>OX387248.1:531361-553861 GCA_947562095.1 Branchellion lobata
AGCGGAGGCTTCTTCTTCGTTGGTGGCCACGATGTGTACTACTTGGTCGAATGTGGAAGATATGCCGTCGAAAAAGCCCTTCTTCACCGAACCGAAAATTTTAGAAGATCCTTCCGTAAAACTGGATTTAATGCTTTTGGTGGTCTCCTGTATTGCCTCTTTCGAGGGCTGGCGATTAAATGACAGAGACATCTTACATGCGTTTAAAAGTACGATCTTGAGCACTTGTTTGAAATTACTTTTGAAATATTAACTCAGTTTTTTTCTTCAAAAACACTCATTTGCCATCCTATCGACTCCTGAAGACAATGTTTACCAACCGGAATAATCTTATGCACGCCGATCCATCGGTTCGTTCTCATTAAATATGTCAGCAGACTAAGCAGGAAGGTTCATTGCACCAGTACCTCTCCACATTAATGCACTCTCCACTTTAACATTTTAAAACATAAAAGTTGCTCGTTTGAGACTTTTAAAATAATTAATAGTTTGACCGGAATTGTCTAAAATAAAGTTGTGTACGCGTTTGTGTACGTTTGAGAGAAATCTTGTACAATCAATACGTATTGTAAAGTTTCTTCACTTGCGAGTAGAATATTTTATAAGGATGCAATTCGTCCTATAATCATTAAAAATACACGAATTTAACTCCATTATAATCTTCCACCATCGTCCATAATCCTTCACGCATCCCTCTATCGTGAATCGATTCGTGTGATGATGACCATCTTCACATGCACCACATCTTCATTGTCCTTTTATAGATTATATTTTTATAGATATATTTTTATTTTGAAAAATTTATTTGATGAAAAAGTATAAACACAAACTGTTCAAATAGTTTAAGTTTTTGAAACCGAGTTCCACTAAAGTTGACTAAAATGCAACTTAACGTACGTATTGGCTGACAGAAGACAGTTTGTCAAAAATTATTTGGCAAAGGTGGGAAAGTAATAACTAAGTTGGAACGGGGCAAACTTTCAATTTAAAATGTTTGTACGTTCTCAAAGTCGAAACTGTTTTGGAGAATTTATGATTGAATTTTATAATGTATATTAAAGAAAAAGTGTTTGCTTTTAGTTTTTGTTAAAAGCAAACCTATTTGACGTTTCATTTTGAGATGGAAATGGCTCTGAATGTTTTTTTAGTTTTATTGAAAAGTTAATTATGTCAACAAAATCTTTGCGACTGGTTTTGGAAGAAAGAGAACGAACAAAACCACAATCAGATGAAGAGGAAGATAGTGAACATGAGGAAACTACGGGACATAAAAAAAACTTATTTGAATTGGTAAATATTTTTAAAACATATGTCAAAAATATGAACTCCAATTTTGATTTTTACTAAATTAATAATTTTTTTAAAGATTCACGATTATCTAATATTTTGTAATGTGGTAAATTTAAAATTTACTTTCAACTAAAAATTATATTCAAAAGTTGAACGATGAATGCGAAGATGAAAAAGATCAAATAGAGGAAACTCACAGTGTTCAGGAAAGTTCAAACAAAAAGAAGAATAAAAGAAAAAAGAAAAATAAGAAAAATAAAGATACCACACAACTTGAAGTAAGTTTTTTTTAGCAAAAAAGAGTAATCATGAAGTATTATATCAAGAATAATTTTTTTGGAACTTCAAATTTTTTGTTCCAGGCAGACAAAAAGCCAAATGAAGATGAAGACATTGATTCGATAATCAAGGAAGTGAATGAGTTTGCTTCAAACAGTAGCACCAAAGTGTCTCAAGATAAAGGCACCATTTTCAAGAGCTGTTTCACCGTTGAAATGCGGTTAATAATTGTTAATAAAATTGTCAAATTGTTTTGTCATATTTGTCATAACTCCACTTTTAAAATAACAAAGTACTAAATAAAAATTATTGCATCTAATTCACAGACATTTGAATCCAGACAATGAAGTCAAGAGACTCTTTGGAAACAGAATATTACTGAATGAAAAAAAGTAATTTTTTGTCCACCTGGCTTCTTTATTTCATCATTCATTGCAGTTCCATAATTAACCCCACACGATGCTTAGAAACGATTGGTACAAGTACTTGCCACAACCCCCTCCAGCAACAAGAAGCAAAGGAATGTGAAGCGCTACCAGCTCATCACTGCAGACTTCAACAAACAGTCGGTGCTCAGGAAGTCAGGTGCCTTTCTACAAACCGAAGCTCCACCAACTTAAAGAAGATATCACCTGTCTCACAACTGCATTTCCATCTTGATTTTCACCACACACACACACACACACACACACACACACACACACACACACACACACACACACACACACACACACACACACACACACACACACACACACACACACAAACAAACACACAAACATGCACACACAGGTCTTTCGATGGATGTGGTGAAGAAGCGAGATGGCAAGACAGAGTTTGTGTTTGTGCACAGTCGCTCATACCAGGAGGCCCAGAAGGCCTTCATGGAGGTGGTCAAGTCCAACAACCACGAGAACCTCATTGTGCGTGATGTCTCTATTCTACCCAACCATTTCTTCTTATGAGATTCCATGGAGCGCTCATCCACTGTTGCCTCTTCTTTGTACCTTTCAGCTTTTTTCATTTTTATTCCTTTTTTTCCTCCTCTTTCTTCTTCTCTTCCTCCTTCTCCTTTTCTTCTTCCTCCTTCTCCTCCTTCTCCTCTTTTATCTTTTTCTTTTCTTTTTTTTACTCCTTCTCTTTCTCCTCTTCCTCCTCCTCCTCCTCTTCCTTCTCCTCCTTCTCTTCCTCCTCTTCCTCCTTCTCCTCCTTCTCCTTCTCCTTCTCTTCCTCCTCTTCCTCCTCCTCCTCCTCCTCTTCCTCCTCTCCCATCAGAAACTTCTGGAAGGCTACCCTTTCCACATAGACGCCCTGCAGCAGATGAGTGACCTGTTCAGACTGCAGGAGGATCTGCAACAGGCCACTCAGTCCATTGGTTCGTCCTACGGCATAAATTTATAAGGCTTCAATCATTCATTCAATTGCCTTATCAATCATTGAGTCAACCGGCTCAATGGCGCTTGATTGAGGACCACAACCCGCAGAATATGCCTTGTTCGTGTTTGAGGCCAGTTTCCACCCCCTCTTCAGCCTCACCAGCGCCTCCAGTCGACTCGACTATCGCAGGAGGGAGAACCGCTCCTTCTTCCTGGTCCTCTTCCGCCACGTATGCCTCCTCAGTAACAAGAGCCTCCACAGGACCGCCCTTGAGGTGGCCAAGCTGATCTTGAGGTGCCTGTGGTGTGGTGTGATGTGGTGTGATGTGGTGTGATGTGGTGTGGTGTGGTGTGGTGTGGTGTGGTGTGGTGTGGTGTGGTGTGGTGTGGTGTGGTGTGGTGTGACGTGGTGTGGTGTGGTGTGGTGTGGTGTGGTGTGGTGTGGTGTGGTGTGGTGTGGTGTGGTATGGTATGAAAATTCAAGCAGTACGCCTCAAATGAAATTCGATTCCATACATGCCTCTTCCACCACTTCCACACTTCATCACTACATCAACAACCTCTTTACACCACCACCACCTTCACAGCTTGAGTCCTGATTCAGACCCTCTGGGCATCCTCCTGATGCTCGACCACTTGTGTCTCAAGGCCGAGCAGCACTGCTTCCTCACACGCCTTTACACCGAGTGGCATGCCTGCAAGAACCTCTTCCAACTCCCAAACTTCGCTTTTTCCACCCCTCTCGCCTACTTCTTCATCTCCAAGTCATCTTCATCTTCCTCTTCTTCCTCCTCTGAGACTTCCAGGTCTTTCGACGTTGTTTCCAGAGAGGAAGCGGCATCGAAGGCAGACGAAATGGTGAGTGCATGCCATCCACCCCCTCCAACACCCGACCCACAATCTCTCATACTCGTGTTTCTAGCACATTCTTCCCATTTCAGTGATAACTTTGTAATTTCACAATTTATTAATCTTCACAATTTATTAATCTTCACGATTTCTTAATCTTCACAATTTATTAATCTTCACAATTTCTTAATCTTCACAATTTATTAATCTTCACGATTTCTTTATCTTCACGATTTCTTAATCTTCACAATTTATTAATCTTCACGATTTCTTAATCTTCACAATTTATTAATCTTCATGATTTCTTACTCTTCACAATTTATTAATCTTCACAATTTCTTAATCTTCACGATTTCTTAATCTTCACGATTTCTTAATCTTCACAATTTCTTAATCTTCATAATCTCCCAATCTTCATGACATCATAATCTTCACAACATTTCACTATGCACGACATTCCAGTTGCGAGACGCTCTCCTCATGTACCCGTGTCTGCTGTTGCGCCTGCTCGACAAGTTGTCGGTGCAGGCTGATGCTCAGGTGTCCTCTCACGCACACTTCCAACAGGACTTTCACAGCGAGTCTGTTCCCTCTGATTAACATGCATTCGAGTCGTGGCTGTTGTGATTGTTAATATTGTTGTTCTTGCGGTTATTGTTTTTTTTGTTGGTGATGGTTTTGTGTTTGTTGTTGTTGTTGTGGTTGGTGTGCTGTCCTTTTCATTTAGCCTCTATGTTGGGTGGATAAGGTGGTTTTACTTCATTAGCTCTTATAAAGAACACTCGTTGCGTGCATTCCAACGCTGTGCTTCCAATTCCAGGCCAAAGGCCCTATGCATGCTGTTAGACTTGTACATATGGAGGAGCGGAGAGGTATGGAAGAAGGAGGGCGTGATGGAGTGGATGGAGAGGAACGTGAGACAGGTGGTGAATGGCTGGGAGTCCTTCAAGGACACGGCTGAGTACTACAAAAAGCTGTGAGTGGCGTGTGAAGAATTCAATCACCTCTCAAGTTGACACGCACGCACACACACACACACACACACACACACACACACACACACACACACACACACACACACACACACACACATGCAAACACGCACACAGACGCACGGCCAGATACAAGGGTACTCCAAGAAACATCTACAGACACGTGGTGCTTTCCGAGGCACGATCTGTCGTGCCAGACATCCCTGAGGTTGTTCTTGTTGCTATTATTATTGTTGTTGTTGGTGTTGTTTTTATTTTAGTTGTTGGTGTTATTGGGTGCTATGGTTATTGTTGTTATTTTCGATGTTATTGACCTTATTCTTCTTGTTGTTTTCTATTTGTGTACTGCCGCACACCACACTCCACCAATGGCAACAACACTCCTCAGTTCCTGATGAGCAGTGTCGAAGGGTACGACCCCCTGCCTCCTCCGGACTCCATCCAGGCCTATGACCCAACACCCAGGTGCCACGCTCCGCTCTGCTCTCATCCACTTTGATCTAGACTCATCTACTCTAATCGGCTCTCATCCCCTCTTATCTGCTTCCATCCACTCTAATCTGCTTTCATCTAATCCAAGTTACTCTACTCTAATCTAATCTAATCCGCTCAGGACATTTGTAGAGCCTTGGTTATTTTCCCTTGAACAACTATTTTCCAATGGATCATCTCCACTCACCTTCCAGTGTTATATACCGATGCTACTCGTTTCACTTTCAACCATGCAATACATTAAGCACTCCACCACCACCACTACCGCCACCACCAGCACTACCACAACCACCACCACCACTACAACCACCACCAGCAGTGACAGCAGGACTGGCCAGTCCAGATCAGGCTTCCTGTCTCTCTTCTTCCAGTCCCTCTCGCCCTCCTTCAACCAAAACGTTTGTAACTTTTGCAGAAATGGTTTGTGGTCGTCTTCAGAGAGGCGTGAGATACCTATAGTGTCTTCGCAATCGCCTCGTGAACCATTGGCTCCGGATAGCCATTCAAAAACCAATAATTTTGAAGCTCCAGTGCTGATGACAGTACCAACCCACACCACTATATCACTACTTCACACCACCCCACACCACTATATCACTACTTCACACCACCCCACACCACCTCACACCACTTCATCACCACCCCACACCACTTGACACCACTTCATCACCACCCCACATCAATTCACACCACCTCACACCACTTCATCACCACCCCACACCAATTCACACCACCTCACACCACTTCATCACCACCCCACACCAATTCACACCACCTCACACCACTTCATCACCACTCCACACCAATTCACACCACCTCACACCACTTCACATTCCTCCATACTACTTCAAACCACCACACACCACTCCACACCCTGTCAGGACACGACAGAGGGCGCAGAGAGGCCTGGGTGGGTGGGTCACTTGGTGGGCGGTGTGAGGCACCTTCTCCACAACGACCACGGCCTTTTCCAGCGCCTCTACCGCCGTGGTGAGGAGGACGACGAGGATGGCGGTGATGGTGGTGATGATAATGATGGTGATGTACCAAGACGACAGAACTGGGATGAAGAGGATGCGAGTGGGGGTGGTGAAGGGAGTGCAAGAGAGGGTGGTGCGAGGGGGGGTGGTGGAAGGGAAGGCGGTGCAGGTGGGGGTGGTGGACTGAGGAGAAGGATAATAAATTCCGGTCGTGCTGTTGATGAAGATGACGTCGATAATGATAATAACGATAATAGTAATAATAGCAATAGTAATAATGATAATAACAATAACAACAATAATAATGATGATGTTAATGGTGTGGACAGAGATGGTTCATGATATTCTTGTTAAAGCAAGTTATGCTTAAGTTGTTGTTGTTGTTGTTGATGCTGCTGGTGGTGGTGTTTGGAAATAAATCACTGGAAGTTGACTCAATTAAATCCAAAGCCACTTTATTTCTAATCTAATCTAATCAACTCATTCATATAGCGCTGATTCCACACTGTTCAAGAGCGCTCTGCTACGAATTTTTTAAACAACAAAGTTTTCTCATTAAGACTCCTTATTCTCCATTTACTTGAAAGAACCTCCGAAGATCTGGTGAGTCCACGGCAACACTTATGAAAATAGTTGTTTATTTACGATCGCACTGAGAAATATTTTAACAAGTGCGGACGTCACAGATACTTTATCGAAATATATTTTTTAAACTATTTTATTTTACGAAGTAAGCAAGGTCTGTGAGAACTCATGGCGTTGTTGCTTCTTTCGACTTGGGAGGATTCTCAGAAGCCACTCGAGGGTTCTGCTCGTGAGTTTTAAAAAACTTCAAAAACACGTGAAGAGCCATGGTTTATGTTGCTTCACAGCTGCATCAATATTGAAGATGAGGTAAACATACGCTCCAACATAAACATCCCTGAAGCCTGTGCCAACAAGTGACCTCTATTCATACCATCACAAGCGCCTCCCATACAGATGTAGGCTTCTTGCGAAAGAGATAAAAATAAGACGTAAGCAAGAGGAGTATAAAATGTGGTTTTGAGCCTGTTGGAGGACGAAACAATAGTTGAAATGAAAGAAATAACCACTCACTTGCTTCTTACAGGTGCCTCTCTGCTTGGAATTTTCATTTCAGCGTTTTAATAACCTTCAAGCAGTAATACTTCTGCAACTTTTAAACAATAAACCTCCCTTTTGATCTCTGAAGTCATAAAACGCACCAACCATCTCGACTCCCACCGAGTAACATCGTCAATGACTTCTCCCATACACCTTGTCAGGCTGCTTGCTGGGGCTGCTGGCCTGTGTCCACAGTGCCTCTACAGACCACGTTGAAGGTGCTTCCCCTTCTTATTCCACATCTCATTACTCTTAACCTCCTCACTTTTACGTTTTGTTTTTTTTAGAAAGTTCAAGAGAAGAAAGTAAAGTGAGTTTTTAATGAGTTTTTCCAATTAAGTATAATTATTTAAATTACCGTGTGTGTTGTTGATTGAATCGTTCTGAAAGTTGGCGGTGGTAGAGGGGGTGTAGCTGGTACGCAGGAGTGTATGATTGCTTACAGGGAACAATTTGAAGGGAATAAGTTGCACCACTTTAGTACTTGTGAACTGAATTAAATGTTACTAAGTTACATGACGTCGTTCCGAGCAGAATGCAGGTGCGGAGAGGAGGTTCAAAAGGTTTGCCTCAGGTACTCTCTTCAAGATGAACCTTTCAGTGAAACAAAAAGTTTTTCAACGAAAACTCAAACCCCTTCGAAGCCCACAACCTTCCAGCCTCCATCACAACTTCATCAAACCTTTCCTTCAAACCATCCCAACTCCCACAACCAACACTCAACCCATACTACTTCTCTCTTCCACACTCATCGGCACCTCTCCCTAGCCTCATCTCCTCCACACCTCCTTCCTCTTTCCATCCTCTCTCCAATCTTCCTTCCTTCTTCCCCCACTTCTTCTCCACCCACCACTCCTTCCACCCTCTTCCCACAGACCATCCCTGCTCCAGCCATCTGGTGATCACGAACCCTGACAGGAGGGTCAGCAACGTCATCACCTCCGAGGCCGGTGTCATCAGCGACACGTACCTGCAGCCTGGCTGGTACCGCTTCAAGGTGATGTGACAGACGTTTCAATGCTTAAGCAGGCTTAGTTCTGAGTGTTATTGAAATATAAGTTTTTTATAATGATTTTCTGGTTGAAAAGGCAACCATAGTGGTGGTGAAGATGAAGATGATGAGAATGAAGAGGGGGAGGAGGAGGAGGAGGAGAAGGAGGAAGAGGAGGAGGAGGAGGAGGAGGAGGAGGAGGAGGAGGAGGAGGAGGAGGAGGAGGAGGAGGAGGAGGAGGAGGAGGAGGAGGAGGAGGAGGAGGAGGAGGAGGAGGAGGAGGAGGAGGAGGAGGAGGAGGAGGAGGAGGAGGAGGAGGAGGAGGAGGAGGAGGAGGAGGAGGAGGAGGAGGAGGAGGAGGAGGAGGAGGAGGAGGAGGAGGAGGAGGAGGAGGAGGAGGAGGAGGAGGAGGAGGAGGAGGAGGAGGAGGAGGAGGAGGAGGAGGAGGAGGAGGAGGAGGAGGAGGAGGAGGAGGAGGAGGAGGAGGAGGAGGAGGAGGAGGAGGAGGAGGAGGAGGAGGAGGAGGAGGAGGAGGAGGAGGAGGAGGAGGAGGAGGAGGAGGAGGAGGAGGAGGAGGAGGAGAAGGAGGAGGAGGAGGAGGAGGAGGAGGAGGAGGAGGAGGAGGAGGAGGAGGAGGAGGAGGAGGAGGAGGAGGAGGAGGAGGAGGAGGAGGAGGAGGAAGAAGAGGATGAAAAAGAGGAAAACGGTAATGATGATTGTTAGTGTTCACGACACTTGCTCCACAGGGACCGGCTGGGGACACTATGCCTACTGTGGCTCCTGCGGTCAACTCGTGTGGCACCAAGTGGCCTATCTGGCTTAGAGGTAGTGGTGGTGGTGGTGGTGGTGGTGGTGGTGGTGGTGGTGGTGGTGGTGGTGGTGGTGGTGGTGGTGGTGGTGGTGGTGGTGGTGGTGGTGGTGGTGGTGGTGGTGGTGGTGGTGGTGGTGGTGGTGGTGGTGGTGGTGGTGGTGGTGGTGGTGGTGGTGGTGGTGGTGGTGGTGGTGGTGGTGGTGGTGGTGGTGGTGGTGGTGGTGGTGGTGGTGGTGGTGGTGGTGGTGGTGGTGGTGGTGGTGGTGGTGGTGGTGGTGGTGGTGGTGGTGGTGGTGGTGGTGGTGGTGGTGGTGGTGGTAGTGGTTGTGTTGGTGGTGGTGGTGGTGGTGGTGGTGGTGGTGGTGGTGGTGGTGGTGGTGATGGTGGTGGTGGTGGTGGTGGTGGTGGTGGTGAGGGTGATAGTGATGGTAAAAGAAATCACAAAGGTGGAACGGTGGGAAAGTGATCGCTTCAGAACCACAGGAAGACATGAGCATTGGTAGCCTTCGAGAGCTTTAAGAGCTCCAACGACTGACTGTCCCCTGTAACCTGGTGGTTAGCAGGTCAGACTGGACAACAACGGTTGTGGTTTAGTTCTTGGCTTGAATCAGATTTGAGCTGTGAAAAGCGGCAACTCAAGTTATAAACAGACACCTGTTAAAGTGGCCTTGAAGCCTCCCGGGTTGAATGGTCCTAGCTTCATAGTGGTGCCAATAACAACAATAATAATATAAATAATAATAATAATAATAATAATAATAATAATAATAATAATAATAATAATAATAATAATAATAATAATAATAATAATAATAATAATAATAATAATAATAATAATAATAATAATAATAATAATAATAATAATAATAATAATAATAATAATAATAATAATAATAATAATAATAATAATAATAATAATAATAATAATAATAATAATAATAATAATAATAATAATAATAATAATAATAATAATAATAATAATAATAATAATAATAATAATAATAATAATAATAATAATAATAATACAAATAATACAAATAATAAACACAAACGGTTTGTTCCTAATGATGAGTTGTTATGAATGAAACGATGGGGTGATACTGCTGCAACTTGCGAACAACAAACACATTAGCGATATAAATAAACCTTATGAGGGTTGTAACAAGAAAACAACAACAACACTAACAACATTAACAACAATAACAACAACAACATTAACAACACTAACAACAACAACAATAACAACAACAACAGCAACACTTACAACAACATTGACAACAACATCAACAACATTAACAACAACAACAAATGTCCTCCAGGCAGTCACCCCAATGTGGTGGGAGACACAGTGTACGCCTCGGCTTGCGTGCACCACAACAGGATCGACTGCTTCAGGTGAGGCTCCCTCGGCACTTGAACCCGGCACTTTGTGTTTGAACTCGCCAAGTTCAACTTGGATCTCATCGTTTTTGAAATTTTCAAATTAACCTCAAAATAAAAGATATTTTCGCTTATCTTTTTTACATTTCATTGACCTGGGGCTAACCTTTGTCTGACCTGTGGTTGACCTTTGGTTGACCTTTGCCTGACCTTTGGTTGCTCTTTGGTTGACCTGTGGTTGACCTTTGGTTGACCTTTGGTTGCCCTCGTTTGTGCAGGGAGTGGGAGATGCAGGTGGCGAATTGTGGCGACTACTTCATCTACCGCCTCAACAATCCGCCCCTCTACGAGTCCGCCTACTGCGCTGGTGGGTGCCGGCGGGAGGTTGGGGTGTGGAGGAGGTTTCGAATGGAGGAAAATATAGTTTGAAAGTTTATCAATATTTATTTAAGATAATTAATCTGTTGTTATCATTATTTATTTAAGGTAATTAATCTGTTGTTATCATTATTTATTTAAGGTAATTAATCTGTTGTTATCATTATTTATTTAAGGTAATTAATCTGTTGTTATCATTATTTATTTAAGATAATTAATTTGTTGTTATCATTATTTATTTAAGGTAATTAATCTGTTGTTATCATTATTTATTTAAGGTAATTATTCTGTTGTCATCATGTGTATCAGGTATATAGCGCTTATTTATTTGTTATTAAGTTGTAATTATATATTTTTTTCTTTTTCCGTCGTTTGCAGGCCTGGAGAGCCTGTGTCCAGAAGGCACCAACTCTCTCAATGGATTCACCCCCAACTGCACCAGTGAGTCAATGTGCGTGTGTGTGTGTGTGTGTGTGTGTGTGTGTGTGTGTGTGTGTGTGTGTGTGTGTGTGTGTGTGTGTGTGTGTGTGTGTGTGTGTGTGTGTGTGTGTGTGTGTGTGTGTGTGTGTGTGTGTGTGTGTGTGTGTGTGTGTGTGTGTGTGTGTGTGTGTGTGTGTGTGTGTGTGTGTGTGTGTGTGTGTGTGTGTGTGTGTGTGTGTGTGTGTGTGTGTGTGTGTGTGTGTGTGTGTGTGTGTGTGTGTGTGTGTGTGTGTGTGTGTGTGTGTGTGTGTGTGTGTGTGTGTGTGTGTGTGTGTGTGTGTGTGTGTGTGTGTGTGTGTGTGTGTGTGTGTGTGTGTGTGTGTGTGTGTGTGTGTGTGTGTGTGTGTGTGTGTGTGTGTGTGTGTGTGTGTGTCCGTGTTGCAACGAGACTCCTACCACAGGCGACTACCCCCCTCTGACGGGAAGGGTAAAGTTACGAGTGGCCCACAGGGAAGACTCTATGGTCTTCAATTGCGACTACCAAGGTATTTTTTATTCGCTAGATGTCACTACTCAAAATCAAACTTAACGTCCACCTGCTCTCCAGGAAGGGTGCCTGGAGACACGATGTTGGAGGTGGAGTGGTTCGTGGAAGGTAGATAACTGATTTCAGAAAATCAATGCAATAACACAATTATAACAATATTTATAATAATAAATTAATAAAACAAGCAATTAACATGTGGAAACCAAGTTTTTATTTTTTTAATAAATTTAAAAAATAAATAAAATGGAATTCCATCAAATAAAAGAATTTTTAGTTATTTTTCAATGACTCAAACAAAAGGATCGCTGGGTCTTGCACACCACACGAGCAACCCCCCACAGGAGACAGGACTACGAACCGCTACGTGCCGGTGTGGACTGACCGAATGGTGGAGAGGAAGAGGTCCCAGCTGACCAGAGGCAGGTGGTCCAACAAGCTGGGATCCACCGTGAGTAGGGTGGCTGAGAGAGGATTCTATGTGCAGCCTGCTGCAACTTTCGGCTGTGATTCATTTTTATTTAAGTCAACAATGCTAAAATCGTGGCCTCGAAACTCTACGGGGTTAATGCCACTATAATGATATTCGTATTTTTATTTTATTATATTGTATCGTATGTCATTGTGTTGTTTTGTATTTTATTTTATTGTATTGTATTGTATTGTATTGTATTTTACTGTATTGTATTTTGTTGTACTGTATTTCATTGTATTGTATTGTATCATATTGTATTGTAATCTCATTCAAATGTGCACGAGCCAGTACGACGCTGTGGCGATGATGAACAAAGCATTGGAGTTTTGGATGTCCACTCAGTTTTGAAGCGTGGCTAGAAAGCGCTACATAAAGGAATCGCTGCTATTTCCTATTTTTTACCATGGCAGGTGTACTGTTCGGTGAGAGCCAAGTGGAGGAGAGGAGAAGGGGTGCCCAGCCACGCTGTTCTCAGCAAGAAACACTTTGCTGGAATCAAGGTTTCCTCTTTATGTAGCGCCGTTGACAGTTCCAAAAAGTACCTTCCAATGTCTTCATCACCAGCCGACATACAACTTCAGCTTTAAAGTTATTTTATTCGTGTTTTAATTCACTCGCCAGGTGATGAACGAGTCTCTGACAGTTTCAGAGGCGCTGGAGGCAGGGGAGTTGGCCATCCAGTCCACTGTGCCTGTGGTCTGCATGGCGGAGTACGAGAGCGTGTGCAAGATACACGTGGAACTGGAGTATGGTGAGCGTGGCTTCTGAGGCTTCAGTGTAACGTCTCTGCTTATTTTATTTTATTTTTTGAAAAAACTACTATGACTTTTTCTTTACTGCTCATAAAACATCATTGAAAGTTGACCTTTCAGCGCCTCACACAAACCTCCTCCTACAACCTCCTCCTACAACCTCCTCCTACAACCTCATCCTACAACCTCCTCCTACAACCTCCTCCTACAACCTCCTCCTACAACCTCCTCCTACAACCTCCTCCATCAGACGCCGACAGCGAGGAACACCAGCAGGTGGTCTTTGGAGACTGCTCTGTCGAACTGACGCCTGAGAACTGGAACAAGGTCAGTCCATGCAGCCTCCATGCATCCTCCATGCATCCTCCATGCATCCTCCATGCATCCTCCATGCATCCTCCATGCATCTTCCATGCATCCTCCATGCATCTTCCATGCATCCTCCATGCATCCTCCATGCATCCTCCATGCATCTTCCATGCATCCTCCATGCATCCTTTTTGAGTTTTTGTGGTGTTTTTATTTTGTGAAATTCTTATAGTTTGTTGTACAAAATTGTATCATAACATGTATTATAAGATTGTATCATAACTTGTATTATAAGATTGTATCATAACTTGTATTATAAGATTGTATCATAACTTGTATTATAAGATTGTATCATAACTTGTATTACAAAATTGTATCATAACTTGTATTATAAAATTGTATCGTATCTTTTCTTACAAGATTTTATCATGATTTGTATAACGATTTTGTATCATATCTTGTATTACGAGTTTGTTTTGCGACTCCTGACACCTTGTGAAAGAGGCAAGCACACTTGGCCCACCAGGTGCACAAGATCAAGGTGAAGGCCGTGAGAGACTTTTACGACGACGGGAGGAAAGAAAAAATTATAAGGTTGCGAGATTAATTATAAGGTTGCAAGATGAATTATAAGGTTGCATGATGAATTATAAGGTTGCAAAGTGAATTATAAGGTTGCATGATGAATTATAAGGTTGCATGATGAATTATAAGGTTGCAAGGTGAATTATAAGGTTGCAAAATGAATTATAAGGTTGCATGATGAATTATAAGGTTGCAAGGTGAATTATAAGGTTGCAAGGTGAATTATAAGGTTGCATGATGAATTATAAGGTTGCATGATGAATTATAAGGTTGCATGATGAATTATAAGGTTGCAAGGTGAATTATAAGGTTGCATGATGAATTATAAGGTTGCATGATGAATTATAAGGTTGCAAGGTGAATTATAAGAGTGCTCTTGGGTGTTGAATTTTGCTGAAGTGTTGGATCTTAAAGCTTCAATTATATTCACGCTTAAAGTACTTTTTTAAAGTACCGTGTTATTCAATTTCTACACTTGCTCATAACTTTCCTTCCCCCACCTCCTCTCCCCCCTCCTCCTCTTCCTCCTCCTCTTTTCCCCCCTCCTCCTCTTCCTCCTCCTCCTCTTCCCCCTCCCCCTCCTCTTCCCCCACCTCCTCTTCCTCCTCCTCCTCTTCCCCCACCTCCTCTTCCTCCTTTTCCTCTTCCCCCACCTCCTTTTCCCCCTCCTCCTCTTCCTCCTCCTCCTCTTCCCCCTCCTCCTCTTCCTCCTCCTCCTCTTCCTCCTCTTCCATCTCCTCTTTTTCAATTTCCTCTTCTTCCCCCTCCTCCTCTTCCACCTCCTCCTCTTCCCCCTCCTCTTCTTCCATCTCCTCCTCTTCCATCTCCTCCCCTTCCATCTCCTCCCCTTCCACCTCCTCCTCTTCCACCTCCTCCTCTTGCACTTCCTGCTGCACAGGTTCAAGAAGATCTTCACCACCGTAGCCTCTGACATCTGGAACGACTACCAGATTCCCGACATCAAGGTGACCACGCCAGTCCGCTCCTTAGCCAGTTGTCACCACGCCACGCTGTTTTTTAGCTGGTTGTGACCACTGCATCCTTCAAGCTTTTGCAACTTGTCCTAATTAAATTGAATAGAACGATTGCGTGCTGATATGAACATCAAAACACATCAAAGTTGACCTCATTCCATATAGCCATCAAATCTATTCTAATACGCCTGCATCAGCTAGGCTAACAACCACCTCAACCACCACAACAACCAAAACAACAACCACCACAACCACCTCAACAATCACAACAACCACCACAACAACCACCACAACAACCATCACAACAACCATCACAACAACCACCACAACAACCACCACAACAACCACCACAACCACCTCAACGACCACAACAACCACCACAACAACCATCACAACAACCACCACAACAACAACCACAACAACCACAACAACCACCTCAACAATCACAACAACCACCACAACAACCACCGCAATAACCACCGCCACAACAACCACCACAACGACCACCTCAACAACCACCACAACAACCATCACCTCAACAACAACCACCACAACAACCACCGCAACAACCACCACAACAACCACCGCAACAACCACCGCCACAACAACCACCACAACAACCACTTCAACAACCACCACAACAACCATCATCTCAACAACAACCACCACAACAACCACCACAACAACCACCACAACAACCACCACAACCACCACTACACCAGATCTACTCCTCCAACGGCAAGACAGGCCTTTGTACCTCCCACGGAGACCCTCACATGCTCACCTTCGACCGCCTGTGACTCACCTAACCATCTTTGATCGATTGAACCCATTGAATTGTTAAACTTCTTTCAACATCGAGTCACTCCTCCTAGCATTTGAGTCTTTTATATTTTTCAATAATTATTTCTTCCTCCCCTGGCCTCGAAACTCTACGGGGTTAATGCCAATATAATAATATTCTTATTGTATTGTATTGTATTGTATTGTATTTTATTGTATTTTATTTTACTGTATTGTATTGTATTGTATTGTATTGTATTGTATTGTATTGTATTGTATTGTATTGTATTGTATTGTATTGTATTGTATCGTATTGTATTGTATTGTATTTTATTTTATTTTATTGTATTGTATTGTATTGTATTTTATTGTATTGTATTGTATTTCCTCCTTTTCACTGCTTCCCTTCCACACCGACAGCATGTACCACGCTTACAAGGAGGGAGAGTTTGTGTTGTACGAGAGCACCAAGTTCCCCATCAAGGTGCCCCGCCCATGATGTGTACAGTGCTGTTGTTGGAGATGAAGAGGACCTTGAAGCATTTTAATGAAACTATTGGATCATTGAAAATCTATAATGGAGTTTCTGATCATTTACCACCAAACGTAGCCTCTCACAACCCCCCCAAACACACAATCCCCCCCAAACACACAACCCCCCCCCCCCCTCCCCCCCCAAACACACAACCTCCTACCAACTACGCAACCTCCTACCAACTATGCAACCTCCTACCAACTACGCAACCTCCTACCAACTACACAACCTCTTACCTACTACACCCTCTTCAACCAACCACACAACCTCCACAACCACACACTCCCTTCCAACCACCACACGCTCAGGTGCACGCCAGAATGCAGAAATGCGCCACAGCTACCTGCAACTGCGCCGTGGCGGTGGCTGTGCAGGATGACGTCATTGTAGTGGACAGATGCACCCGAGTGCCCAGAAACCACGCCTCTGGCAGCACTTTCCCCGACGGCTGGAACACCATCCATGCACACGTGCTTGAGCAAGGGGGCAACTTTGCCAAGGGTCTCAACGTGTATGAACATGACGACGGAAGGAAGTACACGGTGAGGTGCTTGCCGTTGTGGTGCTGTGCTGTGGTGTTGTGGTGCTGTGGTGTTGTGATGTTGTGGTGTTGTGGTGTTGTGTTGTTGTGGTGTTGTGTTGTTGTGGTGCTGTATTGTGTTGTTGTGGTGCTGTGGTGTTGTGATGTTGTAATGTTGTGCTGTTGTGGTGCTGTTGTGTTGTGGTGTCGTTTTGCTGTGCTGTTGTGCTGCAATATTCCTGTGTTGTCGTGTTGTTGTGTTGCAGTGTCCTGTTGAGGTGTTGTATTCATACTTGAATCTGATGTCTGTCCTGCCTTCCATACAACTAAAGTCTAATTTGTCCTCCATCGAGTGCACTCTATCATAAACACTCGATGTTGTTTCATGAGCCACTACAACAACCAACCTCGCAGATCCACCTACCTACAGGGGCTTACATCCAGTTCGAGGTGATGGAGCAGTGGGTGAACATCTACATCCACGCCTCCTCCGACGACTTCAATGCCACTCGAGGCCTCTGTGGCACCTTCGACGGCGTCAAGAACAACGACTTCAGGCTCTTTGACGGCACCCATCGGAGGCCCCTGGAAGGAGAGTCGTGTGGCCACCATGCTGAAACGTGTGACTTTCTTAACAGCTGGAGGTTGGGTTCTTGTTGATGTTGCAGCTGCTTGCTGACAGCTATTTGCTGACGGCTATTTGCTGACAGCTGCTTGTAGACAGCTGCTTGAATAGCTTGGATGGTCGTGCTGTAGTTAAATTCGATGGATTCAACTTATTTGAGTTTGAAAAGTAGTTTCAGATAAGCGCTCCACGAAGACATAAATTCCCCACAATAGAGTATCCGAAGCTGACTCATTGTTCCGAGAAAATGTGGACATAAAGTGGCAGGATTCGCAGATCTTGCGCGAGGAGTCATTCTGCGTGTGCAAAGGCGACACGATCACGTGCGACTACCAGAACCACGTGTACAATTCCGAAGCCAACTACGAGCAGAAGCATGGTCACGCAGTCACTGAAGAAGTCAAACTCCGAAGAGGAAGTGATGATGGTGGCAGTGACAAGAGAAGCAGGAGGAGGAGGAGGAGGAGGAGGAGGTCGGTGGGCGGGGAAGACACCTCACACATCAATAATTTCGCCGATGATTACTTTTCTTCCCAATTCGTCCACAACGACTCCTACACTGGAGAGGTGAGGAGTCACCGCTGGTGTTTCAACTGCTGCTGATGAGGCTTTGACATTTAATTTTGAACTCGAATTAACTCGAAAGCTTCGAAAGTTGAAAAACACAAAAATACACAACAAAACACACACACAATGCAGGCAAAACACACAAAACGCACACATACCACACCTTCTACCACCCCCCCCCCCTAGTTGGTGGAAAAGAAGAGCGAAAGCGACGCGAAGAGGCTGTGTTTGAACGCCTTCAACTCAGCCCACATGAGCATCTTCCGACATCACCTGGAAGAGCATGAGGTGGCAGCCCTCCTGCAGTCGTGCATCATCGACGTGCAGGTGTGTTCTCGCTCTATGCTGCCCCTTTGAGTTCTGTGCGGTTGTTTATGTTTGTGTGTTTGTTTGCGTGTTTGTTTGTGTGTTTGTTTGCGTGTTTGTTTGTGTGTTTGCTTGTGTGTTTGCTTGTGTTTGTTTGTGTTTGTCTGTGTTTGTCTGTGTTTTTTGTGTTTGTTTGAGATTGTGTTTTTTTTCACTCATCTTCTCTCGCTTGATGGTCTCTTAGAGTCCAATGGTTTGCGAATTCCACAGACGTGTTCAGTCTGATGTACCTCCAAAAACAACTTTCCCCCTCAGATGACGGGTGCTGAGGAGTGGGTGGACATGACCTTGAAGCAGTTGATCGCCAAGGCCACCAGCAAGATGAGCAAGGACCGAAACTACGTAAGTCCCACGCAAGAGTGGAAAGTTACGTGTGGATCTTGTGGGACAACGCGCACTTGAGAAGGCGGCACTTTCAATGGAGTTGTGGTGTGTCTGTAACATTGTAAAAAAAGTTGGGAGGGGTCATTTGAGTTGGAAGTGTTGAAAAATTTCAAATTTTTCAGTTTCTTCCTTCCTTCCTCCTCCTACCTTCTTCCCTCCCGCAGTTGAACAAGAACATCCTGGCAGACGTGTGTCCTCAGGCGTGTTGGAACCATGGTAGGTGCGTCAACAGGACCTGCCATTGCAACGATGGCTGGACTGGCAGCTACTGCGGCGTTGACCTCGCTGCAGCACCTTACGTACATACAGCCACCTTCACCTTCCTTTCTTTCTTTTCCTTCACTCATTCCTCTTTTTCCATCCTCTCCATTCATTCGAAACATTATTTTTCCTCGTTTTCCCGTCTTTATTCCTGATTCTCTTCCTCACTTCCCTCTAACATTGACATTTCATCATCTTCCATTGCTTTCCAAACGGCAGTGTTGTGATTTTTTTTTTAGTTTTTTTTTATTTTTCCCTTTTAAAGTTTCTTTTTCTTATTTATTTTTACTTTTAAAGTTTCCATTTTTTTTATTTTTCGTTCCAACATCAACTGAAGGACGTGCGCCTAGCGAACGATGGCTTATGCGACAACGAGGTGTCCAAGTGTGACAACATCAAGGTTGCTGCTGGAGCGATGTTCTATGTTCCCCTCACACCCCTCACACCCCTCACACCCCTCACACCCCTCACACCCCTCACACCCCTCACACCTCTCACACCCCTCACACCTCACCACGCTCAACCTCTCACGAATCACCTCAAGTAACTCACAAGCATCGAGTGAATGATGGTATGGATGGTTCTGTTAGTTATGCCTGTGCAACCAACCTGTCCCAAGGTGTTCGGCAGGAAGTTCAAGGTGCAAGACAACATCACCTGCATCATCAAACACCTGGTCTTCCTCTTCCTTTGGTTTCTGTATATTATTTTCGAACATATTAAGACCAATGGTGCGGTACTATGAAGCAGTGGAACAACTTCCCTTGATAATTCCACTTGGACCTTCTCAGAGGCAACATAGCCATCAAACCACCACTCCTTGCTCCATGACAGAAAGGACTGGATGACTCCACAGTGCAGGAAGAGTACATGGTGAGGGGAAGGTTCGTGAACTTCGAGCAGGTGTTGGTCCCCCTGAGAGGAGACCTCAAGGACCTGGAGGTCTTCAGCGTGGCCATCTACGTCAACGACCACTTCAACTTCACCAACCTCCTCCCTTACGTCGTCTACAGCTCCAAGTGCCTCGACTGCTCCGTGCAAGCCTCTGGCACCCAGTGCTCCAACAAGGTACATGTCTCTCAAGCACCCCAGCTTGAAGTAGCTCGTTCCACTTCATAACTACGAGATAAATCCGTTATGAAAAGAAAAAGTATTCATAAGTAACATTACTATTATATTTCTTCTCTTTTCTTCTTCTTCTTCTTCTTCTTCTTCTTCTTCTTCTTTTTCTTCTTCTTCTTCTTCTTCTTCTTCTTCTTCTTCTTCTTCTTCTTCTTCTTCTTCTTCTTCTTCTTCTTATTCTTTTTCTTCTTCTTTTTCTTCTTCTTCTTCTTCTTCTTCTTCTTCTTCTTCTTCTTCTTCTTCTTCTTCTTCTTCTTCTTCTTCTTCTTCTTCTTCTTCTTCTTCTTCTTCTTCTTCTTCCTCCTCCTCCTTCCTTTGAACTGGGCTCTTATAGAGCGTAAATAGCTCATTATCCACGCCTGCATCCTACGTTGTTTCAGCTTCACGTAACCTCACGCAAGTGTGACTACGTCACGACAGGAGAACACGTGTCGCATCGAGGGGCTGTGCTACGCAGCAGCAGAGGCAGACGAGAACAACTGTTGCATGATGTGCGATCCCTCTAAATCCTCCACACAGTTCGTGCACCGAGGTTCGTTCTCAAACCACTATGTGCTTTTGATGCGCCTTTGAACAAAGTTCTGAAAGGTGTGCTACAAGTGTTCTAATTAGATTGGATTAGATTAGATTGTATTGGATTGGATTAGATTGGATTGGATTAGATTGTATTGGATTAGATTAGATTGGATTGTATTGGATTGGATTAGATTGGATTAGATTAGATCAGATTGGATTAGCTAAGATTGGATTGGATTGGATAAGATTGGATTGTATTGGATTGGATTAGATTGGATTAGATTAGATCAGATTGGATTAGCTAAGATTGGATTGGATTGGATAAGATTGGATTGGATTGGATTGGATAAAATAAGATTAGGTATAACAACGCTTTTAGACATAATCATGCGAAATACATGCATAAAAGTCAAGTGTGACGAGACTACGTAGTGCATAGAAATAAGTTAAAATCAAACTATAAATAGCTTCTATCTGAACCTCCTGCCGCCAAACCTGTAACAGAAGCACCCATCATACGGGAACGGAGTGTGACACGGCATTTGGAGATGGAGGACTTGGAGGTGTACTTCGACCCGACGCCTCCCTTCCAGTGCAGCGACTCCATCAAGATCACGGGAGAGCCTGAGTGCGAGGGAGACGTGGGTCGCTACCTGAGGAACGAGGAAGGCAACGAAGTGGTGTTCGTGGCGAAGGTGGACCATTACCTTTCCTGCATGCTCCACGTCAGGCTGGAGGATGAGTGCAGTGATGCTGACGTCATCTACCACGTCAACCTCACCTCTAAGGGCAAGCCTCGAGACTCTGAGAACGAGTGCTCAAGTAAGGCATGCGCTTTTCGATTTGTTTAAACCTCTTTGAGAATATTTCTTCATATTCATACCTTATGATCATTGTTAAATCCATGAACTTTTGAACGAACATTCACATTTCATTCGCCTCCAACCTGTGGTGCAGACAAGCCAGCTGACAGGGACACAGTGCAGTACTGGGATGTGCAGGATGGAGGCCTGCAGACCAAGCAGATCTTGAACCACTACCCTCTCACAGCTGACTCCACTTTCAAGATTCAACTGCCCAAGGAGGTGGAGGACTCGGTGGAGTACATCAGCATCAGCACCACAGGAGCCATCAGGTCAGAGTTGCATGTTGGAAGGGTTTTGAAACGTTTTTAATACTACAAAACTGCAAGCGTTTGAAAAACTATTCAATTTTTTATCAAAATGTCAACAAATTTTTTAAAATAATTGAAACTTACCTTTAAAAGATCAAAACTTGATTCTTAGATAATACATTAATTATTTTAACTATTTTTTAATCATTTGAGAAAAGTTAAAAATCGTTCAAACCTCCACCAACTATGACCTGCAGCTACAACGTGCCCGAGTACGAGAAAAGGCTGGCCAGCATCATCGTCACCCTCAGCCACCACTGCGGCAACGTCGAAAGGTTCGAAGTCCGGTTCCACGACGAGCTGGAATGAAAGGCAATCAAGACAAGTTAATAAAAACATTTGTTGAATGTATCGCCCGCTTCATGGGGAATTTGACACCTTGTGGAGTATTGAAGCTTTGAAGCATTCACCTGCATTGCTGTCGTCATAGTTGAACTTGAAACTGGAACTCCAAATGACGTGTGACACGCTGCACATTTCTTGCCTTGGTGAATTATCAAGTGATTACACATGAAACTCACCTGCTACATCATATCACATCATAAATGTTCCTGAGATATTTGTGAAATGACGCACCTTGAGCCCAAAATTAATAAAATTTTTCTCTTTACTTGGGGGAAGAGCACTGGAACGAAAGATTGAGTT
>OX387248.1:566361-576361 GCA_947562095.1 Branchellion lobata
ATGATGATGATGATGATGAAGATGATGATGATGAAGATGATGATGATGAAGATGATGATGATGATGATGATGATGATGATGATGATGATGATGATGATGATGATGATGATGATGATGATGATAATGGTGGTGATGATGATGATGATGATGATGATGATTATGATGATGATGATGATGATGATGATGATGATGATGATGATGATGATGATTAAGAAGAAGAAGAAGATGATGCTCTGAGATTGCTTAAGTGGAGTCGTAGGCTCTCTTTTTCACTTTCTTTACCAGGGGGTGGTGCTGAGGTGGTTAGGTGAATTTTATCGCTAAAATGTAGGTAGACAAAGAATGTTGATGAGGATGATGAGGAGGAGAAGGATGATGATGATGAGAAGGATGAGGAAAAGGAGGAGAAGGAGGAGGAGGAGGAGGAGGAGGAGGAAGAGGAGGAGGAGGAGGAGGAGGAGGAGGAGAAGAAGAAGAAGAAGGAGGAAGAGGAAGAAGAGGCTGGGGAGGGAGGAAAGGGCATATGCTGTGTATCATTATAATATTTCCTTTATTCCTGTTTCGTCGCTACTCTTATTAATACTTCCATTGTTACTCCATTCTTTCATTATTTTATTTATTTTCACAACTCATTCTCAAGACTCTTAATGAGGATAAAAGTAACAAACTGATTAATACTGGCACACCTAGCAATAAGGCAAGCATCGCTACCAACGTCTTCTTCACCTACATTCATACCTTATACTTAAAAACGTTAACTGCGGTCCACTCGACGTCCACGCGATGGTTTTGTTGGCGATGACTTGGTTGTGAAGGTGTCCAATTATTTAAGTAGCGCCCTCCTTGGGTGGCTCTGCGCATATATTAGTTGGGTTAATCGCATTGGATGCAAAGGTTTTTTCGTTTGAGTGTCGAGGCGCTGAGTGGTGCGTGTCGCTCATCCCTGCGTCATTCTCATTCGCCCCTTGGTATTCTTGTTTTTTATTTATTTATCTTTTGAAGCTATTTTCATTTAGATGAAATATTTTTAGGTTTTTAAAAATAAACTTCCGTGGATTTCCATTCGTTGCGTGACTGTGTGATGCGTGACTGAGTGGTGCGTGGCTGTGTGGTGCGTGGCTGTGTGGCGCGTGAGGTGTGTGGTGCGTGACTGTCTGGTGCGTAACTGTCTGGTGCGTGGCTGTGTGGTAAGTAAGGTGTGTGGCGTTGTGGCGCTGACTGGCATAAGGCACTTGTCTGCATGTGTTAAACATCTCCGTGCCCTTGCATGCACCCATGTGCTAAAGAATGAACTATCATGGTCCCTTCAAAATCACGTACGTCAACACAAACATTAACGCACGTGCACACAACATCACATGTGCACACATACCTTTATCTTACGTTGTACGATAAAAACATATGTCCATCGGTTATAATCTGAAACCAAACGTGAATTGAAAACTTTGAAATGGTGACAGTGGCTTGTCACATATTCAAGAGACTTGGTTATCTTGCTCTCAAGTCCCTTGTAACTCTCCTCATTCTGCTTTGTTCCCTCACTTGCTCTCACCTTTCGCTATATCACTCAGACTTCTTCTGTCGCCTGAGGGAGAAGAAATTTTCTCTCTTCCTTGAAACACTCATCGCCTTGATCCTCGATTCCAAGCTGTCAACGCCTGGTTGCGCATCCTTTATCAGGCCGTCACTTTTTGAATCACTGCCTTGAGGAGCTGAACTGGCTCTGTTGTAGGGCTTAGCATTGGGTATGTTCTGTTGAGGCTGCCGAGTCGGTTTGGAAAGGGCCCTGGGGTCCTTCTTGTTCGACTTGACTTTCGGCACAGCTGCTTGCTTCTTCCTGTGACGGTTGTAGAAGTGGACGTTGATGAGTATGAAGGGCAAGGCCGCCAGGATCATCAGCACTCCCACCACCCAAAGGTCTATAAATGGTTTTGAGTCCTTTAGGAAGAAAGGGTCCAAGTTGTCTTTGTCTGCGCGTGTGGTGGTGAGGGTGATGAAGATGGTGATGGTTTTGATCATCAACGATGACGGAAGCATTAGTTGGTACGATGTTTTTGTACTTATGGTGATGCCAAAAGTGAAGATGCTGGTGATGACTCACCCATCCATTCTTCATTACTCACCCACCCACCTAGGACACAGAGAACTTTTCTCTGGTAAGTAACGAGAGCCCCCCGATAGAATGTGAGGCAGTGGATGTCATATCGATTTTTTTCCGAATTCTCTTCGGAAACGTCCGTTTTACTGTTGCCTGTCTCACCTGCATCATTATCATCGTCGCCATCATCATCATCATCATCATCATCATCATCATCATCATCATCATCATCATCATCATCATCATCATCATCATCATCATCATCATCATCATCATCATCATCATCATCATCATCATCATCGTCATCATCATCATCATCATCATCATCATCATCATCATCATCATCATCATCATCATCATCATCATCATCATCATCATCATCATCATCATCATCATCATCATCATCATCATCGTCGTCGTCATCACCTTCAATATCATAAATGTCATCATTATTATTTTTTTTGTTCGCAATCACGTCGTCTCGCAGTTCTTCTGCTCGCTCCACGTAGTGCTCGCGCAGTTCTTCCTACAAAGAAAATCCCTTATGAATTCCGGATGTAACTACATATACATTCCAGGTGTTATAACGCATGCGTGCAACCACCAACTTCATGTCTCTTGGGTATAAAGGCCAGTCCCATCACTGCACTCCGCCCATAACGCACATGCCTCCCTTGCCACACAAACACGCTACACACCACATAACCACACAACCACGCTACACACCACATAACCACACAACCACGCTACACACCACAACCACACAACCACGCTACACACCACAACCACACAACCACGCTACACACCACATAACCACACAACCACGCTAAACACCACATAACCACACCACATGACCCCACAACACAACCACACACAAATCACGCACACATAAATTACACACACACACACACACACACACACACACACACACACACACACACACACACACACACACACACACACACACACACACACACACACACACACACACACACACACACACACACACACACAACACAAACACACACCCACTGACGGTTGTCTCATCGAGTCTGATACGCAGGATGTAGGAGGCCACAGAGTTGCTGGTCTCGTTGACGACCTCGGAGTTCTTGACCTTCGAAAGCACTTGAGGGCATGTGTCAACTTCAATCCTCATGTCGATGCATTGTATTGCGCTGTGTTGCACTTCAATGTATGATCACCCTCTAAGGGAGGTACTAAGGAACACAAAACCACAATGACGAATTGAACTTGCATATGCTTGGCACATCAGAAAACTAAACAATTTGAAGGTGGCCACATCAACCATACAACTCAAGGCAAACGACCACACAACAACGACTGTACAACACACCAACGAATATACAATACAACAACGACTGTGCAACACACCAACGAATATACAATACAACAACGACTGTGCAACACACCAACGAATATACAATACAACAACGACTGTGCAACACACCAACGAATATACAATACAACAACGACTGTACAACACACCAACGAATATACAATACAACGACGACTGTGCAACATACCAACGAATATACAATACAACAACGACTGTGCAACACACCAACGAATATACAATACAACAACGACTGTGCAACACACCAACGAATATACAATACAACAACGACTGTGCAACACACCAACGAATATACAATACAACAACGACTGTGCAACACACCAACGAATATACAATACAACAACGACTGTGCAACACACCAACGAATATACAATACAACAACGACTGTGCAACACACCAACGAATATACAATACAACAACGACTGTGCAACACACCAACGAATATACAATACAACAACGACTGTACAACACACCAACGACTATACAATACAACAACGACTGTGCAACACACCAACGAATATACACTACAACAACGACTGTACAACACACCAACGAATATACAATACAACAACGACTGTGCAACACACCAACGAATATACAATACAACAACGACTGTACAACACACCAACGAATATACAATACAACAACGACTGTACAACACACCAACGAATATACAATACAACAACGACTGTACAACACACCAACGAATATACAATACAACAACGACTGTACAACATACCAACGAATATACAATACAACAACGACTGTGCAACATACCAACGAATATACAATACAACGACGACTGTACAACACACCAACGACTATACAATACAACAACGACTGTACAACACACCAACGAATATACAATACAACAACGACTGTACAACATACCAACGAATATACAATACAACAACGACTGTGCAACATACCAACGAATATACAATACAACAACGACTGTGCAACACACCAACGAATATACAATACAACAACGACTGTACAACACACCAACGAATATACAATACAACAACGACTGTACAACACACCAACGAATATACAATACAACAACGACTGTGCAACATACCAACGAATATACAATACAACAACGACTGTGCAACATACCAACGAATATACAATACAACAACGACTGTACAACACACCAACGAATATACAATACAACAACGACTGTGCAACATACCAACGAATATACAATACAACAACGACTGTGCAACATACCAACGAATATACAATACAACAACGACTGTACAACACACCAATGACTGTACAACACAACAATAACGACTATACAACAACCCAACTCCGACACAACAAAGTATCATTGAAGCTTCCAAGCCAACGGCGACTCGCACTTATGAACTTGGCTTTGGGGGCGTACAATCCATGGAAGTGGTTGCTGCACGTTACTCTCAACTCCACGCCCCACTCGTCCATGCCTACTTTGCACACGGGCTTTTCCCAAATCTCCACTATGTCCACTCGCCAGGTGTCGCTGATGTGGTCTTCCCGCAGTCCATTGAGTCTCTGCTCGAGAAAGTAACTGCCAGCCACCACACTCTCTGATTCTTCAATGGTTGTTTGTACGCGGTTTATTTAATCTAATCAAATCATTTGTGTAGCGCTGATTTCACACAGTTCAAAAAAGCTCTTAAACGGTTCAAACATCAAAGTTTATGAAGCTGAATAACGTTCCATTGTACCATCGCATTCAACTTGGCTTCTAAATCATTATTCTTGATATTATATCATGGGAACTTTATTTTTCTTATCAAGTTGTAACATTTCAGCTGGATATGCTTCTATGGAGAATAGGGGAGAAAAAGTTTAGAACATTTGGGAGACAAGGTTTGAGAAAGCAAGCAAGTTTCTTACGACGTAGGGAGGTAGCTTCAAAGTCCTGCAGGTAAATGAAAAGGTGCAGCTTCTGCTGCTTCAAGTGGAAATGCTGGTAGACTGTTGTCTGTTTGGTGATCTTCCAGTTGGATACCTCGAAGAGAAGTTCCTTCTTGGAGGTCAAGTAAGCCCTGTACCACCACGAGAACAAGAAGTTGATGTTGCTGATATTGGGCAGGAGGGAGGATGGGTTGGTGGGAAGGGTCGAACTCTTGTTTGTGGCATCGTACACAGGACTCAACAGAAAGGGTGCAGTCAGCTTGTAGCTGTTCCTGTGACTACCTACCACTAGAACTTTATTCCTAAAGCGTTTGTTTCTGGCACTTCTGTATGCCAGGATGGTGGTGCTGGAGGAGTGTAGCAGGCAGGGGGGGTAAAAGTTGATGCCGAAGCTCTTGCACAACAGGCGCATGCAGGTGACGGCAGCCTTTGTGTGACTCTCTTGGTAGATGAAACACTTGCTGTCGAAGAAAAAACTAATGCCGCGACACCCGCTTGAGTGGTCTTCGAACCACAACTTCAAAACACGCTTCTCACTGAAGACCACACTGACGCTCATTTCATGACCCCTCTCAGGCCTGTAGTAAAGATCTCCATTGACCTCTGAAACATTCAGCTTGTGGCTACTTGGCTGGCATGAAATCTTCTTGAAATCTTCTTTGGGGCATTTCGCATCCAGCACCTTCAGACTGCACACTTCATCTACCTTCCAAGTTCTTCCCTTGACATAATCGCCGCATATCAGAGAGGCGAAGGATTTTGCATCGGTTTTGTCGGTCGGCTTGAAGTGGTAGTGGAAGGTGGTTTGAGAAGCGCCTATCGAGGTGCACAGTTTGTCGGTGTGGAAGGTGGAAGGGCATATGGTATAGGAGAGACTCCCATTCCTTATGGAAAGAAGTCCATGCTGGTCGAAGAAGAAGGGCTTGTGAGGACAAAACAAGTAGAGTGGTTCCTGTGCCTTCTTGTTGTCTTTGGTCTGTTCACCACCACAGAGGACTTGGAATTTGTTATGGACTGTAGGAGTGGCCTCGCAGTCAGCATGTGGGATGTACTGGAACTCGTCCATGTCGATGACATGGAGCGGTGGCTCAAGCAGCTTGCCTGCGCCATGAGTTATCCCATCACAGAGGAACTCAGTGTGCTCGGGCTTAAGAATTCCCGTAGACACTACGAACTTGGCCCTGTTCTTGCCTTCTTGCTCTAGGTACAACATACCGTAGTTTTTGAAAGGCCTTCTCACGAAGTCTATTTTGAATGTTTGGACATTTTTTTGTTTGTCACTCACACCCAACCTAGCATTATAAATGGGGGAAGCTGTGAAAAGCCTTGTCTTGCTCCTCTTTTTTAATTGAGAGCTGTTACTCGAGCTCTCAGAGCTGTCTCTTGGAAGGTTTGCTGCATGAGACAGCGATGCCAACACCAGCTCAAACAGTACGATTGCTCTCTTGGACAGGCGCATAGTCAACTATTTCTACAGCTGTGACTGCTTGCTCACTTGGCGTTGCTGCACTTGTGTTTTTGTTTTTGTAGCATACATAGAAGAGTCAACGTTGACGTTGTGAAATAATTATAAATAACTGCAAGTAGCAGTCAGCGTCGTAATCAAAAGATCCAGAATAATTTCATGAATCAATTTTTCGGAAAAATCTTTTTTAAACCTTTTGACACTTTTGAAATTTATTTTAAGTTTCTGGCTTTCAAAGTCTAGATATAGTTTGTTGTTTTTAATCACAGCAAATAGAAACTCTGTGGAACGGAATGGTTTGAACATGAGTAATAAATTCGACTTTAAACACTTTCTAAGGTAAACAGATGGAAAAGCTCTTTTTTCTGGTTGAGATAAGTTGAGATTCTATTGATAAAGCTAGTGGTTAGTGATTTACGCCATAAAGCGTGAAGCTGAAGATTCGATTCCAAACGAACCTGAAATAAGAATTTTGTGAAGCAGCTGATTAGGAAAAAAACATAAGTTTTTTCAGGTTATCTGAAAATTTTCTTATTAGCTCGGCAGTGAGGAAAACTGTTTCTCTGGAATTCCTTTGCGTATTCGTTCATATCTTTTATTGAAATGCATGAAATGAATTATATTATAACATGCTAAAAAATTTTTAGCCTTTTTTAAAAAATCGATTGCCAAAATATATTGGGTTCCAAAAGTTAATTTAATACGTGTTCTTCTGTTAATCATAGTATGAAAATATAAATGACAAAAATCTTTTACGTATCCACAAAATAGTTTAATAAACTTCGTATATTCGTTTTTAGGTATTGGTTGTTCAGTGATAAAGTAGGCACTATGCACTACTTTATTTAGATAAACAAACGATAATAAAATAATAAGTAATTCGACCGGTGATTTAACATTTTTTGTGAAGGTTATGAGGGTTCAGCATGAGTTCTAAAATGTTCTGAGCAATCAAAAAGTTTTGAAAAATTTTAATACCACAAACAAATTTTATCAAACTACTAGAGGAAGCATAAACATATATATATTTATATGGAGGGTTTGACGGTTGTTGAGATGCATATGATGGATATGCGAATATTTTTTCCTTTATGTGCTTTTAGTGGTTTTTCTATTAGGACCCTTCTGTATCCATTCCAGCTTATAAAAACACGAATGCAGGTTATTCAACTAGAACATCTGAATTTCCACAAAATATAATGAATCATTAAACATCCTTGTACTGAAAAACTAAATATTGAACAAATAAAATCCTACTTCATTACAATATTTCAGTGCTTGAAATCTTCTCACAGGTCCAACGACATAACACCTTATACTCAAGTTTACCTGAGGCTTTTCGAAAAATTGTGCAAACAGAAGGAGTGAAGGGTTTATACAGGGGTTTTTGGATCAACAATCTTACCATATTTTCACAGTTGTGGTACATTGGGGCATATGAAATGGCTCGCAACAACCTGCGGAGCACAAGCAACCAGAAAGTACGCTCCTTCATTGCTGGTGGTTTTGCTTCAGTGGTTGGACAAACTACTGTGCTGCCTATTGATATTGTTTCACAACATTTACAAGTGTATAACCTGCATCTTGCTAAACAGAACCTCTCTGAACAGGCACTCAAAAATGAATTAGCTGAATCAAATATTTTAAAAAACGCACCTTTAAATAACAATAATAAGACCTTTTCTAGTCTCAAAAACAACAAACTTCATTCGCATCATATGAGTGCCAGAGACCAACTCAACCTCACAAGAACCATTTGCCGAGACCTCTACAGGTTTGCTTTCTTTTTTTCGGTCTTTTATTCATAGAATTAACTGTAAGCCACTACCACAATCAATTGAGGGCTAACCGGTTTTACTCAATATATTTGACTCTTTCTCACAACCACCACAAAAGGAGGGGGGGTTGGAAGGCCTTCTACAAGGGATATTGGACATCCCTCTTCACCTACGGACCATCTTCTGCTCTCTGGTGGCTCTCATATGATGTCTACTGCAGTGAGTTTGTGCGTCAATGTGTTTGTGTTTGTGTGTCTGTATTTATGTGTGAGTATCCATTTATATATTTATATAATCTAATGGCTGAACACAGTAGCTGACCAACCAGTCATACAACCCACACCAGCTGAACTAGACAAGGTGGTTCCAGACAACATGCCCCGTCTGCTGGTGCAGTCCCTGGCTGCTCCCATGGGGGGTGCCACCACCACCATTGCCATGACTCCCATGGACGCCATCCGAGCTCGCATGCAGGTTTCTACCCTTACCAAGCCTTCATCCTCTAAACATCATCCTCTTTCCTCTTCTTACAACTTCAAATTTTATTCAAAAATAATTTTTCTTTCACTTTTCTCTTTACATCCATCTTTTTTTCCCTACCACCACCTTTCCTCCACCAGGTCGAGAACACGGCCTTTCTGAAGACATGTCAGTCGTTGTGGGCTGAGGAACGGTGGGGCATTCTGAGGAAGGGTCTCTCGGCTCGCCTTATGCAGTCCCTCATCTTCTCCACCCTCACCATCCTCTCTTACGAGTCCATCAAACGCTTCAGTCTTCTCCAGGCATACCAGGGCAGTGTCCGATGGTAGGCGTGCCCTCACACTCTTCAGGAGACCACGAACGGCGGCTTCTCATGGACTTCCAAAGCATTAGTGCTGCTGCCACAGTCACCAGCCTCCATTGCATTATCATTATTATTAATAATTTCTTGTTTTTATCTGAATCCACAGCATGAACGTAGGCAATTATTCGTGAGTTTTTTTCTATATTTTATTTCGACATCTTTTTGGATTTATTGTCTCATGATTTTAAATTGTTTGTCGCTATATGATTACTTTAAATCCTCCTAAAACTTCGATTGTGTCTACTGTGCTGCCTGAGTTGAATTGAAAGTTAATGCTTCTTCAAAACCACCACAACTGTCAGGTGGCCACACACACCAGTGCAGAATTATGTTGAATAAATGAACGACTACACGCCTGTATTCAAACCTCACCTTTCCTCACTCTCCGCATGCAATTGCTTGCTATTTCAGCCTCCGCTCAACTCCACATCTCAATAGACATATAATAAAAGTATAATATTGTTATATTATTATCATTTTCATTGAAAAATATTATATTTTATTATTAGTTCTATTATTATTATTATTA
>OX387248.1:578861-598861 GCA_947562095.1 Branchellion lobata
GCAATCAGCACCATCCATCCTCCACTCACCGCCCCTATACCACTCTCACCCTCCATCCCACATCTATCTAACCTATTATCTTCTTCTATTCCCCACCCTAACTTTCCCCCATAACTACCATTCTCCACCAAACAATCTAACCTTCCCCCTCCAATAACTAATTACAACGTCTCCTTCCTCACTCACCCACCCCTCCCTCCTCACTCACTTACCCCTCCCTCCTTACCCACCCCTCCCTCTTTACCCACCCCTCCCTCCTCACTCACCCACCCACCTCTCCCTCCTCACTCACCCACCCACCTCTCCCTCCTCACTCACCCACCCCTCCCTCCTTACCCACCCACCCCTTCCTCCTCACTCACCCACTTCTCCCTCCTCACTCATCCAACCACCCCTCCCTCCTCATTCAACCACCCACCCTCCTCCTCCTCCTCCTACCTTGAAAGGACTGACCTCCCACACAGGGTCCACCTCAAGCGCCTCATAGTACCTGATGCACTCTTTAGACTCAAAACTCACTAGTGACCGCATCCACACCACCCACGAAGACCTGTCCCCATAATAATAATGACATCATCATCATCATCATCATCATCTTCATCATCATCTTCATCTTCATCTTCATCTTCATCATCATCATCATCTTCATCATCATCATCATCATCTTCATCATCATCATCATCATCATCATCATCATCTTCATCTTCATCATCATCTTCATCATCATCTTCATCATCATCATCATCTTCATCATCATCATCATCATCATCTTCATCATCATCATCATCATCATCATCATCATCATCATCATCTTCATCATCATCATCATCATCATCATCATCATCATCATCATCATCATCATCATCATCATCATCATCATCATCATCATCATCATCACTTGTTGCAATCCGCAGGGATGTCTTTCATTATCAGCTGTCGCCTCTTAGCCACCTCCTTCTGCGAGGGCAACAGTTCAACACTCAAGTGAGAAAGCAGCAACAGTTGTAACACTCAAACAACAGCAGTTGCTACGCAACCAAAGCAGCAACAGTTCACTAGTGAGGTTTTAAAGAGTGTTCAAAATGACCGAATAGTTGAAGACAATCCGATAATTAAAACATTGTTACCAGTATCACTACCATTGGGAAGTTTTAAAAACAAATGGTTGCCAAGGTGACAACATGGCACCTTGTACAGGTGCCACCACGTCCAGGGAATGGAGACGATGAAGAGGAGGAAGAAGAAGCAGATGGAGATGCGCAGAAGAGACACCCTCACGTGCAACAGACGACTGACTGCCATGTAGAGCAACCACAAGCAACATGGAACCTACAGAACAGTTTTGAATTAAGTCAAAATTTTGTCTTTTTCTCATTCAAAGTTCCACACCACTCCAGAGCTTTCTAGAACATTCCAGGCCATTCTAAATCATCCTGGAACATTTTAGACCATTCTCACCAGGATGAGAAAAAGAGCAGAGTTATCCAGTTGCAACCATGCCTCCTTCCTCTCACCTGCCTCACAACCATTGTTGTCTTTCACTTGTGAACTTGAAATTATAGAGATGAAAATAATTATAACAATAAAAACTAAATAATAATATTATAGTTATTATATTTTGTAAAAAAAAAGATTAAAGTGAGAAAATGGCACAAGAAAAATGAAAGTCAGATGATAGGTAGTCACTTCAAATTGGTGAAGACATCCTCAAGGAGCGAGTAAATGTTGTTGAGGTGTTGAGAACTCATTGAAGACTCCTCGAGGCTTTGGCAGAAAGTGGCAGAAACAGAAAAAGTGCTTTGGAAGGTGGAAAGGTCTGGAAACTGCGGTAGTGTTGGTGTTGTGGTGGGTTGGAATGGTGTTTTGGTAGCATTGGAAGGATGGGGTGGTGCCAAAGGAGCTGGTTTGAAAAATTTTTTAAATCACAAAAGTGAATATTTATGAAGATTTTAAAATGTATGTTTAATAAAAATAACTATATAACAAAAGAACCTTCTGGTTGTTGCATAGTTGCTGGTTGAGAAGAATGAACAACTTTTTGGCATATATTGTCAAAACCTTTTCTTTAGCTTCTTCAGGACCAATGTTTTCGACAGCATCAGTATTCTGGCTAGCGCCCAGACTTTTTAGCTTGTCAGTACAAACCGACAAACTTGTCCTAACAGCATCACAACTTTCCTTCACAAAAAGATTGAAATTTCAAAGTTAAAATAGATCAAATTTTAACAAAATAATTTATTTTAAAGTTTACTTTTTCTTATAAAACACGATCGCTTTAGAAAACAAGAGCAAAATACATCACCTCTACATTTTCATTTGGAAGATCTATCATTTGATAAGGGTCTATCCATTTTTCAAAATGACCTATGGTGACGAATAAACTTGCTAACACAAAAAATACCTCAGTAGACATGATTAAATTTGTCATTTTATTATATTCTTTTTAAATTCACTTTACACACGCAGCTTACTAAAAACTAAGACGGTGTTTACATCTTATTGGCTGTAAAAATAATGTAATTATGAGTATCTATTTGCTATAAAAAATCCGAAAAAACCTTTATTTTAAAATTTGAACATTTTTTGGCATTAAATTTGTGCAAATAGTGTTTGTATAACAAAACGTACTAAATTGTTATCAAATTGATTTTAAAGTGAAAAATTAGATAATAATGAATTAAAAATATATATAAATTTTCAATATGTTCCCCAACTCCGTTTTTTATGAATTTGAATGTTTCGTCTGTCAACTGATCCTTTGTCATGGCTAGTAAAATAAAAAAAATAATATGAAAGTTTGACTGAATTATTAAAAATAGTTTTATATAAATAACTATGAAGTATTCAAATATGAATTACTTGACATTTCAAAACTAGAACTAACCACAAAAGCTATATGAGGTAGATATGTCATCGGTAGTATCAGAATTGTTGGCGATGGAGCATTCTTTAAGTTTTTGTCTATAAACTACACCAAATTTACAAAACTCGTTTATATTAATTTGATTGCATAAGTATATACAATGGTTCAAAGAATACTTTCCAGGAATAATTGTTAAATTCGTTACTTTAACGAAGCTGTAAGTGACCCAAGTACAACCTTATGATGTTAAATTTTAAAAAATTGAATCTTATAAGTCAAAAAACTTTCAAGTTTTTTATTCATTGAAAGAATATTAACTATTCAAAAAACTCACTGCAAAAGTAGTGAGAGCTTTCCTTATTTGTGTCCAATTCATTATCTAGAGAGAACCTACAGCGTTCTCCAAAAGGGTATTTCTCAAACCAATCTACACCGTATTTGCATTCACTTTCTTTTTTTTCCAGGCAACTTTTCAGGCATTTTTCAAAATCCCCAAGCTTTGGTTGTATGATATTGTTACGGGAAAACATTGAATTTATGTTGAGCCAAGTGCATTTTTTAACATTTTCTGTTCTACTCTCTATCATAAAAAGTGCGAGTAGGTACAAAACGAGACACATTTTGAAAATCTCAAAGATTTATAAATAATTTTTAAAATAATTCGTTACGACGAATTTTGTTGCAAAGACATTGAAATTTTGATTTTTTAATTTCTAAAAGAAATGTTAAAAAGTACATTGAACATCTGAAACTATCTAAAATATTTAAAAAATGATTTGAGTCATCAGGAATTTTAGAATGGCGGTACTATAACATCAGTTTGATAACTTATTAATTCGATTTTATTATGAGAGCTTTTCTATGAAAATAAAATTTAAACCTAGCTGTACTGTGAAAAATGAGGCTCAGGGTTCGATCACGGTTCAGCAAATCTACTTTCACCTAATCCAGACATTTGTAGCGCGCTTTTTAGCGTTTTGTTTAAAAACTCCCCCATGGAAATGGTTTTACTCATTGTCAGACTAGTGGCGCAAGTTTCGGAAAGTGACAGCTCGAATATATAACAGATCTCGTGCTAGTGTTGCCGAATGTTTCAATGATCACTGGTTGAAACCGTAGATTGAAAGCCTACTTGATTAAAAAATCAATTCTGGTTCTTTTCATTCGTTTATAATAATTTCCTTGCGTTTTTATAATATTTTTTAATAGACTTTATTAGATCAAGTCCAGACATACGCTGGAAATGAATATTAATTTCTTAATTAAAATTTTCCTATTTTATCTAATATTTTTTAAGAGCACTTCATTCTATTTAACTTCAAATCCTTTTTCATTGTAGAAACCTAATTGGAACGCTTTTAAACATAGTGCTAAGAGGTGCTTTACAAGCGATTTTATTAGATTAGCTTAAACCTTTTCTATGCCTAAAAATATTAAAATCGTTTCCATAGTAACGCTTTTGAACAAAGTTCGACGCGCTACAAATTCCCTATTAGATTTTTATACGAGCGCCTTATATTTTTTATTCTTATAACTTCTTTTATTAATTTTAATTTATTTCAGTTTTCAAAAACCTTGGAAAATTTTCTCATCATGAGTTTTTTACTTTTTCATACACATTTCATATATAAGGCTCGAAATTGTATCTAGGTTTTTTTTTATTTGTTTTAAAATAATTTTATATCTTTTTTTTTAATTTCGAGTTTCACAAATTGATTCCGTTTCATCCTTATCAATAATTTTGAAGATTGACGTTTATGAAATAAATCTTTTTTTATCTCATATTCAAATGATTCTCAAAATTAAAATTTATAAAAAAAATCAATTTTACCGAGATTTTTTGGTTTTTTCATTTTTTCAATTCAAATCACTATAAGGTAAAAGACACTTTAACTTTTAGTCGTTCCTACCTTCACGGCTATACTTATAGTTTATCATCGGATTCAATTCCTTGTAAGCATACTTTCAGGTGGTCATTTGTTTTTCGAATTAAAACCAAAATATAATGAATTTAAATTCAGCGAAATTATGTTTTCAACAACTTTTTTTTCATAATTTTTCAACATTCGTGATCATTTCCTAGTAGTTTAACACTATTTTTATGATAATTTCGAAAAGTTTATTATTATTCGTGATTCTATAAAGTAAAAATATTGTTGGTTTTTTAGCACCTTTTTCACTATGAAGAATAGGTGTTTGGTGCTATGAAATGAATCATTAAGATTGTTCAAAAAGCTTGATCTCACCACAATAACCACAGTCTCATGGGTAACAAAAATGCCAAGCCGAACTTCAAAGAACTTTCAACTGGCTTAAATCTCAGTACAGCTGAGGTAAGGATTTTAAGAATTTTATTTTCATTATTTTATTCATTTTTTTTACCATTAAGATTATTATTTAAATAATTTTGATGATAAAGGTGATTGTAAATGTGAGAGGAATAATAGTTTGATGTTTAATGTGATAATGAGGTAGTGCTAGATGTGATGATGAGGTGGTGATGGATGTGATAATAAGGTGGGGATGGATGTGATAATGGGGTGGTGATGGATGTGATATGATTGAGAAGAGGATTCATTTTGAAGGCAATATGCAGGTGAAGGCATGGTTTGATATGTTCCAAAAAGACTTTCAAAAAGGAAATATAAACAGAGGTGATTAATTAGTTTTAAAAATAAAAATTTTAATGAATTAAAATTGGTAATCATATAAATTTTCAAATTGTATTAATAATCATAATAATTCACAAGTTGTATCTTGATGGTCATATAAATTTTCAAGTTGTATTGAAATAAATCACAAGGGTATCTCAATTAAATTGCATCTTCTTCGAGCATGCCTGGTGCATCATCTCATGACTCATACCAGTTTCACCACAAACCATTATTGCCCAACAGCTAGTAACAACGCCTAGCAACAAGCCATTAAAACACACTCATCTCAGTCTCACACTGAGCATCACGTTCCTTCTGTGGTTTATCACCAACACCAATATCGCCATCTTTTACATCATTATTTTTTATTTCACATACTCATCAATATTCTTTTCAGAAATTCACTTTCTTTGAAATTCAATATTTTAAAATTTTAATTTTAAAAAAATTAATTTAAAAAAAATTAATTTAAAAAAAGTTAATTTTAAAAAATGTAATGATTTAAAAAAATCATTTTTCTACATTTTAAAAATTCATTGAAATTTCTGATAATATTACTTGTACTATACAAAAATCAACATATATATATATATATATATATATATATATATATATATATATATATATATATATATATATATATATATATATATATATATATATTTATTTATTTATTTATTTATATTTATATTTATATTTATATATATATATATATATTTTTTTTTGGTTTCACACATCAAAAGGCATTCTTTCATGCGCAAACTGCTTGAAGACTCACTTCTTTGCACAACCACTCCACAGAAGAGTTTGAGGTTTTGTACACCAAAATGATTGGAGCTGAAGGTTTGTCTATCAGCATTAACTTGTACATCACATATCTGTACAAATCTGTACATTAATATGTACAGATATGATACAAATATGTAGGTATATATAGAACTAGGTTTCCTCTCTTGTTTCAAAGTCCTCCTTTGTCATTAATTTTGACGTTCATTGTTTTTTTTTAGAATAATTTATTTTTTTTAGCAATTGCATCTTCAATAATAATCTCATCATTACCATCATTATCATTATCATCATCATCACCATTATCACCATTATCATCATCATCGTCATCATCATTATCATCATCACAGGGGATGCGAAAGATTTTTGCAACCACGTGTTTCGGCAGTACGACATGGACGGAAATGGGTAAAAGTGAATTTAACTTTTCAAGTTCCATCATGCATTCAAAGCAAACAACGCGCTACACTTGAGTGTTTCAGATATATCCCAATGGCGGGATTGGATGCGATTAAAAAGCTCCAAGGCCGCTCATTACATTCAGCACTGCACCTCACTGACCTCAATGCTGATCTCACACTTACGAAACAATACAATACAAAAACGAATATTATTATAGTGGCATTAACCCCGTAGAGTTTCGAGGCCACTCAAAAACGTCTGTTATTAAAACACTTCAACTCAATCTTTTCAAAGCCACGGAGCTGTTCAAGATCGTTACCATGACCAATATAATTCTTGCTTCATTTTGGTATTGTGCCCTGTACAACCATAGCTCTGCTTCACTCCTCAGCGCCTCTACCACAGAACATTTATCAAAGCATCACCCCATCACAGCATCACAAACCACCACGCCATAACAAACCACCACAGCACCACGCCACACGCCACCACCACAGCACCATAGACTTCAGAGAGTTTGTGACGACGGTGTCAGTGGCCACCAAAGGCTGCCTCACTGAGAAGCTCCTGTGGGCCTTCAGTCTGTACGACCTCGACGACAACCACTACCTCTCTAGGCAAGAAATCACCCAAGTACTCACTGTTAGTGGCAGGTGCAGGAGGGTAGTTGATTGTGGCAGGTGGGTGATGGCAGTTGATTGTGGCAGGTGGGTGATGGCAGTTGATTGTGGCAGGTGGGTGATGGCAGTTGATTATAGAAAGAGGAAGTCGATGATTGTGGCAGGTTGGTACAAGATATAACACCGCAACTACCAATACGCCATCAACTTACAGCGCAACAACCAACACAACAACGCATTCAGGCGCTATACAAGGCGAAGGGGAAACCGAAAAACGAGAAGGAGGTTGAGAACATGGTTGATGTGATCTTCAGGAGCGCAGACGACAACGCAGACGGAGTGCTCAGCGAGGCCGAGTTTGTGAAGCATGCAGCCTCGTGTGACGCTGTGCAACAGATGGTGATGCACCTGTGATGACTGTTGTGGAGGAGAAGGAGGGAGGAGAAGAAGGGAGGAGGGGAGGGAGGAAGGGAGGGAGGAGGGGAGGGAGGAGGGGAGGGAGGAAGGGAGAGGAGGGGAGGGAGAGGAGGGGAGGGAGGAAGGGAGAGGAGGGGAGGGAGGAAGGGAGAGGAGGGAGGTTGGAAAAGAGGATGGGTGGGGAACAAGACAAAGGCAGGGAGGTTGTTGCAACGAGGTTCAAGCTGGAGTTCAGGTATTTCTCCATGACAGTTCTCATCTCATCTTTTCCTCTTCCCACTCAGGCCTCCACTCCCTCTTCTCACCTTCATTTTTTGAAACCAGCTTTAAGGCAAGTATACATTAAGATCCATCAACAAAAGCTTGTTACGTTTGTGTCTACACTAACGTTAAGCCATGTCTCTCTTGTGAGTACTGCATTGTTGTACTCTGTGCAGTTCAGCTAAGAGTGATTGTTCACCATAAAAATATTTCTTTGTCTCTCGAACTAAAGCTACACAAACGCTAGGAGCTCATAAAATCAAAAATAACAAGGCAACATAGAATGATAATAAAAAATCAAAATAATAAGACATAAAAAAAAATGACAATGTTCACATTTTGAAACTTCTTGTTGGCGTGAAGGAATCATCTCAAGGCAGTCCACCTCTGAACACGCTTCGATGTCATTTGACTTGAACACACACACAATCGAGCCTCCATCGCTTCATTCCTCTTGCCTTCCCAACTCCATCTTCCACTTCCATCGCTTGAGCTTTGTTGTTTGTTTTTTGCTATTTCTATCGTGTTTCCTTCAGCTTCATGACATTCGGTTCAAGTGTGATGTTGCCTTAACTTCATACCACCGCAAGTTACTTGGCTTGTTGCGGAGTATTATTCACAAACGATTCAAAATTCCTGGAAGGCTTAAATTTTTTCGCTTTATTGTTTTTGCTTTTATACAGCCTTTTTTAAACGTTGCTGAAAGCTTTACCATAACTTCAACAATGAATTCTTTGATTCTCATGCCTGTGCGTTATTTTCAAATACACTCAAAAGCCGTCTTCCAAGTTCCATCACAATTCAACGAAGTATTCAATTGATTCATCGTGTCAACAAGACCTCAAATCAACGTGTTCAAAAGCTCCTCCGAAAAAAGTTTCAACTCGTTTGAATTCAAGCCAATCAAACCAAACCAGCCGTTGGAACCACTTCAATTGAAATTCAAGAGCCCGCAAAAGATTTATCGCTTTGATATTTGAGTGGGAGTTATAGACTACGTAAAAAGTTAATATCGTCTTCATCGTCAATATTTTTGTTTTCTATTTATCTTTCTGATTTAAAAATTCGCTACTTGAGTGGCCTCACTCAACCTTTGCATTTTTATCTTATCTCGCCTGTGCATTTATATAACTTCCTCATGGCTCAAAAGCTGATCTTATAGTAGTTTTTTCAATCGCCTTTATGCGGTTTTTCGGATTCGAACTCACAAACTTCGTCTTCAAGCCATTTGGTGGCCAGCCCAGTGTAGAAACGGTTTTTTTTGAGTTCAAGCTTCAACATCACGCCAGCATTCCTGACTACATCCACTGAGTAACCATTTATGGCTAGCAACTGAGAAGGCAAGATAGTTTGCTACAACCATTATGGTGCCTGAAGTTCCAGTAGGCTTGTCACTTCGTCACAGTTACTAACACACCTGATCAGATGCCACCTTTCAGTTTGATCCTTCAACAACTTGTTGCGAAAAATCAGTTATTTTATCGCCTTCATTTTTGTTAATTTCAGAGATACATCCTCCGTTGATATAAACCAAGTCTTATCTACTCTAATACAATCAAAAACTTCGTATAGGGCTGAATATTCACAAAAAATTACACTTTTATAAATTTCAATTTAGGACCTTTCGTCACATTTTTCATTGCACTTAAGTTCAATTACACCTCCAAATCTCATCTAATTTCTTCAAAAGAACCCAAAAAAGTACTTTAATGAACGCAAATAATCACCACAGAGAACACATTTCGCATCTTGAAATAATTTTGTCGAAAAATCGGAATACGCAGTTGGAACTTAGGCTATGCCATTCTGGATGCATCACGTGGAGTGGAGTGATCAGTTGCGAGCCTTGACGAAGGTGCGTTGCTTGATCTTCATGGACTTGAAAAGGCTCTCTATCTCGTCGTACACTTTGCCTGGAGCTTGGCTGGCGTCCACAGAGCTGTGTGGAAAGACTGGAAAGCTGATGAAAAGAAAAAAAATTTCACTCACATCCCTAAAAAGTCAACATCACTAAAGAAAACATCACGCGACCCAACGTACACGTGCAAGTTGCGTTTAGCGTAGTAGTCGATGAGGGGTGTGGTTTGTTTGTGGTAAGAGTCGAGTCTCTTCTTCAGGGCCTCAGGGTTGTCGTCAGACCGGTGCACCAAAGACTCTCCTGTTACCTGCAGATGCATGCGTTGGTCAGCCCCTTACTGAAGAACTCCACAACAGCCATATTATGATATACTAAACATACTATAATATACTAAAAATTCATACTATAATATAGTAAACATTCATACTATAATATACTAAACATTCATACTATAATAATATCCGTCATTGTATTTATTGTATAATCCATCATCATCTCTTAGGCTTATATCATTCTGATAGCAAGCTTTGGCTTCTTAATCAAGCACACATACACACTCGGTCCAGTGTTTCCTCAACAACTAACACTGCCTCCACCCCCTCCTCCTCCTTACGTCATCCTTCATTGGAACTTTTGGAGGGTTGAACTCAGTGTGGTAAGACCTTCCACTCTTTATGTGGAACAGCCTGCCAGTGATTCTCCTGGGTGATTGTGAAGTTGTTTGTCATGAGTCAATCATTTGAACAAACAACACTTGATAAATTCAAACAAGTAAAACAAGTATTGAACACTCCGTTAAGGGCGTCCAGCCACCTTACAAGAAGGTCGTCATCAATTCTGAACTCCACCACAGAATCCAGCTTATCCTTGCGCTTTTCCAACAGCTTATCCAACTGAGGTGATGAAAGTCTCAATCCAGCTCAAAACATCCTCAGATCACTCTTCTTTCACAAAGTCCTCACTCTATCACAATTTTCAACCCACCTTTTCAGCTTGGGTTATGTTCCTCGGAAAGCCATCAAGCAAAAAGCCTTTCTTGCACTCTGGCTTGTCAAGGTTGCTGTTGATCAGTTCCACTACCAAGTCGTCTGACACCAACTTGCCATCATCCATCACCTTGGTTTGGTGAATTTCATTTAGAAGCTATTCAACAAAATTCACTTTAAAATGAGTTTTGCTTGTGCTTCTATGCATTAAATTATGATAAAAATAAGTAAAATATTTTTGACCCATTCAACTGATTAGCTAAAATAAAATTAACTCATCATTTTGCTTAAAACAAAGTTTTTTTTGCCTTTTTGACTTTCTTTCCCAATTCAGACCCTGATGAGACAACAGCCCTCAACATGTCACCTATATAAATTTGTCATTATTTTTTGAAGTTTATGTTTTTTTGTGCATTATGTTATAAAATTATTTTTAGAACCACAAGAATTTATTTTACCCGTTGATAAGTGACATGCACAGAACTTTTCTGCCAGCCTGGGAGCCTAGATTTTTTTATTGAATAAAAATATTTTTTTTTAATATTCGCAAGAAAATTTTACTTTTTAAATTTCCGAATTGAAAAACTATAATTAAACAGCATTTAAAGCCGATAAAAGCGATTGTTCCGGCATGCAGGTGACAACTCAAAAACTGAATACCTGAGTCCCTTTACCACTCCCTGGTGGTCCCAGTAAAATGGCATTGACGCCTTCTTCCTTTTTATTAGTTAAGAACGAAAGCCAAGTCATGACGAACAGAAAATTTCCGTGCAAAGTTCGAACGTTTACAACGAACAATAAGCGGAGTCTAACTCATGTACTAAATTGAAAGTTTACAGATTGAAATAAATTTTAATTTTTTTTATTAAATTGGATAGCCATATCCATTTATTAAATATATTAGTTGTAAATAACTCGTTGGAGGATTTATTGGAAATTCAGTAATCGAAAATGTGACAATCCTACACCTTTTGACCATTCTTAATTATAACTCCTAATTATCAATTACATCAACCAAATCACAAAAGTAATACTAGCAACATTACGTATAAATTTGTAAATCACCTAAGTAGATTCTTAAATTACTAAATCGACGGGAATCAAGATAAAAATTATTTCCAAAGAAAAAATCTAATGGATCAATTAGAGGAGTTAATCTGTAAGTTTTCAAATAGATGGTTCAAAACCTTTTCTGTATCAGCGTTTGAATCATTTGAACTTGAATCTTTATCAGCTCCTTTTACACTCTGATAATTTGATCAAAATTAAAAATTCAAACATACTTCGAAATAACTTAGTCAAGGAGAATTATATATTATAGAGCTGAAAAGTAGTCACCTGGTATTTGTTGAGAATGTTCTTCATAGCAAACCTGCGTTGTTTGAAACATCATCATACACATTACACCTCACAATTCTATTGTTTTTTGTAAGTTAACATTAAACGCATCATTCTAATGCACAAACAATGCCATTCTGAAACTCATTGAAAGGTAGCATCCTCCTCAGGCATTCCAGTGTGCGTACCTTGCGTGTTCCATGTGACGATCTCTCTTTGCCTTCACGTTGACGTACTTCTGAGCCAGAAAAGTGGACGCCTTAGTGGTGGTGGTGGTGGAATTTACTGTAGAAAGGAATAATACGTTAAAAATAAAAAAAACTAACGAATTTAAAAAAAGAATGGAAGAATGAATGGATGGAAGAATGAATGGATGGAAGAATGGATGCATGGAAGATTGGATGCATGGAAAAATGAACGGGTGTATACGTATACGCTCGAATCTTATGGGTCCGCGTGAATTGATGCTTGAAACAGCTTAAGATCCGTGAAGAACATTATGTGTGTGACAAGGGCGCATAACTCTTGACTATATCTCAATTAATAACAAAAGACAACGACAAAATGTAGAAAAAAGAAACAGCATTTCACAGTGTGGAAAAACTACATTATGACTTGTTGAGGTAATACAAACTACAGGCCGTGATACACGCACACTGACCATGACACACGCACACTGGCCATGACACACGCACACTGGCCGTGACACGTACACTGACCATGACATGCAAACTGACTATGACACACGCACACTGACATGACACACGCACACTGACCATGACATGCACACTGACCGTGACACACGCACACTGACATGATACAAGCACACTGACATGACACATGCACACTGACATGACACACGCACACTGACATGACACACGCACACTGACCATGACACGCACACAAACCATGTAGAGGCCGTAGAAGGAGCGCATGTTATTGGGCGAGAGCTTGAGTGAGTGCGAAAAATATTTCTTTGAAATTTCCAGGTTCTCTACGCCGCCCTGCGTGTACTTGATCTGTGGAGAGGGAGGAGGTTACAAGGAATTGAAGTTGTCGAGGAAAGTGAGCGGGAAGAAGAAAGAGAAATGAAAATTGTAATGGAGGAAGGTGGCTGGAGGAAGATGTGAGGAGGTGGTCATGCTGTTAGCACGGAAGACTATAATAAGCATCAAGTGCAACAAGGCTCCATTGCCTCCGCCATACAGACTCCTCCCATCCCCACCAACACCACCTTCCACCCACCTCGGCGTACTTCTGATGAACAACGTGGTTGTAGGGGTGGGTGAGGAGAAGTTCTTCCACGCAGAAGGCTGCCTGCGTGGGTGAAAGCCCATTGATCACGTGGTGAAACATAAGAAGTCATTTTAAATATTTAAAACCAAAATAAAATTTAAGAAATAATTCAAAAATTATTTTTGAATTTGAGTTCTTTGCTTTGAAGAATTTAATTCATGAAGGATGCTAGGAGTGCCTTGGAGTAGTCCATCTCAGCAAGGTAGAGGTCACACAGCTCCAACCAGCCTTCAAAGTCGCTCATGTACCTGAGGTAGTGGCGGTGGTGGTGGCAGTGACGGTGGTGGTGGTAGTGGTGATGGGGGTGGTGGTAGTGGTGATGGGGGTGATGGTAGCGGTGGTGGTTAGTAAACTTGGTCCCATGACCAAATTTAATAACGTATTATGGTTTAATACATGCAGGACTCCTGTAATGACTTAGAAATGATGGAATAATGATAGAAAAGTGATAGCAGTATCAGTGGTGGTGTTGGTACTTTTGGAGGTAGTCAGTTAGTTCCTTGATAGCGTCTGAGGTCCTGTTCTGAGCCCTCAACACTGCCACCCTGCGTTTGCGTATCAGCTGGTGGTGGTGGTGAAGATTGTGGTGGTTGTGAGTGTGGTGGAAAGAATGGTGGTTGAAGAGATTGTTAGGGGTCATGATTGTGGTGGAGATTATGATAGTTGTTCTGATTGTGGTGGCTGTTGTAGTTGATGGTGTAGATGTAGTGAAGTGTGTGAGAGTAATAAGGCATTGTATTGAGGGAGTTGAAAGAGTTGATGTGTTGAAAGGGTTTGATAATCATTATGAATATTGGAAATGAACGTACTGAGTTTGTTTCATCTTTCTCCAGCAACTTGCCATACAACTCCAGAGCCTTTTCATAGCTACAACAAAAATATTTGCTAGTTCGTTAAGTCATAATATAATCATTGAAAAACCACCACCCAGTGAACAGTAGATAGCCAGTTTCACACAAATGTTATGAGTAGATTGGGTTGGACCAAAGCAGTCTTTTTCCACCCACCTCTCCTCAGCTTCCAGAATGAAACCTTGCAGGATGCAGACACGCATGCTAGATGGGAACTGCCTCTTGAGTCGGTTGTAACAGTCCTGGGTGGGTGTCAACAACAGTCATGATCAACCAAAACTTTTCAAAGGTAATGTTTTTCCTCCACCAACGTTGGCAAGTAGGAAGTCTCCACAGTCACATGCTGCTATAGCCACCTGCTCTGTTATCACCCATTCTGCATGAAAGTGCATCTTTTCAAGTTTGAACTAGGTTGAAAAATGGATGACACATCAATCATATGGTCATAGATGATACTCATATGAAGATTTTTTGACAGTGAGTTGAATTAGAAGATGAAACAGTAAATTATAAGCTAACCTTCGGCCCCAAGACTTTTGAGATGCTGGCAAATGTAATTTTTCCATAACTCTAGCACCTCATCACTGTTTCTGTCTTGATCCTCACGCATCTTTCTCAAGCGAGTTTTTGCTTCTGTTACAGTAATCACAATAAGACTAACAGAATGCCCCTCAGACTTATTTTGATAAACAAATATATAAAATATATAATGAAAGTAGATAGAATGAGTATGAAAAATGCAAACTAATAAAAAATAAGAAATGATATATATTTCATAAATAAATATATTTCAGGAAAAAACTTTGAAAAAGTACACATGATCAAAAAATTTGAAATTAACTGGTTTAAAAAAATTAATAAAAAACGAAGCTTCCAAATAATTTTGAAATTTTTTATGAAAATTTGACGCTTTTATTATCAATTTTAAAGTTCATATTGGTTACTACTTGTCGCGAGACTTATGTTGTGTTGAGATTTTGTCATTTTTAGAAAAGCATTATACTCCTTGGCAATTAATAAATTACAAACATTCTTCATGATGAAAATTTACCTTCCCAAGATTTGCAAAAAATATTACTCATTTTTACTAATTATTAAAACTTATTAAAGTGGAAAAATAATATCATGAACGTTAGAAAAGCTTGTTACGCTTTAACTTTTGTGAAAAGGGATAAATTTTATCTGAAATAATTCAGTGCTAAAACTTTCTATAACATTTTTTAAATGATACAAAAAATAAAAATTATCTACATCTTTTAAAAAGATAAAAAATGGTCAATTGTAACCCATAATTTACTGAGCTACGCTGTAAAGTGTAAAGCTCAGGGTTCGATTCTCGACTAAAAACAATCACTTGATTGAAAATGAAGAAAATTGGAAGAATTAGATCAAATCTCATTCATTTTTGACTTTCTCAGTATTAGTGTTTTTCAATGTGACACGAACTTTTTTTTTGAAACAATTTTGAGCTATTTTTAAAATTCATACAACTCACTTCAATTGACTGTTTATTAAATTTGAAACTTAATGAATTATGGGTTTTCGATAAAGTGTAAAAAAAGATTGATTAATTACTCGAAGATGATACAGTGATAACAAATTCAACCTTTAAATACTACAAAATATGATGATCATCAGCATATAATTCATATTTTCGAATCCGTTCTAGAAACCTATAGCAGACGTTAAACATAGATTGCTTCTTTTCTCCCTCCAATATCGTTCCACCTTGAATACCATTTTTCATTACGTTAAACCTTAATTTGCCAAAGAATATAAATTCAAATTTGTGTCAGTAAATATCACTAACTGATAAAAAATGTGAAAAAACCATGACAACGGAAAGCAAGATAAAAACTTATAAAACAAATAAAAATGGTGCAAGATTGGAAGATCTTGAAAGTTCATTATTTTTTAGGTTTTAAAAACACTCCCAACATGAACCACGAAGTAACAGACGTAACTGTTGCACTCAGTCCTTCAAAAGCTGTAACTTCCAACCAAGTAAAACTCAATCCAACGAACAGCATCACATCTGTTAGCATCTTGCATCACGTTGACTGCAACAGTTACGCAGTAGGCAACGAAAGAAGCAAAAAGGATCAAGCAACTACAGACGTCTTTGACGGCCATCGGAACAAATTGAAGGATCCAGCAAGTTTATCGAAAGCTCCAAAAAGTGAAAGGATTGTTTCGGAGAGGAAGCTTCCAACAAGGAATGTTCCAGAAGGGAAGGTTCCAACAAGGAATGTTCCAGAGGGGAAGGTTGAGAGGCACAGACTGGTGCAGAAGGGCGGTCACAGTAATGTTTCGAAGAGGACTCGACGCACTCGCAGGTGTCTGAGCGACCTTTTCACCACGCTGGTGGAACTCAAATGGCCTTGGCACGCGGTCCTCTTCTCGTCCGCCTTCCTCCTTTCGTGGCTTCTCTTTGCCCTCTTGTGGCTCGCCACAGTGCCCAGAGGTGTGAGAGCTATAAAGCACAATGCTTTAAATAACTTATTTAAGCTAAGCTAATCAATTCTTTTTATAGCGCTGAGTCCACACTTTCCAAGAGCGCTCGATTACCTCACGCTGTATCTTCTTCATGCGATTGTTAATCTTTGAGTAGAAAAAAAAAGTGGAAGAGATATTTTTAAATACTTTATTCGGTCAAATGTTCCGAAAGCATGCGTGGATAACGTGGAAGACTTTTGGTCAGCCCTGCTCTTCAGCATCGAGACACAGGCCACCATCGGTTATGGACACCGGGTGGTGCAGAGTCGGTAAGTAGGGTTCAAAAAATTCATTTAAATTAAAAACTTGGTAAAAATATTTCTTAAATCAACCGCTTCTCCAGTTTCAAAGCGATTCAGTCCGAAAGAGTTTTTCACTTTGCCACAAAACGCCCAACAGTTGCAAGAGTGCGGTGTTGTTGCTGATGGTGCAGACGTGTGTGGGGGTGTTCATCCAGTGCTGCATCACGGGACTCATCTTCACCAAGCTCTCTAGACCCAGGACTCGATCAGGCACCGTGATCTTCAGCAAGAAAGCAGTGGTATGCTTGCAAGAAGGCCGCTATGTGCTCATGTTTAGAGTGGCTGACATGCGCAAGTCACATCTCATCAACGCCTCCATCAACGCCGTGATGGTTCGGAAGAAGAAAAAGGATGAGGGAGTGAGTTGATATTTCACGCATAGCACCCATTTGAAAGTTCTTTTCTAAGATAAAAAGTTTGGAAAGATTATAAATTATGTATTAAAATATGCATCAACGTGCTTCTCCACCACCAAGAACACCGACTTGGAGCCGTTGTGCCACAGTCCGCTGCATCTGCAGTCAGTGACCCACAAGACAGACTCTTTCTTGTCCTTCCTGTGGCCTTGTAACGTCCTCCACCCCATCGACCACCACAGTCCTCTGTGGCACATGTCGGCCAGGGACTTTGCCACGGAGCAGTTCGAAGTGATTGTCTTCATCGAGGCCACTGTCGACTCCACCGGCATGGCCACCCAGTTCCGAACCTCCTACACCGGCCATGAACTCGTGTGGGGTCACCGACTGGCCCCTCTCCTCACCTACCAGAAGAGGAACGGCCGCTATGAGGTGGACTACAGCGCCTTCCACGCCACTTGCCAGGTGTACTATTGTTTGTCTTGTATGTAGTTGTATTTAATGTTTTCAAGTTGATAAAAAAAAAAGTTAAGATGAAAATCACACTTTTTATCGTTTTTAAAAAATTCTAAAACTTTCTAGCCGAAATTTTTATACGAAATTGAAAGTCAACATTAAATTCTCCAAAATTAAAAAAAAAATATTTCCAAAGGTCTGTATGCCCCAATGTAGTGCCAAAGAGTTCCAAGAGCAACAGCCTAGAATGTCTCAAGAAGGACTTTGTGACAGCCCACTCCACTTACAATCCTCCTTCTCAGACTGCCCTCCGCCACCAACTAAAAATTTTGAAACCGATGAAAGATGCACTTCAAAAATTCATCACGAGTGTGCACCTCAGTTAACGTGTGATTGTTACTCCAAAGACCAGCCTTGTCTCGGGCTTCCATAACAACAGACGCCTTTTAACAACCGGTTGGGTAAAATGTGCGAATATGGAGTTGAAAATGAATAAAAAACGTAAATTAATAAAAAGTTGATTAGTTCCTGTGAATATTCAGTGTTTTTGGAAGAGTTTTGAGTGCTTTTGGACATGGTGCTAAAGGGCAGATTAGATGAGAAAAGCTATAAAAAAAATATTTTGACATTTTAAAAGTTAACGAAACCTTTTTTTGAAAAAAACTCTCCCAAACATTGATGAACAGTAATAATATTCTTTGAAAAGTTAATAGTCATTATTTGTCACACAATCACAATCTACACTGATTTTTCAATGCAGTATTCTGTCATAATGAAAAGCCTCAACATACGAGCTTCCTTTTCTCGCCTTGGCGTCTTGAAATTGAAATTATTATTATTATTATTATTATTATTATTATTATTATTATTATTATTATTATTATTATTATTATTATTATTATTATTATTATTATTATTATTATTATTATTATTATTATTATTATTATTATTATTATTATTATTATTATTATTATTATTATTATTATTATTATTATTATTATTATTATTATTATTATTATTATTATTATTATTATTATTATTATTATTATTATTATTATTATTATTATTATTATTATTATTATTATTATTATTATTATTATTATTATTATTATTATTATTATTATTATTATTATTATTATTATTATTATTATTATTATTATTATTATTATTATTATTATTATTATTATTATTATTATTATTATTATTATTATTATTATTATTATTATTATTATTATTATTATTATTATTATTATTAATATTATTATTATTATTATTGTTATTATTATTATTATTATTATTGTTATTATTATTATTATTCCACTCAAAACCCATAGTTAGGTTTATTTCAATCTTTCATCTTTATATCTAAATACACAATTCAACATAGATTAAATTAACTTTTACACATGGTGCTAACATTTAAGGTTGATGTGGATTTGAATCCCTGAAAATGTTGGATTATTTAATTTTTGCGGCTACTTCATTATTGGTGCTAATTATTTCGGTCATTTATTTATATCCGGTATGAATTTCAAATTTTTCATTTAACTTTTCTTACTACGGCATTAGAAAATTTAAAGATTTCTTATGCAATTATTCTTTCGCCGACTTCGAATCAGTAATCCTTTTGTAATTATTTAACACATCATTATACATATTTTAAAACTAAAAAATGAAATAGTTTTGTAACTCTTTCATTTTCAAATTATTAGGGTTCCAAGAAGTTAACTACTGTACCGGGACCAGAGCCTGTTGACCCCTTGTAATTTATTCAAGTTTTTATTCGATTGGACTGAGAATCGTTTTCAAGTTTATAAAATAAGATAGAAAATTATTAAATTAAAGATAGAAAGGAGACTTATTGTTGCAGTTTTTCACAAATTAAAATTCGTCGAAAAAATTTACGAATTGGTATCAAGAATCAATTATTTTAAGTAACGTCTACAAAATTAAAAATAGTCAGAGGTCATCCATGACTTAGTTTGCAACTTAATTATAATTTTAAAATTGAAACAAACAATACATTCCCTGCAAAAGAGAGGGCAACTTCCCAGACAT
>OX387248.1:603861-608861 GCA_947562095.1 Branchellion lobata
TTTGAAATGTACACTCAGAGGTGGGAGAAAAGAGAAAAAATACAGTGGAAGGTGATAAAAATAAGAATAATAATAATAATATGAATGAAACAAAAATAAATATAAAAAGTATTAATAAAATAATTTAAATAATAATAAAAATACCACAACAACAATGAAACAATAGCACAAAAGACGTGAGAAACAGCGACGTTGCGTGATGTGTGAGGCAGCTTGGAGAGGCACACCACACGTCGGTGGTGCTGTGGTGCACCTTTCCACACGAATGACTTGAGGGGGTTTAGTAAGTTGTAGATGTTAGTGAGTGAAATGAGGAAATAAGTGGAATAATTAAATGGATGAACCAAGTTGGTAAAGGAAAGAGAAATAGAAACGAATTGTGATTTGTTGGAAAATGAAGAAGGAAAAAGTGAAATAATTCAAAATTGGAAAAATGAACATTCAAAAAGGGAAGGAAGGAAGGAAAAAAGGGAGGAAGAAGGGAAGGGAGGGAGAAGGGAAGGAAGGAAGGAAGGAAGGAAAGGGAGGGAGAAGGGAAGGAAGGAAGGAAGGAAGGATGAAAGAAAGGAAGGAAGGAAAGGAAGAAGGATGGAAGGAAGGAAAGAAAGGAAGGGAAGAACGAGAATTTAAAAGTAGACTTGAATGACAACATGATGAGCATGCTACACTGTTGTGTTAGTGGTGTTAATGGCAGCCAACTTTAGTTTTCGCTATATGATACCTAACAAGATGTAAGAGGAAAAGGTGGTTGTACAGTACTATGACGAATATACTGCTAACAATAATATATTCGGGAATAAATATGAATAATGTTAATTATAAAAACAATCATTATTGTTATAATTATTATTACATATTTACTTATTGTGATATACCACCAAATGCAGCGAGCCTTGAAGAAGAGGGATAAGGACTTGAAGGATGGAGTGTTGGATGAATGATGGGTTTGAAGCAGCACCAAACACTGGTGGGTGGAGGCAGGTGGGAGAGTGCATGAGTGGAAGAAAACATGGAGAGTTTCATTGCACCAAGGGGTTGGTGGTAATGGTGATCAATCGTAAATGATCTTATCGTTAGTGTTCACCAGTCATCGTTGGTGGCTCATTATTCAAGGAAAGCAGTGGAAGTGGACGATTGAAGCATAAATATTGTGTCCGTAGAAATTATTGAATGAATATTTACATAGAGGTTATAACTGGTTGAAGAATCCTTGTTCAAAGGGGGCTTCCTTGATGGTGATGGTGGTGGAGTTGAGGGTGATGTCAGTGACCACCATGTTTTCAAACTGGTGCTGCTTCTCCTCCGAGGGCTGCCACGATATGAGGCATTCAATGGACTCCTTGCTGTCCTCCTTGCCCTCCTCACTCTCCACCTTCAAGTCCTCCTTAGCAAGCACCGGCTTCATCTCTTTCTTGACCAGCTCCTTGTGCTTGTAGTTGAGCAGTTGTTTGGCACTCAGCTTCGATGACAGCAAGAGCTTCTTGGACTTCTTCAACGGACTCTGCACCCTCATCCTCTGCTCCCTGCAATGTTTTGTCCATGTCTGCATCCTCACACTTCCAACTAGCATACTAGTTAAATAATAATTGTTTACTCAACATATTCCAAACATTTATAAGTGAATTAAATTTCTTAACCTTTCTTTGAACTCATTCACCAGACGATCATCCAGAATATTCAACTTTGGTTCCCATGTGTTGTGTCTGTTATATTGAAAAATCATACAAACCTCAAAATTTAGTTTTGAACAAATAACCATAAAAATGAAAAAGCTTTAAAGATGTTCATTGCTCGGATAACAAATAGAATCAGCATAATTGAGCAAACGTAAAATGAAAGACAAACTCACTTAGGACCCCAACCTTTCCACTTGACTAAATACTCTAGTTTACCCTGTGATGAAAATCATTTGGAAAGGTTTGTTTTTAAATGATTAATTTGGAAATTACTATGAAGAAGTTACATAGGAGCAACATCCATAAAGGGCTTTGGAAAGTCACAGACCTTCCGGATCCTCTTGTTGAGAATGCACTCAGCTGCGTACACTCTATCCCCCATCTCGCTCAGCTCCATACCGGAATGTTCTCTCCAAACTTATCTTCGTGTCAATTCGAATGTGTACCGACGTTTCGATTAAGACCCTCCAAGTTGTTTGAGTGAACAGTTTTCAATTTTTTAAATGAATCAAATTGCGAAAGAAGCTGGAAAACAAAAAGTATGGAAAATTGATCACTCTGATCGCTGAAACTTTAACTATTATTGTTGAAAAACTTTCGTCAACCGAGCCCATAGAATTCCAGAAAAAAGCAGAGAAGACGTTAAAGCGAAAGCTCTGGAACAGAGGTTTGTGATTCTGAAATAAACAAAGAACTTATTTCATTTTACTGTAATTTTTTTTATCAAATTAAACGTTTTAACTACATATTATTTCAAAGAATAACTGTTGAAAATTGAAAAAAAAGGTATTGATTCTCAATATTTTTTATTAATGATATATATTGAAAAAGAAAATTCATTCTATATATATATGAATTTAATAGTAAATTTCTTTTTTTTTTACCAAAAAAATAATGTTATTTACAAGAGATCATTTTAAACATATTTATACAAGTTGCCGCAACTTCCTTTTCCCGTTTTAATTTCTTAGGTTTGCACGTTTTGTCTTTCTATAATTTAGGTATCTATATTCATATTATAAAAAGTCCACTCAGTTTATATTTATTTTGTTTTAAATATTTTGAAGTTATTCCGCACAACGACTAGCGGCATTTAACTTACCAATTGCATGTTTTTTTCCCACTTCAACTATGTTTTATTTACCCGCAGACGATCCTTAAATCCCTGAATCACAAGATGGTCAAGGAGGATCGTGGTACATGGAAGGCCGGATATTTTTCCAAAATCATCGTTAGGAATTTTTTCATTTTCATATAATCTATTCATGTGGCTATGATGGTAACTTTATAATGCTTTTGTACACGCACCTAGAGTTCATATTTTGGATTTCATGTCCAATATATAAAATATGGATGATTCAGGCGTGTTAGATAATTCCCTGTTTTTGATACTACGTGGTTGTTCATCTACCGCTACTATTTAAAACGGACAATTTTTAGATAATCCAAATATTTTGATTAGAAACTATATACATTATATCGGTTTGAAAATTAAATTTTCAGAAATTGCTGGATGAGTACCCAAGATGCTTCATCGTGGGAGCAGACAACGTAGGCAGCAAGCAGATGCAGAAGATCAGGATTGCACTGCGTGGAAAGGCGGTGGTGTTGATGGGCAAGAACACCATGATGCGCAAGGCCATCAGGGGTCACATTGAGAACATCCCTGCTCTTGAGAAGTGCGCTATTAGAATCAACTTGTTATTATAAATTAGCAGTATCAGTGTGCGGAAATTCATTGCATGAAACACTTTCAGGTTGCTGACTCACATCAAGGGTAATGTGGGCATGGTTTTCACAAAGTGTGACTTGACTGAGGTAAGACAGATCATTCAAGAGAACAAGGTTGGAGCTCCAGCCAAGGCAGGAACCATTGCCCCTCTTGATGTCACAGTGCCCGCCCAGAGCACCACCCTTGGACCTGAAAAGACTTCCTTCTTCCAGGCTCTTGCTATTCAAACCAAGATCTCCAAGGGAACTATTGAAATTCTCAGTGATGTCAAGCTGATCAAGTGTGGAGACAAAGTTGGTGCTTCTGAGGCCACCCTGCTTCAGATGTTGGGCATCACACCCTTCTCATATGGTCTCGTCATCGAACAAGGTTCTTATGGCTTTTTTCCTTAAAGTCTTCAATCAAGTTTAACTTTTTTTTCATATTTGGTTTATTCTGGTTTACAATATTTGGCTTATTTAACATCATGACGCCATGGCACCACAGTATATGACAATGGCACCATCTTCGACCTGGCCATCTTGGACATAACCGATGATGACTTAAAGGCCAAGTTCCTTGAGGGGGTCTCCAAGATTGCAAGCATCTCACTGGTGATTGGCTACCCTACCGTTGCCTCGGTGCCCCACTCCATTGTCAACTCTTTCAAGAACCTCGTCTCCATCGCCCTGGTCACTGATATCACCTTCCCAGAGGTGCAGTCCATCAAGGAGGCCGCCTCTGCATGAGCGCTCGTGTCCTGTAATAAACTCTTCGAAGCGTGCCTTCTTTCTCCCGAATTAGCGTGCATGAGTTAAAACAATTTAGGAAAACACGCTAAGTAAGGATGCTTATGCCGCACGTGGGATGTGTTGAAGAAAGGCGTGAAGATGGCTTGTCCTTAACTTATGTACATCAGTGTTGTACAAGTGATTATTAAATGTAGACGTCAGCAGCGTGCGTTCTTGTAGGAATATTAAGTGTGTGTGTAGAATAAGTTCGGTACGAACCAGCGAGCAGTTAAACTACTCCCAGTCAGCGGATGTTGTAGAGGAATTTGAAAAAAAATTCTGAAAAAAGTACATTTTATTGACGAAAACGTCAACTCTTCATGAGCTCGTAGGCCCAGTTTCCTTGGTCGTAGTATTCCTCTTCGACTCTGAGACCCTCAACCTCCTGACACAGCTCTGCCAGTTCAGAGCGCTTGAAGAGGTGGTAGTACCTGTGGAGCACCTGGTCCTGCGAAGCCTCCTTGAACTTGGAAGACAGGTGCCATGGTACCAAGGTGTCCTGCTGCTTGAAGGCGGTCCTGTTGACGTGCACAGGCATGCTGAGGTCTGCACTCACCTGCTTGTAACAGTTGCATGCTGACGCTGCTTGAGAAACATTTTCGCATTCCTGAGTAGATTCCTTGAGGTAATTTGATTTTTTCTCTTGGTACTTTTGTTCCATCGCCCACACATACACCAGTGCCCTTCCTCCTGCAACCAGCACACGGTGGATCTCTTGCAAGGCTGCCATCCGCCTCTCCTGCGAGTGTAACGTTCGCCCATTTAAAATGCTTTTTTTCATTGAACTAAAAACCCAAGCATCTTTCAAATTATTCAATAAAA
>OX387248.1:613861-651361 GCA_947562095.1 Branchellion lobata
CTTGCTCAAAGGTGAAGCCTCTATAAAGCCGTCCAAGGGAGGTTTGAACATTTACGATGTCCGTTCGAAAGTTCCATCAAAAATTACCTACAAGTTATCATTTCATATTCGTCATTCAAGCAACCACCATGACCACACTGAGATTTGTAGCTCACACCTCTCTACGACCGTTTATTTTTAAAAACTATTCTCAATGATCTGCATACTTCTTCACTAACGTTATTTGATATTCTATTGTAAAAATCAAAGTAAAAATTTTCAAAACGATTTTTTTAATTTCTAAAAAGTTACTTTAAATGTTCAAAAATATTAAAAAAATGTTTCACTTGCATAAGAGGCTCACTCAACATGCAGGTTAGAGGGTAGAGTGGAGACGAAAAAGCTGGGTGATGTGGATTGTCTACTCTTGAAGCTACCAACTCCAATTTTCTTGCACATCAAATCGCCTACACACATTCCTGCCCTTCCTCTCGTCCACATCTGTGTGCACCCGATGCACCTTGACACCTTCATCTCCTTTGAACTGGAGAGGTTTCTGTCCAACTTCACTTTCTTTCAGCGCTGAAGCACCACCAACCACTCTTAAACTTTTGACAACGCCAACGACAAGAACAATAACAACAACAAAACCAACACCGACAAAAAAAACAACACCAACAACAAAACAACACCAACAACAAAAACAACAACAACAAAGACACCACTGACACCTTTTCAGAGATGGGATTTGGGAAAGGGAGATGGTTGGGAGGTTTATGGGACTGTTGCTGTTGAATCCTGACTTAAAGGTCTATGACGTGGGAGCCAACATAGGTGAGGTGGTGGCAGCTTTCAATCCCAACATCACAACAACAGCTCTCAGTTAACAACACCACAACAACAGCTCTCGGTTAACAACACCACAACAACAGCTCTCAGTTAACAACACCACAACAACAGCTCTTGGTTAACAACACCACAACAACAGCTCTCAGTTAACAACACCACAACAACAGCTCTCAATTAACAACACCACAACAACAGCTCTCAGTTAACAACACCACAACAACAGCTCTCAGTTAACAACACCACAACAACACCCTCCAACTAACAACACCACAACAACTTTTCCCAATTAACAACACCACAACAACTTTTCCCGGTTAACAACATCAGCATCGGATGTCCAATGGAATTAATATTGAATCTAAAGAATTAAGTGCCACAGCAAGCAACTTGGATGCTGTAACAACAACAATATAACAATAGTAACAACAACAACACAACCACAATTACTACCACCACAAACACCACCAACAACAATACTACCACAACAGGCCTCTACAGCGTCATAGCAGCAGCCTTGGGTCACGTGGTGGTGGCAGTGGAACCTTTGCTGAGCAACGTGGTGAGAATGCACCAGAGCCTGGTGTTCAACCGACTGCAACACAAGGTGGAGTGGGTGGGAGGGGGGGGGTGTAGGAAAAAGGTGGGGGGCTGTAGTGGAAGAGGAGCAGGAGGAATGAAGAAGTGGGTAACATGAATTTAATAGTGATGCCAGAGTGGGTGTGTCAAAAGAGAAGTGGTGTCAGAGAAGGAGTGGTGTCGAAAGAAGGAATGTCAGAAGGGGAGGGGGTGTCACAGGAGGGCGTGTTGGAAGGTGGTCTTGTTGACAGACAGACGAAGATGGGTGACCATGTGTGCGTCCCCACCAGGTGACAGTGGTGCAGAACGGCGTGTTGGACCGCAGAATCAGCCTGCAACTCCACGTGCCCTTCAACAACCAAGGTGGCAAGAGAGAAGTGTCCTTCCAGTTGTTGTTGCTGTTGTAGTAGTTGTAGTTGTTGTTGCTGTTGCTGTTGTAGTAGTTGTTGTGGCTGTTGCTGTTGTTATAGTTGTAGTTGTTGTTGCTGTAGTTTTTGTTATTTTTGTTGCTGTTTTCACGAAGATGGTTTTCAGTTGCGCTTTTGATGAATACGAGGTCCACTTACTTGTCGAGAAAGACCAACTACCTTCCATGATGTTCACTCCTAACGCTGCAAACGTGGTGTGACGTGTTAGTAGCCTACCGGATCCATTACCTATATCTTCATGCTTGAGGATTTCAAAATGTAAAATTTCAAAAAGTTTATATCTTTTATTTTGTGGCCATCAGCTTTTGTAAGCTAGCTTCACTGAGGGTTATCGTCGTCGTCGTCGTCGTCGTCATCATCATCATCACGCACACACACACATACACACACACACACACACACACACACACACACACACACACACACACACACACACACACACACACACACACACGCGACAGGAGGAGGCAAGCTGATTGCAAAGCAAACAGATGAGCCTGGTGACGACACGAGCGCATGCGCAACTGACACAATCCTGTTGGACGACCTACTGGACGTTGGTGGCGGTGGGCGTGGCTTCGTGAAGATTGACGTGGAAGGGGTGGAGCACCTGGCGATGAGGCGGGCGGGAAAGTTGCTAAGGGATGTGACGTACGTGATGATGGAGTGGAGGGAGATGAAGAGACTTCACGGAGCCTTCGAAAACCACAGCGAAGACAAGAGGAAGGTGCAAGAGATGATTGCGATGCTGGTACAGAGGCGCTATGCCGTGCAGTGTGCCCTCACTGGCAAACCCCTGTCTGTGAACCACTGGTACGGCTGGCCTGACAACGTGCTGTGGGTACTGCAGCAGTGATCTTCCTTCTTTCTAATCTAATCTTATCTAATCTAATCTAATCTTATCTAATCTAATCTGATCTAATCTGATCTAATCTGAGCTAATCTGATCTAATCTGATCTAATCTGATCTAATCTGATCTAATCTAATCTAATCTAATATGATCTAATCTGATCTTATCTAATCTAATCTGATCTAATCTAATCTAATCTAATCTGATCTAATCTAATCGAGCAACTTGTATCGCGTTCTTCAGCACTTTGTTCAAAGGCGCTTCCATAGAAACGCTTTCACTAGCTTTGGGCTACTAGGGACGAGGTACTCTAGGACGGCGTTCACATCTCTCGTCTTCATCTCTCTCAGTGACCGCTCTTCTCAACTGAATTTCTTGTTTCCCTTCCATGTTCTCCTTCATGTCCTTCATCCTATTAATAAGAATGATGAAGCAAACATATTTTTAAACTCATTATTTTAACATTAAAAGTTAATTTCCATTCAGAATATTTCTCTTCCAACGATCTACACATTGGTGTTTCACTCCCTTCCTTCTTCCTTTGCTAACCATATAACTGGTTCTACCTCAAAAACAATCTTCACGTTTCAGTCTCCTTGTCACGTGATGTTTCCAGTTTCAATGCCTTCTTCATTCCTCCTTCGTAATGACACCTTCTTTGCTTCATTCCTCCTTCGTAATGACACCTTCTTTGTTTCATTCCTCCTTCGTAATGACACCTTCTTCGTTTCATTCCTCCTTCGTAATGACATCTTCTTTGTTTCATTCCTCCTTCGTAATGACACCTTCTTTGTCTCATTCCTCCTTCGTAATGACACCTTCTTTGTTTCATTCCTCCTTCGTAATGACACCTTCTTTGCTTCATTCCTCCTTCGTAATGACATCTTCTTTGCTTCATTCCTCCTTCGTAATGACACCTTCTTTGCTTCATTCCTCCTTCGTAATGACACCTTCTTTGTTTCATTCCTCCTTCGTAATGACATCTTCTTTGCTTCATTCCTCCTTCGTAATGACACCTTCTTTGTTTCATTCCTCCTTCGTAATGACACCTTCTTTGTTTCATTCCTCCTTCGTAATGACACCTTCTTTGTCTCATTCCTCCTTCGTAATGACACCTTCTTTGTTTCATTCCTCCTTCGTAATGACACCTTCTTTGTCTCATTCCTCCTTCGTAATGACACCTTCTTTGTTTCATTCCCATTGTTTTTACAATTAAAGTCGATTTTTTTCAATGATGACAATAATAAAAACAAAAACAATAATAAAAACAAAAACAATAATAAAAACAACAACAATAATAAAAACAACAACAATAATAAAAACAACAACAATAATAATATCAAAAAATAACAATAAAATAATAATAAACTCGTAACTTATAAGAAAAATGCGAATAACAATTGAAATTTTTTTTTAGATTAGCGATTAAAAATTCAAAAAAGTGAACTTAGATTATAAACTGGAAAAAGTACTCGCTGAAGGTTCCTTGAGAACCTCACGTGACTTGGAGCCTGACGATGAAGACAAAGTGTGCCACTGCGGTCTTCAACTGAAGCGCCTTGTGGTTCGAGTCTTCAATGGCTGGTAATGTAGTCAAATTGACACAAAAATAAGGTCAAACCAACACAAAAATGAGATCAAACCAACACAAAAATGAGGTCAAACTAACACAAAAATGAGGTCAAACCAACACAAAAATGAGGTCAAACCAACACAAAAATGAGGTCAAACTTGCTTGAACTTTAAAAAATTATTTTTATGGACCAGAATTTTTAATGGCGTTTTTAAGCACAATCATAAAAGGCACTTTCAAGGTGACCACAGGGGCTGCAATAGATGCGGTGGTGGTCTATGGGGTGGAACCTTGCCATGCAATGCATTGTACGCATGAGTGCACGCAACAACACCGAAGCTTCTCGAAGCAGATGGTCACGTGCTGCTACTGAGACATCTCCCGCACCGTGACATCACCGACCTATCCGTACCTGGATGTGCCACTCTGTGTGCCACTCTAAGTACCTTTGTATGCCTCATTAGACGTACCTGTATATGTACCACTGTATGCACTATTATATTTTATAACTACCTGTATCACTGTATGTGTGTTTATATGTCTACTTTTCTTTGTGTGTGTTTCTGCATTACTGGGCAGCGATTAGCGGTTCTAACGAGTGATGTCTTCTGCGACCTATGAATGTGTGCTGCTAGATCTTTAGGCTGCATTGCGTCACGCAGGCCAGATGAGAGCAGATAGATCAGGCATTGACAGCAGACCTGCTTATAGCACCAAAGGCTATAAAAGGAGGCAGTGCTTCCAACAAGCTCAAGTTCTCTTGTTGCAACAACAGCCACAAAGATGATCAAATTGTTTTTTTTTCTGGTCGTTCTCCTCTGCATCTCCGAAGCAGGTTGCCTCGCTGAACCAACAATCATTTTCAAGTTTTTGATTACAAATGTTTAGTTGAAAAATTCAGTTTTTTAAACATTAAAATTTTAAGTTTGAAGATTTATTCAAGGTTTTCCACTTGAGAAGGAAGTCTCAAAGCTTTAGCTTCAAATCTTTATATTATTTTGCTTATTTAACACATGTTTTCAAAGTTGAATAACATTCACCATGCTACTCACTTTTCTTCATCATTCCATCACGCCACACCATACCACACCACACCACACCAAACCGCGCCACACCACACCACACCACACCACACAACACCACACCACACCACACCACACCACACCACACCACGCCACACCATACCACACCACACCACACCAAACCGCGCCACACCACACAACACCACACCACACCACACCACACCACACCACACCACACCACACCACACCACACCACACCACACCATACCACGCCACTCCCCGCCACACCACACCACGCCACACCACACCACACCACACCACACCCCCAAACCACACCATTCCACCAGTTTTTTTCACCCCAGTTCATCCTGGAGTGAAAGTGGCTGTTTCGAAAGGAGGTCTCAATTTCGCTGCCAAGAAGACCGTTGAAATCATGTCCAAGAAGATCCCATCCTTGAAGTTCCCATCCATCTCTGGCAAGAAGTTTCTGAGGTACTACGTCAAAAACATCAGGGTGAGTCATTGAGTCACTCAAGCATTACTCCCGTCTCACCTATCAGTCAACTCTTCTTACAATCTCACACATAGTAGCAGTAAATTCTTCTTACAACCTTCCACAGTCAACTGTTATTACAACTTGAAACACACACTGACCCATCACCACCCTCTGCCCCCTCAGATCACCTCCTTCAGAGCTCCCACGGCCAGTGTGCTCATGAACCCAGGGTCGGGACTGACGTTAAGGCTGAGGAAGGGTGGCGTGAAGATGGCAGCCAGCTGGGGCATTAAACTTTTCTTCTTCTGGAAGAGAGGCCGCATCAGCGCATCCTCAAACAACATCAACCTGCAGCTCGGAGTCAGCCTGAAGCAGGTGAGGGGTCGTCCCTACATCAGAGCCACCCGTTGCAACGTGCACCTGGGAGGTTTCAGGATCAAAACGTCAGGATCCATCTTCAGCTGGCTCATCAACATCATCCTCAGGTCGGCTTCCATTCGCATTTGACGTTATGAGAGGTGAAGAAAAGGAAACGGAAGATAGCGTTGTGTGACCTCACAGCACTGGTGGTGGCTGTGTTTTGTTTTCCATGATTGCATTGTATTGTTCGCTCACAAGAACCCCTCGTACGCAGACTCTTCAACAACACCATCCGAGGCAAGGTGCAGTCCGCCATCTGCAAGGCCCTCATCAACGTGGTCAACAAAAACGCCAACGACGAACTCAAGACACTCAATTTGGTTGCCAAGGTTAACTACTTCAAACACTGGTGACATCATGACACTGGTGATTTCATAACACTGATGACGTCATGATACTGATGACGTAATGATATGCTTACTTTTCAGGTCACAAAGGATGTGAAGTTGGACTACAGTCTCACGGCAAACCCCCTCTTCACCAAGTCCTACATGGCAACCTTCCACAAGGGACGCTTCTTCTACGACCCACAATTCTTCCTCAAGGTACTTCCTGTTGTATCTTCATTTCTCACTTTCATTCCAACTTTCCACCTCCACACACCCACACTACCTCCACACACCCACACCACCTCCACACATCCACACCACCTCCACACATCCACACCACCTCCACACATCCCCACCACCTCTACGCCAGGCTTCTCCCATGGCCTTCAACCTCAAAAGAATGGTGAGCACCTCAATTTCAGACGAAACCATCAACAGCCTGGGCAGAGCAATGCACGCCAAAAAAATCCTGGACTTCAAGTTCTCCATCACCGACAAGGTAGGCTTTTGAGCTTTCAGAGCGTTCAAGTGACGTTTTAATACAAGTTTAAATGACAAAAGATACAACAAACACAACAAAGTCTGAGCCAGTCTCAACAAAGCGTTACACTTCAGTTGTTCCAGAACCTGCTTGGTCAGCTGGACGTTCCGTCCTTCTTGCTACGCGTGCACGTGTACAGCGCTGAGGCTCCCAGGGTGACCATAACTCCCAAGAAGCTCACTGTTCATGCGGACATGATAGCGGAGTTCAAAGTGCCCAAAATGGTTTTGAAGTTGAGAGCGCAAGTGGTGGCTGACACGACTATCAAGGTAAAAAAGGACCGCATCACAGCATCCTTGAGCGACTTGAGTCTGGATGTGAAGGTGTTGGAGAACAACCTAGGACACCCGCTGAGTGGCGACGACGTGAGCAAGCTGGCCAACGAGCTGGTGCCTTTACTGCTACCCACCATCAACTCCCAACTCGCCACTGGCATCCCTCTACCCAAGGTGCAACACGTCACCTTCTCGAGTCCCCTCCTCCTCCTCGCCAACAGGCACATTCAAGTGGCCGTCAACGTGTCGTGAAGAGGCAGCGAGAGGGGTGTGCTGCAGCAGACGCACTCGAATTGCGCTTGGAAACTCAATTTCGCTTTCTGCACTCTCAGTTTTACTAACAACTCTAATTATTGAAGATTTCAATCGCCATTTCGATTGAAGCCCTGATTTTATGGTTCGAATAAACTATTTAAAAGTAATTTTCATGGCAATGATTGATCCGAAGAGAACGAAGGTACACCACCAATCGGTTCAATTTTATCAATCACTTTCAAGTTTGACTTTGTTGCGCTAATGACATTAACCAAACGTGTCATACCTTCTCATTCCAGAGTCAACTGAGGTGTTGAAGCCTTGAAGGAATAGGATGGAATGACTTTGCCTATAGTCCAGTCGTTAGTGAGCCTGTGAGGCTCAAGGTTCTATTCCTAGGTGAGCTCAGGTTTGAGTAACAACGAGAGGCTACTGAAGTGGAAAAGATGCATTGTTGGTTCAGGAACTCTTTAGCTTACCCTGGAATGATATTTTTATGAGAACAAGAGCAAATCCCTTCGAACGAAAGCTATAAAAAAATTTTTGAAATCCTTCAAATTCGCCGTTGCCTGTGGAACATTTAGGGACAGGTTTGGAGGAGGACTATTATTTTGCACAGATTCAGTTCAATCAAGTCCAGACAGAGGCTGGAGATGGTACAAAGCATGGCGAATAATCGAACTAGAAAAAGGTGTCAGAGTAACATATCTATTTAAGAACTCAAACCTGGGTTCACCTGATCACACTTTACAGTAGAACAGGCCAATCATTATGCTGCAGGGGCAGAGGTGTTGAACAAAAAACCATAAGGTTACGAATAGTCAGTGTGAAAAATGATAAAATAGATCATAAACAATGGAAACAAACTGATGAAACCTCAAAAGTTTATAATATGAATAAGTTTCAGTTGAGTCAAGTAAATACTGAGGGATATAAAATAGTCTACAATCATATCAAATAGCTATTGAGAGATGTTTCATGTTACAAAAATGTTACAAAGCAATTGAGAATTGCAGATGATTTTTCGTAACCAGCTCAAACTTCCAGAGAAACAAAATATTTTACAATTATTTTTTAATACTTAAAACTAATATTGAAACTTTGAAGTTTACCATGTTAATAAAATAGTTCAAATAGGGAAGAAGAAGAAAAATTAGAAGAACAGACAATAACGGCCATGCTGTAGTGAGGTCGTCAACCTTGGTGAGGAACATCAGAGGAGCTCTGCTGTTTTGCAGGCTGTTGGGTGGCAATGCCTGTCGCTTCTTTCTTCCTTCCTTTCTTTTTCTTTTTATTTTTTTCTTTATTTTTGCTTTCTTTCTCTTTTTCCTTTTTTTTTTTCTTTTTTTTTCTTTTTTTCTTTTTTTTCAATTTTACTTCACTTATGAACAATACAGCGTATTGAAAAGCAAATGTACTTTGAGCGCCTTTGAACGCTGAAGGTGCATTACAACTTTCTTGATTAGATTAGCTTATACTCAATGAAATAATATGACTTTTCCTAACGAGTTCCAAAGACTAACAAAAGACAAGAAAATAGTAAAAATCAACTTTCAAAGGTTGTTTGCTAGTTACTGGACTTTGCCGTGCAAACAATGCATCGACCTTCAGAACCAGCACGAAGTTGAGCTGAAAGAGCGAAGAAGAGCGGTTGTGATTGTGTGGCAGACGTTTGGAGAAATGTAACACAAGGTAACATAGAGGCAAATACTTGCATTACAAGCGCAGGCGACATTGCAATGCACACACGAATAAGACCATAGTGGCATGAAGAGAAGTTTGAGGCTACCAAAGCTCTTATACAAATATAATATCATCAAAGATCTATCGTTCAACTACATTAATTGTTCGTTGTTTTACTTAAATAGCAAATAATAGTATCTTTATTTTATTTCGTTAATGTTTTTTTGAAAACTTGTTTTCTGTGTAAAATGTTCTACTAATGCCTTCTTGTTGGACAGTTTTGGAGCCTTTAAGTGATAAAAATGAAGTTTTAAAAATAGAAAAATGTCTAAAAATATGAAGAAAAAAAAGATCATTAATCTAACAAAGAGGATTATAAAAGATGCTATATAAATATTCGAAGTAAAGAATAAACCTATGTAAGGCTTTAAGGGGTTAATGCCACTATAATAATATTCGTATTTGTATTGTATTTGTATGTAAGGCCTATAATGAAAACAAAATAAAAAATAGAAATAATCAAAGTTAAAATTGGAGTGAACAGATAAAAGATGGCAGGAAATGAGATGCATGACAGGAAGGTATAGAAACTTTCTGTTTATCAAGTGACCCCATAACTACTGGGGCAGATTAGATCTTATACATCAATTTCTTGCTTTTCTCAGTGTAGATCTGTAGAAAAAATCTTCTTCTGTTTTAAAACCAATAAAATGTTTTGAATAGTTTAATAAAATGGACCATTAAATAGTTATTTGATAAATATTTATTGTTTTTAAAAAGCACCCATCCCTTAAATATAGTCAAATACTTTTACTTTTCTTTGGAGTCTGTATGCAAGTTTCATATGAGAGCTGTTGTATAATGAGACCTATATAATATATTACATTATGAACGCTATTAATAACATAAACTTCAGTTCCGCAATGTTCTTCATAATCCGTCTCTAGCCGTCGATAAGGGGTTCTTTTAAACCAAAGCCAAAGGATATTAGAATACTTCTAGTTATTTCATATTTCTCTTTCAAGTGATACTTTTGTTGAAAAGTTGATTTTTTTGGAATTTTGTAAACTAGTATAACTTTTGGTCATTAAGAATGTCTATGGTTAAAGTAAGCGCTCAGTTGGACCGAAGCGAACGCTCCACTCCATGGGGTTTCAGGATGGCTGGTGGCAAGGACTTTGGAGCACCTCTTGTCATCCAAAAAGTGGGATTTAGGCATTGCTGTTCTTGTTCTTGAGATTTCTCTTGTAGTGATCGAAGATATATGTTTATTCATATTTTATATTTAATAATTAATGTTTCAATTTTTAATTTTCAATTTTTCATACTTTTCATTTTCATTCACGTATGCCAATCTCATATTCAAACAGTTTTCAAGTTTTAATAATAAATCACTTATAAATATAATTGTTTATTGTTTAACAAACTACATTAATTTTCAAGTCTAGGAAGTATATGATTGAAACCCAATAACTATCAAAAACGATCAAGTTTCCACTCAAAACTTGAGGTGCTCCCGGGGAGTTTGTCGGAGAGGTGTGGTTTGAAGGAGGGTGATGTGATTCAGGACATAGGGGGCTATAGTGCAGAGGAGCTGAGTCACAAGGAGGCTCAACAACTCATCATGCTCCAAGGGAACTCCCTCAACATCAAGCTCGAGAGGTGCTGTGGCGAGATTTTCATTTTTATTTTAATTTTTAAACAGTAAATATATTTAATATACGTTTAATTTTTGAATTTTAATGTTTCTATTTGTATTTTTCATGTAAATAATCTTATCAATATGAAGCTATATGGCTTGCTTACTTGAGCAGTATGCAGGGATGCTACCATACTGAATAATGGCTGTGTGTTTTTTCATGTGTATTTGTATGTATATTTGTAGTTATATGTTCATTCATGCTTGTCAACACACCAACCTCAACACAACCAACTTAATCAACATCACCAACACCACCACACTACCCACCTCTCATCACTCACTACCAAAAGAACAAAAAGCACACCTCTCTTCATCACCATCCTCATCACCATTCTCATCAACGTCATTATCATCATCTTCCTCTCCATCATCATCATCATCATTATCATCATCATCATCATCATCATCATCATCATCACCATCCTCATCAACATCATTATCATCATCATCATCATCATCATCATCATCATCATCATCATCATCATCATCTTTTTCTTCTTCATAATCCTTTTCCTACCAGGGATTCAAGTTATGGACCAGCACCCCAGCAGTACCACCCCCCACCCCCAACACACACCATCTCTCCCAGCCAACCCTTTTCCGTTCGTTTCTTTTAAACGAAAAAGAATGAAAATTAATCAAAAACAAATAAAAAACAACCAATTAAATAAATAAAAAACAAATAAAAATAAACAAACAACCAAACAAATAAATAAATAAACAAATAAACAAAACAATAAACAAATAAATAAACAAACAAATAAACAAACAAATAAACAGACAAACAATGAAATTCCTCAGTTCAACATTTAAGTAACTATTTGGATAATCCCCTCTCAATGTCCTGCTCCACAAACACCCCACAAACACTCCACAAACACCCCACAAACACTCCACAAACACCCCACAAACACTCAAAAAACACCCCACAAACACTCCACAAACACCCCACAAACACCCCACAAACACCCCACAAACACCCCACAAACACCCCACAAACGCTCCACAAACACTCCACAAACACTCCACAAACACCCCACAAACACCCCACAAACACCCCACAAACACCCCACAAACACTCCAAAAACACTCCACAAACACCCCACAAACACCCCACAAACACTCCACAAACACCCCACAAACACTCCACAAACACCCCACAAACACCCCACAAACACTCCACAAACACCCCACAAACACTCCACAAACACCCCACAAACACCCCACAAACACCCCACAAACACTCCACAAACACCCCACAAACACTCCACAAACACCCCACAAACACCCCACAAACACCCCACAAACACTCCACAAACACCCCACAAACACTCCTCTTCACTGGCACCACTACACAGGCCTACAACATCACACCCACTCCTTTCGGAGGCTTCGGTAAACAACCCTCCCACCCTCCTGCCTCCCACCCTCCTGCCTCCACTCCCCACTACGGGTACCTTGCACTCTCTTTCATCGCCCATAGACCTTCTATTTTTTGTTTTTCACAAATTCAAAACATTTTTTTTTCGTCCGTCATTCGGTTCCAATCCATCTTCAATCTGGCTCGCCTCCTCACTGCCAATTATCATGTTTTTCCTCTTTCTTCCTTCTCTCTATCTCTCCTTTGATTGCCTATCATTGGTCTATTTGTTTGATCTTGCCTTGCTCTTGACACAATTTCCACTCCAGCTCCTCCCATTACTACTTCTACCTCCATTACTGTTTTATTTCTATTTTTCAACGCTACATTGGTTTTTATCATTATAAACTTGTACTATCACATACATACATAACATAAAGCATACATATATATCTTAAGTATGCATACTTACCTAAAACATACATACACACCTAAAACGTACATACATGACTATACACACACATACACACACATACACACACACATACACACACACACACACACACACACACACACACACACACACACACACACACACACACACACACACACACACACACACACACACACACACATCTACGCATACTCACATATATGCTTACGTACACTGCAGGACTCAGCAGTTGCAAGGTTGGTTGCTCATTTCCACTCTGCTGCTTCCGCGATGCATTGACGCCCGTGTGCCTATCAATAACTAATCCTTCGCAATCGATTCAATCCGCTCAAATTGATTGAGTTATTTCAAAATTAAATTAATTTATTTGAATTTTTAATTTTTAATTAAAAAAAATTATTTAATTTATTTAAATTTTTTTATTTTTTGTGATTTATTAAATGACGGCTTTGGAGTAGTTAGATCGAATAAAATGAATTTAATTGAAATTAAAAACAGCACATGACGTAACGATTCTTTGTTGCATGTTGGAGTGCTTTGCATTCATTCGTTTATTTATGCATTCATCCATCCATCCGTTCATCCCTCCATTCATCCATCTATCCATTCATTCATCCATCCATCCGTTCATCCCTCCATTCATCCATCCACCCATCCATCCATTCATCCATCCATCCATCCATTCCTCCATCCACTCCTAGTTCTTCACCACGGCTCTCAGCCACAACTTATAAAAACAATTGAGTGGTTTTAATCTATGTGATAACAACAAACCCGTTTAAACGACGACGACGATGATGATAATAATAATAATGGTGATGATGATGATGATTATTATTAATATTATTATGACGATGACGATGATGATGATGATGGTGATGAAGGTGGTGGTGATGATGATTAATTTTGGAATGGACTTTATATAGGTGATTGTTGGCCTTCAAATTTAAACTATAAAAAGTTGATAACGCTGTCGTCATCGTTCGTCCACTCTTCGCTTATTTATCCTTTTCTCACTCACTCATTCACTCCTCACTCACTCATTCATGCGCTCATCCACTCCTCACTCACTCATTCATCCACTCCTCACTCACTCATTCATGCGCTCATCCACTCCTCACTCACTCATTCATGCGCTCATCCACTCTTCACTCACTCATTCATGCACTCATCCACTCCTCACTCACTCATTCATCCACTCCTCACTCACTCATTCATGCGCTCATCCACTCCTCACTCACTCATTCATGCACTCATCCACTCTTCACTCACTCATTCATGCACTCATCCACTCCTCACTCACTCATTCATGCGATCATCCACTCTTCACTCACTCATTCATGCGATCATCCACTCCTCACTCACTCATTCATGCACTCATCCACTCTTCACTCACTCATTCATGCGATCATCCACTCTTCACTCACTCATTCATGCACTCATCCACTCTTCACTCACTCATTCATGCGATCATCCACTCCTCACTCACTCATTCATGCGATCATCCACTCCTCACTCACTCATTCATGCGATCATCCACTCTTCACTCACTCATTCATGCACTCATCCATTTTGCTTCGAGTTTTAATTTGCAGCTTATTGAAACATTTTATAATTTAAAAAAATTAAATTGATGACTAATTAATCAATGATTGTTTTGCATGGCGTGGCTTTTAGACGAACCCTCGTGTGACGTAGTTCCAGAAACATCTACAGTAACCACAAACAACCAGCCCACCCCTCTCCAAACTCCATCTTCCACCCCCCTCCAAACTCCATCCTCCACCCCCCTCCAAACCCCATCCTCCACCCCCCTCCAAACTCCATCCTCCACCCCCCTCCAAACCCCATCTTCCACCCCCCTCCAAACTCCATCCTCCACCCCCCTCCGAACTCCATCCTCCACCCCCCTCCAAACCCCTTCAAAGCCTACCCCCTTCACCAAACCTAGATACAAACCTCCACCGCCCAAACCCACTAAACAACCTACCAACAACAACATCAACAACAACAACATTAACAACAGCATCAACATCAACAATAACAACAACATCAACAACAACGAGGTTCATGGTTCAAACACAAAAATGTCCAAGGGAGCTAAAATGTTCATGAAGAAACTGAACAATAATGATGATAATAACAACAACAATAATAACAATAACAATACTACTACTTCTACTACAAATAATAAAAATAATAAAAATATTGATAAAAGCGCGAATAGCGTCCAAGACACGGGCAAGGGAGGTCGGAGCAGTAGTGAAGTTGCAGGACTCGACCCAAAAGCAGAGTAGAATTATTATTTTTATTCTTTTCTGCGTCTTATTATTTTTATTTTCAACCTCCTCACAGATCATTCGCTGCCATGGACTAGGTTTCATATATATGCAGTCTTTCCTTCTTTCTAATGCTTCTCGAATGTTCTGCACTCACCTTTGAGCGTTTTAATCTAAATTCACTTTTGAGTGTTTTAATCTAGATTCACTTTTGAGTGTGTTTTTCTAGATTCACTTTTGAGTGTGTTTTTCTAGATTCACTTTTGAGTATGTCAATCTAAATTCACTTTTGAGCGTGTTGTTCCGTTTCAGTGACCATGAAGTTCTTTTGAAATCATCTTTTGTGTTTTCAAATTCATTAGACTGACTGTGTGGTTGCACATTGATTGTGGTAACATTAACAACTGTGCTTGTTGTGTGGTTGCTGTTGTTGTATGTTGTGGTTTTATGTTGTTGCTGTGGTTTTATGTTGTTGTTGTGGTTTTATGTTGTTGCTGTGGTTGTATGTTGTTGCTTGTTGTTGTGGTTTTATGTTGTTGCTTGTTGCTATGATTGCATGTTGTTGCTTTTTGTTGTTTGAGAGTTGCGTGTGTTGCTGTTAGCCTCGTGTTACTCCCTAACAGCCTTGGAGACTTGCATGGCGTCTCGAAGGATGCTGCTTCTTATCACGTGCCTTTTCTCAACAACAAGTCCGATGCGTCCAACCACACTACCTCCGAGGTCACAACGCCCCTGCAACAACCCCTGCAACAACCCCTGCAACAACCCCTTCAACAACCCTTGCAACAACCCCTGCAACAACCCTTGCAACAACCCCTGCAACAACCCTTGCAACACGACGAATTGTGCGAAAGCAATGAACGCAAGAAGCTGGTGATAAAGGATCGCTCCTTCAAACAAACATCTACTGAACAACATTCCTCAACAACTCCACAACATTCCTCAACAACTCCACAACATTCCTCAACATCCCCACAACATTCCTCAACATCTCCACAACATTTTTCAACATCTCCACAACATTCCTCAACATTTCCACAACACTCTTCAACATTACCACAAAAGTCTTCATCACAAGAGTCGGTGCCTGACGCAAGAGACCGTGGAGACCTTTCGCAGACACCCACCCAGAGTGCCACTACTCCACAACAGGAAGAACTCCTGGAAAGTTCGGAGAGGAAGAAGATCATCATCAAGGCCAGGTCAACCACCCCTCAACAACAAGAACCTCAACTAAAATCAACACAACAACAACAACAGCAGCAACAACAACAACAGCAACAACAGTGCACAGATGATTCAGTGGTGCAAAGCACAGACAGGAAGCAACTGGTTATCAAACCACGTGCATCGCCACGACAACAGCCACAAACCCCTGCTAACCACGTGCATGGGTGTGCCTCTCTCCAACTTCCCTTCCTTCTCTTCCTCTTCTTCCTTCTCTTCCTCTTCCTCCTCCTCTTCCTCCTCCTCCTCCTCCTCCTCTTCCTCCTCTTCCTTTTCTTCCTCCTCCTCCTCCTCCTTCTCTTCCTTCTCTTCCTTCCCTTCCTCTTCCTCCTCCTCTTCCTTCTCTTCCTCCTCCTCCTCCTCCTCCTCCTCCTCCTCCTCCTCCTTCTCTTCCTTCCCTTCCTCCTCCTCCTCCTCTTCTTTCTTTTCCTCCTCCTCCTCCTTCTCCTCCTCCTTCTCTTCCTTCCCTTCCTCCTTCTCCTCCTCTTCCTTCTCTTCCTCCTCCTCCTCCTCCTCCTCCTCCTCCTCCTCCTCCTCCTCCTCCTCCTCCTTCTCTTCCTTCCCTTCCTCCTCCTCCTCCTCCTCTTCCTTCTCTTCCTCCTCCTCCTCCTCCTCCCCCTCCTCCTCCTCCTCCTCTTCCTTCCTCCTCCTCCTCCTCTTTCTCTTCTCTTTCATATCCTTCCAGTCAGGCATTTCACTGTTATACTACTAACCCCCTCTTCAATTGTTTTTGTTTGTTTTTGTATAACAACGGTGCAGTTATTATTGCAACATTCACTTCAACCCTCACCTTCAGACCAAGTGTTCCATCCTCCAATGGCGCTTCTGCTTGGGCTCCTTCTGTGCCTGCTGGTGGGTGGTGTGGTGTGGTGTGGTGTAGTGTGGTGTGGTGTGGTGTGGTGTGGTGTGGTGTGCTGTGCTGTGCTGTGGTGTGGTGTGGTGTGGTGTGGTGTGGTAGGGGCTTTGAACTTAAATTATTGTGTAAACTTGATAAAAGTTGCGGTTTTTTTAGCATCACCATCACCACCATTCCAACGTGGCAGGCGAGCGGAAGATAAAGGTGGGCAAGGCGGGAGAGGCGCAATCGAGGGCTGCAGTAGTGGGGGGCTCCAGAGTGCCTGTGTGTGCCACCTGCCACATCTCCATCAGGTTGCTACCTCCTCTTCCCCATTCTCTTCCTCCTTTTCATCCTCTTCCTTCTTCTCCTCCCTCTCCTCCTTCTCCTCCTTCTCCTCTTCCTCCTTCTCCTTCTCCTCCTTCTCCTCCTCCTCCTCCTCCTCCTCCTCCTCCTCCTCCTCCTCCTACTCTTCCTCATTTTCCTTCTCCTTCAGAGGGCCCTTCATAGCGGCGTTGGACAAGACGTGGTGTCCAGACCATTTCGTGTGTTCCAACCCCAACTGCAGGCAGTCGTTGATGGGGGCAGGCTTTGTGGAAGAAAGAGGTGAGCTGTTCTGCGTGAATGACTTTGAAAAGTACCTCGCTCCAAAGTGTGCCCAGTGCTCTCGACCCATTGTTGGGGTGGGTGTGGTGTGGTGTGGTGTGGTGTGGTGTGGTGTGGTGTGGTGTGGGGTGGTGTGGTGTGGGGTGGTGTGGTGTGGTGTGGTGTGGTGTGGTGTGGTGTGGGGTGGTGTGGGGTGGTGTGGTGTGGTGTGGTGTGGTGTGGTGTGGTGTGGTGTGGTGTGGTGTGGTGTGGTGTGGGGTGGTGTGGTATAGTGTGGTGTGGTGTGGTGTGGTGTGCTGGTGTCTATTGCAGAGGTTTGTGTATAAATAATTATATTGATCAAAAAGAATAATAATTCATAATAATAATTTCATAATAATAATTCATAATAATAATTTCATAATTATAATTTCATAATAATAATTTAATAATAATAAAATTTGTCTAATTATTTTTTTTGTGATTTTATTTGCATGAGGTACATAAATGCCCTTAAGGGGGTTAATGCCACTATAATAGTACTTGCATTGCCTTGTGAATCCATGACAACAACAATAATCAGATAAATAGCACTGATCATCATCATCATCATCATCATCATCATCATCATCATCATCATCATCATCACCGCCATGGGGTGGTGGTGATCTCACGGTCTTCATCGACAGGACTCCTACCACTTGCTGGGCTCGTACCTGCACGCAAGGTGCTTCACGTGCTGCCAGTGTCAATCGGCGCTGCAGAAGCACCATTACGCACTGCACGAGGAGCGCTTGTATTGTCCCAAAGGTACCAGCCCTCCTTCGATGCCACCTTCGATTCCTTCCACTCCCTCCATGCAGTCCTCTGCTGCCTTCAGCCTCCTTCAACTCGCTTCTCGAATTTCATTATTTTCAGTTTCGTCATTTTTATTTTCAAATTGTTTCGTTTTGATGGCCATTGGATCTTTTCTTCTTCTTCTTCAACTTCTTTCCCGCATAGCTTGTCCGCCTTGGTTACTATGGGCCTAATCTTCAACCTCTCTTCAAATATCATCATCTTCATACATCTTCTTCCTCTTTCTTCACGGACCAAAAAGTGCCTCCCACCTTCGCCCCTTTGAGACCCTCATCAACTCCCTCCTACTCCCTCCTAGTTAACAACCATTGGCAGTATGGGAATCTTCCGTCTGCACACCTCGGCTTTGCAATCATTTGAAGGGTGGCTGTGGAGTGGTTGTTGTTGTTTAAGTGGTTGTTGTGGAAGTGATTTTTGTTGAAGGGGTTGTTGTGGAAGTAGTTTTTGTTAAAGTGGTTGTTGAGCAGTGGTTGTTGAGCAGCAGTTAAGTTTTGTGGGCTTCGCAGAGTTCATCGGCCACCACACAAGGTTCAATGAAACTAAAAAATAAAGCAGAAGTCACAAAGAAATCACAATAACTCATCTCCGAACTGAAACTACACCCACCCCATCACAACGTCACATCTGACGTTACCATCATGAACGTCACGTTTCAAAACTGACGTCATGATTACCACCGTCACGTGTTAGAACTGACGTCTTGCTCACCACCGTCACGTAGGAGGTGTTGACGGCGCTGAAGAGCACCTACCACGTGGGCTGCTTCTCGTGCTCCGCGTGTGGCAAGTCCATTGGCACTGAGAGGTTCCACACCGAAGGAGGACAGATCTACTGCGAACAAGGTGATCAAGCATGCAACCGCCGTGTGCCGTGCTCTGTTGAGTCTGTTGCAACGTTGCTGTGTGTGTTGCAACGTTGCCTTGTGTGTTGCAACGTTGCTGTGTGTGTTGCAACGTTGTTGAGTGTGTTGCACCGTGTATTTTTATTAACATGGCTGTTGTGTTAGCAACGTCGAGTGTAGAGAGGAAGCTTTTGCAAGTTAAAAAGACTAACCCTGGAGTGCCTTGTTGACGACGTCTCGAAGTGTCACGTGTCTGTATGTCACGTGTCTGTGTGTCACGTGTGTTCGTGTAGTTGTATGCACGTAGTGGTTGGAGTTCCGTTCAGTGTTCCTCTGGACTCTTCATAGCACCTCAGTTGCTCGTCACTTGGCAACTCACCTGTGTTGTTGTTGTTGGCAACTCTGACCTACCTCCACAGCGGATAGGTGCATGTTAGCTTCGTGATCATTGTGTTCTTTCGCCCACCACCACAAGCACTTCCTCCCAAACCTCATTCAACTTCTTGCATCCTGTCTTCCTTCTTAATCCGCTTGCTTTTGTTTAGCTTGGTTGTCACTAACTATAAATATCCAGTAAGGCTTCATTGCAGCTTCACTAACAACGATGGATCAACTTTCAAAATTGAATTTAATGTGTACGTGACTTTCGAATAATTTTGATTGTTCATCGTTTTCGAATGTTCGTCAGCTTCTGTTCGCTTGTTCTTCACGAACGTGTTGTTCACTCGACGAACTTTCAAACGCCTTCGATTTTTTGGGATATTTTTTTGTTTTTGTGCCTCAGTGCTTCCCATGTTACACTCTCTCACCCTTCACCCCTCACAGTCGCCCAAATTATCATACACCACCTCATCAATGGGCTACGCTTTCTTAACACAACCACCCATCCACTCATCCTCAACCATCCATCCCCATCCACATCCACTCATCCTTAACCACCCATCCACATTCATAACCACTCATCCACAACAATCCATCCACATCCACAACCACCTATTCACGCGCACACGTACATGCACAGACTGGACTTCGATGTTCGGCAGCGTTTGTTACGGCTGCAAGTTTCCCATAGAAGACAACGAGAGGTGGGTTGAGGCCCTCTCACAGACCTGGCATCCCCGCTGTTTCAACTGCTCCGTTCGTGCTCCTCTTTCCTCTTCTCTGCTTGTGTTACTGTTGCTTATTTGTTCTTCGTTTGCCTGTTTGTCTGTTTTTTTGCTTGTCTGTTTGCTTGTCTGTTTGTTTTTGTTTGTTTGCTTGTCTGTTTGTTTTTGTTTGTTTTTGTTTGTTTGCTTGCTTGTCTGTTTTTGTTTGTGTTTGTTGTCTGTTTGATGTCCTTGTTGAAATAAAAATAGCATAAAATCGAAGTTGGAAAGAATAACAAGTCAATAAACAACAGACACAAAAACAAACACTCAAGCACGCATACACACAAAAATTTAAACATACAAACACTCAAACACACAAACTTACAAACACTCAAATACACAAACACTCAAACACACAAACACTCAAACATACAAACATACAAACACTCAAACACACAACAGTCGTGTCAGATCAACCTAGATGGCAAGTCCTTCGTGAACAAGGGAGGCAAGCCATACTGTAAGAAGCATGGTAGTGCCAGAGGCTGGTGAGGAGAAATAGGAGGAAGAGGAGGAGGAGGAAGAGGAAGAGGAGGAAGAGGAGGAGAAGGAGGAGGAGGAGGAGGAGGAGGAGGAGGATGAGGAGGAGGAGGAGGAGGAGAAGGAGGAGGAGGAGGAGGAGGAGGAAGAGGAGGAGAAGAAGGGAGAGGAGGAAGCGGTAAAAAAATCGTGTGATTTCGTTGGTTTGGAGTTACAGAGTTCAGATGCAATAGTTGATCGGACCTTCGTGCTTGAAGCTGTTGCAATCATCACTTCCTTCTGACATTTTCTCATTTAGCACTCAACAACTTCGCCTTACTATTTAATCAAAGAATTTGTATAGCGCCTTACACGCAAGTATTCAAAGATGCCCTTGGAGAATCGGGTTTGAAACCAGAAACGCTGCTGGGCTACTAGACGACTAGACAAACCTGAGCTCAGCCGGGAATCGAACCCCGAACCACCCGGCTTGTCTCACCTACCATTGGCCTACATTTACAATTGTTTTAAACTTTTTTTTCTGACACATCTGATGCCTCGTGAGAGGCGTCGAGTGCAGTTAAAGGAGACGATTTGAAATATTGAATTTCGAACATTTGAAGGCATGAATTTTCTATTTTAACATTTAAAAAGTCTTCCATCCTTGGAGCACCTCCGTCACACCACCACCACCACTATGCCAATCATCTCTCACGCACTCTGTGCTATTTATTTATTTACTTCTATCAAATCAAAATTGACCTTCTGTTCTTTCAGCCCGTCTTTTTAGCGTCACAAAATACTAATTTCAACCAACTTTTTGCTATAATGTGACAATTTATGATGCGCTGAAGAATTAAATTAATCAATTTTTTTGAATTTCCATGAATGGCGAATTGAAAATTTTTTTGAAATTTTAAAGAAATGAAATTTTCAAAGTGTGGCGTAGGACTTGTAATCTTGATTTGATGGTGGAGGGTGTCTAGCACCCAGTCACGATAAAGTAAAACGATAAAAAAGACACTTCGGTCGTTAGGGAGGCATGCGTTATTAGTCATTAAGTAAGCAACATTTATACTAACTTCTGGTGTTTTTATTTTCAGTGTTATTTTGAGTTAGGAAGAAATTTCCATAAAAGCTTTTACTTCTGTACTTACCTCTGCACACTGGTTTCCTCAAAAGAAAGAATTAATTTTAAAAGAACGTACTCCCACTTTTAAACGAAAAACAATCCACCAACTTATCTCATGAGCATTTTGCTAAGGGCACGTTACTAATGTCTTGATCAGATTAGATTGGATCTTATTATTACCGGTGTTTGACTGGATTTGATTTAATAGAAAAAAAAAGTTACTACTTCACAAATAAATTTAGTAAAAAATAATGTGTCGAAGAGGCATGCGGTGGGCTGAAGGGCTCGTTCGAGCCTCTCGTGTGCGCCATCAGGAGATCTTACTCGCCCCCGGTACGGACTAGCCGGAAAGGGATAGCGAGAGTGGTCGATGGGTTATGGCTTAACTGCCGAGCGCCCGTATAGTGAAGTTACTACTACTTCACAAGGATCTTAGATCTTCCGCTCATTCTCGCTTTTTCATGGTACCTTTCAAGCATACTTAAGCTTAGTACGCATTATTCTACTGTGGTCCCTTCTTATTGAAATCTTTTTTTTCCTAATCTCATTCTCTCTACATCCCTTTTCCTTTCATAAAACTCTTTGAAGTTCGTCCTTCAAACAGTTTTTAGCAGAGCGCTGCTAAGTACGACCAGCGCTATGCAAATGCCGGAATTAGGTTTTTATTTGACTAAATGTACTTTCCTACCGTGGTTCCCTTCTATGCAACTCTCTTCCCTTCAATCTCACTTCTATTACTTTTTTACTTTCATTTCGTAAAGCCCTTAAAACTTTGTTGTTTAAACAATTCGTAGCAGAGCGCTCTTGAACAGTATTGAACAGCGCTATACAAATGATTTGATAAGATTGTTACAGTTCCATTAAAGATAAACTTTCTTTCAGTTTTATTGCAAAAAATCAAACAATCGTCCATGAAAATACCTTTCAGTGCTCAGATTGGCGTAATATGACGGATTGACCAAAACGAGCAATTAAAAATGTAATACCTCTGGAACTTAGATGAATTAATACTGATGGCATAAATTCATTGAATTCATTGAATTCATTGAATTGGCATGAATTGGTGACTGAACAATTGGTGTAAATTCAAACTATGAAACATTTACAAAATCTTTCTAAATCATCTTAAGAAACTCTGAAAATCACTTGAACGGCTGTTTCATTCGCAGAATCATTGAAAAATAGTCGCCCTAGCGAATGAATAAAAAGTTACAAGAAATCAAAAAATAATATAAAAGAATCAAATGATGCACTGAGAAAGCGTCTGCTTGAACAAAGACTTGAAATTCTAAAATATCAGATTTTTTTGAAATTGAAATGTTGAAAGTGACGTAAAAATGTCTTCACATTTGAGTCAAGATGAGACATTGTAGAGTGGAGTGGTGCCAAGCAATACCCATGTACCCGAGATAATGCCTTTCCAGTGCACAGCCATGGAAGAGGAAAGAATTCCTGGCGAAGAGTATGAAGATTTTCAGTCGCCTTTCCTGCTCTTGTATGAGATCTTGATGATGCGCCTTCTGCAGGTCTTCACACCACCAGTGGCTCCCTCGGTCCTCTTGGAAGCTCTGGTGACCTCACTGATGGTGCCGACGTGGGGTGGAAGTCCATTGGGGCGCAAGTTGGTAGAGGCGCTTGGAGAAATGGCTGAAGAGGAGTTTGAAGAGGTGGTTGGAAGGGTGTGGGAGGGGGGCAGAGTGACAGTGCCCAAATCACGGACATGCAACACCTTTGTGGTCTCCTTATTGACGCCACCACCACCATTATCACCATCAGCACCACCAGCATTATCACCATTATCACCATTATCACCATCATCACCATCATCACCATCATCACCATCATCAGCAACAGCAGCAACAGACTCATCTTTGTCACTCAGGTTCACCACTTCGTTGGTGCTGGAAACCTCCTCCTTCACGTCCTCATCAGCCACACATATTCCATCACCTGAGCCACCAACAGCCACCAAAGTCGATGCTGACTCCCCAGCACGGCTCATGCTTGAAGCCGATTGGATGGCGTTCGAAGAATAAGGTGTACCTGATTGGTTGCCAGCTATAAAGCTCGGAGATGGTTGGCTAGGTGAGGCGTTGTTGCCGGTTGTTGATTGGTTGTTAGAGGAATCGTTGAGACCAGTAAGAAGTTCGAACTCGTTCTTGGAGATCCAGCGCTGGCCTCCCAGGTGCACTATCTCGTACTCCTTGCCGTTGAGCAACAAGATCTGAGTGGTGGTCTGCTGTTGTTGTAGTGGCTGTTGTTGTTGTTGCAGTGGCTGTTGTTGTTGGAGTGGCTGTTGTTGTTGTTGTTGTTGTTGGAGTGGCTGTTGTTGTTGTTGTTGAAGTGGCTGTTGTTGTTGTTGCAGTGGCTTTTGTTGTTGTTGCAGTGGCTGTTGGTGTTTTTTGAGTGGCTGTTGGTGCTGTTGTTGTTGTTGTTGGAATGGCTGTTGTTGTTGTTGTTGTTGTTGTTGTAGCAGTGGTTTTTGTTGTTGTTGTTGTTGGAGTAGCTGTTGTTGTTGGAGTGAATGTTGGAGTGGCAGTTGTAGTTGTTGTTGCGGAATTGGCTGTTGTTGAAATGAAAGTTGTTGTTGTTGAAGTGATGGCAGTCGTTGTTGTGGCTGGAATTTAATCGGGAATTGTTGTCGAAGTGGTGTTTGCGCTATTGAAAGTGATGGAGGAGTTTTGTTGGACACGAGCAGTCTGCCAACATTGACACGTGTAGGCGTGGAAGACACTCCAAGGTTGTTGAGTGTTGTTGGTGTTGTGGAAGTTGTAGAAGTTGCTGCGGTTGTGGAGGTTGTTGCTGTTGCACAAAAGGATGCGGACGCTGATGAGAAGAGTGGTTGTTGAGTAGTCTCTGTTGGACCTTTTGTTGTTGTATTTGTGGTTGTTGTTGTGTTTGTTGTTGTTGTGTTTGTTGTTGTTGTTGCCTCTCCCGCAATGGAAGATGAACTTGTCTCCGGCTTCCTTTTTCCAACTAAATCCAAGCCTTTCACCCCACCTACGCCCCCTACCTCACCCACACCCCCTACTCTACCCATAACCCCTACCCCACCCACACCCCCTACCCCACCCATAACCCCTACCCCACCCGCACCCCCTACACCACCCACACCCCTTCCTCCGGCTTCAGAGAGGGTTTTATGGCCGACACTACACATGCGATTGTTATTGGTGGGAGTGCAATTTACGGCGGCATCGGCGGTGAGAGCAAGGACCGGCCAAATATCATCACAAGCCGCCTCAAAGACTCTTTCATCGCTGTCACCTGGATGACCATCGTTCTTATTGTTGTTCTTACTGTTGCTGTAATTGTTTGTATAATTATTGTTGTTGTTGTTGTTTGTATAATTATTGTTGTTGTTGTTGTTGTTGTTTGTATCAGTGTTTTTGTCGGCGTTCTTGTCTTTGTTGTTTTGTGTGTTTGTATCGTTGTTGTTACAATTGTTGTTGTGAACGCGTGTATCTTTGTTGATGGTAGTACTTATATAGGTGTTACTGTGGGCGTTCTTATTATTTAAAATATTATTATTGTTATTTTTATTATTATCAGCAGTAGCATCGGTATGAGCGTCTGTATGCATGTTGATGGAGCCAATAGTGGTATGTTTATATTTGCAACCAGTAGTGGCACTGTTGTCTCTTGCCCACTTGACAACCTCCTCCCCCCCACACTTGTTCGCCTCTGACAGATCGAGTGAAGTCATGTCCTCTTTGAGGTCAGAGTGGCAAGGTGTGTTGCTTGCGAGAGGAGCTTCACTGACTCGTGGAACAGCTGTTGCTTGGAAAGGAGTGGACAGCTTGTACGGTGCTTGGCTGCTTTGCTGCTGTGTTGCTTGGTCTGCACGCTGCTCCCCTGTGTGAGAACTCCCGTTGCTGCTGTTGCTGTTGAGGGCAGTTGTGTCTTTGACGTTGCTGGTGGTGTTGTCGTTTCTGTTGTCGTTGTTGTTTACGGTAGTGTTGGCAGCTTTGACTTCTTCAACTTTGTTGCAGAAGAAGTTGTTGTTATCGTCACAAGTGGATGAATGGCGGTTGGTGCTGACACCCTCTCTCTCATCCGCCCTGCCATTCACAAATCCACCCTTGCAATTTCCCACATCATCACCATCATCATCATCTGCACCACCATCACCATCATCATCATCATCGTCAGCATCGTCATTTCTGATGCATTCTTTCCTTCCTCCGCGAATCTCCTCATTTTCCTTGAGTTTGCAGTGGTTGCTGAGGTTGAGAGGCAAAGGAGAGGAATGGCATAGAAGCAGATCACCACCACTATCATTATCACCATCTCCACGACCATCACTACAACCACCACCATGGTGGTTTGAGTGGTGCTTCTTGGTGGAAAGGTCGAGGACGGTGTGGTTGGACTCGTGCTTGTGGATGGAGTAGTCGAGGATGCATGAGGGCGACAGCTTCAACTTCTTGCTTTCCTGGGCGCCACTCGGCGAGTGCTTGAAGGCGTGCAGTGGCGCGCAAGAGCCCCCTGGCGAATACTCGAACTTTCCAGGTGTTTTTTGTGACAACAACAGGGAGTCGTCTGCTTGTGAGGTGGGATCCAAGAAGGCGTGGAAGGAGTTGTTTTGGAGATGAGACGTTGTGGCGGCTCTAAAGGGAGAGAAGGAAGAGTTGAAGTCCTCTGAAGAGGTGATGCTGGATGAGTCATTCTCGCTGCTGAGCGCCTGTCGCTTGTGCGCACTGTCGCCCTGTGAGGTGAGTAATGAAATCACTGTTTAATATTCCTTGTACTCAACGCACCAAACCACAACCACTACTTTTTCTTTTATTCTCGTTTATTCTAATCCTCCTCCTCCTCCTCCTCCTCCTCCTCCTCCTCCTCCTCCTCCTCCTCCTCCTCCTCCTCCTCCTCCTCCTCCTCCTCCTCCTCCTCCTCCTCCTCCTCCTCCTCCTCCTCCTCCTCCTCCTCCTCCTCCTCCTCCTCCTCCTCCTCCTCCTCCTCCTCCTCCTCCTCCTCCTCCTCCTCCTCCTCCTCCTCCTCCTCCTCCTCCTCCCCCTTACTTTCACTCCCTTATCTCTGATGATCCTGTTGATGGAGCTGATACTGGGAATGTTCTTGTCATTGCACACTCCGTCCTTAATCAACCTGTCATGGTTCGTGATAACACTCGTGTGCTTGCATGCGTGATAATGTGTATAACACGTTGCACAACGCCTCCACGTGTGTTTGTATACGGATGTATGTTTGTATGCGGCCATATGTTTGTTCGCGGATGTATGTTTGTATGCGGCTGTATGTTTGTATACGGTTGTATGTTTGTATACGGCTGTGTGTTTATATGCTTTCACGTTCACGTGGGCTTGTATGTTTAAATGTAGTTATGTGGCCTCAAAACTTTCTGGGGTTGATGCCACTTTAATAATATTCGTGTTTGTATTGCGTATATACGCGGCCCGCATACGTACGGAGCACATTGGCTGGAACGGTAAGCAAACAAGATGAAGGTGGCGCGGATAATTGAAGGAGATGGGATTAAAAGTTGATGCGGCCGGAAGGAGAGATGGCTCGGGATGGAAAGTCAATGAAAGGAGGAATGCGTAAATGAATGAATGAAGAAAAGAATGAAAGAAAAAATGATGGAAGAAATGAAGGAAGGAATGCATGAAGGAAGGAATGCATGAAGGAAGGAATGAAAAAAAGAATGAAATGATGAATGGAAGAAAGAAGGAATGAAGGAATGAATGGAGGAAAGAAGGAATGAAGGAATGAATGGAAGAAAGAAGGAATAAATGAACGCCTACTTAATGGAATCCACTAAAAAGAGTCAGAAAAAATTAAAAATTAACATTTGTTTGTGAGTGAACGAATAAGCAAGCGGGCGAACCAATATGAGAGGCAAATGATGATGGAGGTGATTGGTGAGATGGGTAAATGGAGGGAGGAAGTGGGTGGAAGAATGGGTGGAGAAGTGGGTGGAGGAGTGAGTGGTGGAGTGGGTGGAAAAATGGGTGGAGGAGAGTGGGTGGTGGAGGAGTGGGTAAAAGAATGGGTGGAGGAGGAGTGGGTAGAAGAATGGGTGGAGGAGGAGTGGATGGAGAGAGGAGTGGATGGAGGAGGAGTGGATGGAGGAGGAGTGGATGGAGGAGGAGGAGTGGATGGAAGAGGAGTGGATGGAGGAGGAGTGAATGGAGGAGGAGTGGATGGAGAGAGGAGTGGATGGAAGAGGAGTGGATGGAGGAGGAGTGGATGGAGGAGGAGTGGATGGAGGAGGAGTGGATGGAGGAGGAGTGGATGGAGGAGGAGTGGATGGAGAAGGAGTGGATGGAGGAGGAGTGGATGGAGGAGGAGTGGATGGAGAGAAGAGTAGGTGATTGAGCACAACGACACGCATTGAAACGAATGTGACTTTAGTGTGGAAACGTGTATGAGATCCCTAAACGCTGCCATCCGTCTTTCCTCCCCTCGTCATCTAGTTAGTCATCTCTCTATCCATCCAAGCATCCATCCAAGCATCTATCCAAGCATCCATCCAAGCATCCATCCAAGCATCCATCCAAGCATCCACCCAAGCATCCATCCAAGCATCCTTTCAAGCATCCATCCAATCATATATCAACTCATTCACACACATATTTATTCATTCATGCACGCATCCAACTTATCAAGCCCCATCAAAGCTACCAATTCAATGAATTTCACACACCACTTATTAATTCAACCCTCCATTCATGAATACACCCATGCACCATGCACCATGCACGAAGTATTCATGAATGAGCTCATATATGCTGCAGCTATGTATTCATTCGGCCATGCACACGACCACTCATTCGTGCGTTTAGCTACTCATCCGTGCATTCATTCTTTCAGTCGTAATGCACGCACATGTGCATTCCTCACTAAGTTGCGCTTCGACTCAACCGAGCGAACATGAACTCACGCATCCACGCATCCAGTTAAGCAATGAGTAATGTTCCAGCAACAATTCATGCATGCATTCATCCATCCACCCATCAATCCACCCACACATTCATTCATCCAACCATCCATCCACTGGTCCATGCAGTCATTCACTAAATTATGACTCACGCACACAAGCATCCATTTATGCAGTAGTTAATGCCTCCTGCAACAACTCATGCGTGCAGCATCCATCCCTCCATTCATTCCTCCACGCATCTATCCATCTATTCATCAATACACATCTCAATTTATCCATCCATCCATCAGCTCATATATTCATCTATGCAAGCATCCAACCCCTCAAGCATCCCTTCACGCATCTTTCCCTTCATGAAAGCACCCATCAACGCATCCATGCACGCACGCATCCATGCGCGCACCAACGCACCCATGCACGCATGCATCCATGCATGCACCAACGCATCCATGCACCGTTAACCAACCTCTGTCTTATTTCCCAGGCGAACATTTGAGTGTTCAAGGCCTTGCACTGCTTCACTCTCGACACCACGTATGGAGTGGTTACCTGGGAAACGCCATTAACAACACTTGAATTATTTAATCATCAAAAACAACCTTATGCAACTCCTTCACAGCTAACTTCCTTGCTCAATGGCCTTTGATGAATTATATCCCTGTCTTTCATCTCACTTTTAAATTGCGTTATTGCTATTATTTTTCATATAGGGAAGGTTCTTTATAGCAGTGGCCAATACCTTAGGCTTACTGCCGCCTATCTTGCCAGGATTTATTGATCCTGTCTTCCTGTACCTGGTTGTAACAAGATAGTCGAAAATCATTCTTGTCAAGCTTGCTTTTAAAATTGAATTTATCAAGTCTCTTCAAGCAACTGCTGGCTGTAGATAACACCAATAAATGACGTAATCATTTTAGCATTCAGTCAGACAAAGTTGAAACTAATCAGCACCTGAATTCATAATCAAACCCCTGTTTTTAAAACCGTAGCCACTTTACCTGTTGAGGATCTTGCTCACACAACCGTGCGACACCTGCAGCTGTCTGCTGATCTCACAGGGCCTCACCGCCTGCAAGGCCATGTGCAAGATCTGCGCTCTCAGGTCATCAGGCAGCGGACGGCCATTTGTAAAACGACGGCCATATTGGTTGACGTTCTTGCAGCTTGAGAGAGAAAGCTTTTCTAAAAATAGCGTGTCTTACATAAATAATTATTTCCGATATTGTTAATATTATGTATCTTTGTGAAAATATTTACTGTTGAATTTATCATACATTCTATTTTTGAACTTAGTACCTTTAAGCAATATCTTGTTATCGCAAACACCGGTTGAAGTAAGATTATCCACGGATAATGAATGGGAATGAGGTAGCTGGGATTGATGCGGCTGCGTGTTGAAAGATTCACAAATGTCATTAGATGTTTCACCGCACGAATGGCTCATGATTCCTCTTGTAAAATCTGTGATTTTATGTAATATGCTTTGACATTTGTAATATAGTTTAAAAAATAAATTGAATATTTCTTTGCATGTTTATAAAAATCTTTCAAATTTATTTTAATATGAAACTTTTGATAGATTCTGTTGAAGGATTTTGAGAAACAAAATATTTTCAATCTTTAATACCAAAAAATAGTCAGATTCTGAGTTTAGAGTTCATTATATAAAAATAAAAAGCAAATATCAAAAACAAGACATCACAAAAGACGCCTACTAAAACGAAAAGGAGATCAACTTTTTAAAAGATATCTAGAGTCGTAGGTTGTTTTATAGCGTTAAACAAGTTTTTAATGATGTAAATAATTATCAAAACTTTTTATGTGGAAAACTTGAAAAACGAGTCTAAAGCTTTTATTTCCGACTCAATTATAATATCTATGAAGGATATTGTTCACAGTTTGTAGAACACTTGAGCATATCGAGACAAAGTCCGAGGAAGCGAGGTGCTGATGTCGTATGTTAATGTTAATTATAATATTTATTTGTTATATGTCAGAATAAGTAAAATAATGGCTTCAAAATTGAAGTGGTAACTTGTTTTTTTTAAAGTTCTATGAATATTTTTCAATTCTCTAATTGTGGGCGAAACAGAGTGCAAAAAAGTAAAAGAATATTAAATTTTTTATGGATTCATAATGTCGTAAAAATAAAAATAATATTTTAAAACTCAACCGCCTATTACAGTTGCATTGGCGTCGGTCATGAATGGTTGAACAAAACATGGATGAGGTGCTGAGGATACACATACGAAGCTTTCCAGTGCAGGAACTAACAAAGGGGTGGCTTACATTATCCTCAGTGGTGTTGCAAGCAGGCCAGAAGTCCTCAGTCGTGCTACCGTGAACAAATCCAAATTGATTTTATTTTATCAAAAAAGTAACTTTTTTTAAGCCTCAAAGAATAATTGTTACGACATCTCAGGCAAAAATAATCCCTCGTAGTGGCAACTTCTCGCATTCAACCCAATTCAATGTAACAATACGACGCACCCATAATTTTATTCCGAGTAGTCATTATTATTCATATCACTACCATCACAAATACTTCGCAATTTTCATCCTTGTGTAACGTTCTATTAACTGTATTTCATATATCTGCCAGGCGTGTCGTGTGCATATATACGTATAGCGATACATGGCGGTATAGCTGTGAAGTCAAGCAGCTCACTCGACTGATTATGAATGCGACTTGTAAAATATTCGGTTCGGAGTGAAGTTTTATTTTCATTTCAAAACTCTTCAAATATTCTTTATTTTTGCTTCGAATGCCTTAACACTTAAGCGTTTAATTGTTTTATTAATTGTGGAATTCTGTTCACCTTTTTGTTATAGATAAGCGCTAAGTCTGATTCAACTTACAAGGCAAATCTCACTTCATGCTTAATGTTCCGCCTGTGGTTATTACTTTTATTGCCACTTACAATGTAAATTTGAAGTATTCGTTGGTCTTATTAGCATAGCGCTCAAGACAGTAACGCGACATCCCATTGCAGTCTGATGATGAATCAGTCTGATTTTCAAAATGGCCATACTCCGAAGTTGCTGCAATTTCGAAAGGGGAGTAAGCCGAAGATGAAAAAAGATTGGAAAAGTTGAAATCCAAAAAGATTACCTTCTGCGTGAGGAGCACTAAGTAGGTTAACAAATAAAGGTGGTATTATAGAGGGGGGAGGAGGAGGATTGCATGGCGAATGTTCGAAAGCCAATTATTCAGGTTGGGTGAATTTTAAGTAGTTGAGCTCATGACTGCGAATGTGTCATGACGTCACGAAGGAACGCATGTGAGAAAGTGTTTAGCTTCTGAAATTGACTGCAAGTCACCTAATTTATTTGCTAATTTCTGCCAATAATCAAATTAAATTCACTTTTAACTGGTTGCTTTAAACCGGGGAAGCAGAGTCAAGCTTGAACTTGTGTGCTCAGCAGCTATTACAAGGCATAATTACTCAATTTTAAGGGCCGGGGTGCCTCAACTATTAGCGATATAGTGATGTGTAGACTAATGATATAGTGAGGTGTAGACTAATGATGTAGTAAGGTGTAGACTAATGATATAGTAAGGTGTAGACTAATGATGTAGTAAGGTGTAGACTAATGATATAGTAAGGTGTAGACTAATGATGTATTAACGTGGTGGACTAATGATATATTAATGGGGTAGACTAATGATATAGTAATGTGTAGACTAATGATATAGTAATGTGTAGACTAATGATATAGTAATGTGTGGACTAATGATGTACTAATGTATAAAATACTGCCATAGTAATGTGTAGAATGCTGCTAGACTTATGCGTAGACTACTTCTAATGCTTGCCGGCTCAGTGTGAAGTGAAGTGAGCTGTAAACTCCGCAGAGACTCGCAGTGTTCATGGTGCTTCAGAAGCTTCAACTTCACCACTCCTGCTACATGCATGCACAACCGCTGTTCTATGCCTGTGGAAAGCCACACACACACACACAAACACACACACACACACACACACACACACACACACACACACACACACACACACACACACACACACACACACACACACACACACACACACACACACACACACACACACACACACACACACACACACACACACACACACACACACACACACACACACACACACACACACACACACACACACACACACACACACACACACACACACACACACACACACACACACACACACACACACACACACACACACACACACACACACACACACACACACACACACACACACACACACACACACACACACACACACACACACACACACACACACACACACACACTTATTTGCATATCCCTTTGGCACGCACACACGAGGGGGCTGACAAGCGTGAAGTCCCAACCTTAACTAATCCGTGCCCCACGTTTGAATGCGTAGTTCTCATTTGCAGTTATCCGACCCCCTCTCAAGCTTCTCAAGCCACCGCGATCGATAACGAAGCGAAGGTGAAGTTTGTGAGTTAATCTCTTGTTTGTACCACCGTTGCCCATTTTAACGCTAAGCCTTTTGAGATGTTGCTCTTACTCTAGGCTGAGTACTTGAAAACTCTTCCAGCCATAAACCTTCGCCAAGCCATCCATGAATATGCGTGATCCCTTCTTCACCAGAGCACCACCAGGCCTGTGAATGCTTGCCACGTCGTCGTTTTAGTTTTTACGTAATTAATTTAATTTTTTTTCAAATTAAGAAAAAAAATGCATAGTTGAAGTTGAATTGAAGTTCGCTTTGTGTCCTCTCGAGGCTGCCGACGTGAGCAGATGTGATGCTGAATGTAACTCATTGTTAAGATTCTCTCAATCTTTGTATACGTCGCTTTTGAAATCATTTCAACCGTTCGCTTTGTAAACTGTCGTAAGTCTAAAGACAAACGGCGTTTATACCTCCTCTTCACTCGTGTCCACAAGTCGTCATTACGCCTTCATGCTGTCGTCATTACGCTCTCATGCCGTCATCATTTCGTCAAGTTGTCTGTCAAATCTCACAAAATCTTAAAATTATCAACTCAAATGAGTCGAACAACCTCTGGTTGTGTGTGTGTGTGTGTGTGTGTGTGTGTGTGTGTGTGTGTGTGTGTGTGTGTGTGTGTGTGTGTGTGTGTGTGTGTGTGTGTGTGTGTGCGTTTGTTACCTTTTTTGCCCCCAAGCTGCCTCAAGGAAGCACTGAGAAGTGGGGAAGATGTTTCATTAGAGTCAATACTTCAAGTTCCTACCAGGTACTCCGAATTGGACTACATTCTTGTTGTGCAGAATTTGGAGAGTTTGAAAAAGATGCAAAGTTGATGATATTGTTCGTAATTTATTAGAGATTGCAGAGATAATCGAAGTTGTTGAGTGCACTTGATAGGAGCAATGATGACAAGAATGATGACAGGAATGGCAGGAGGCAAAGAAGGAGGAAGGGAAGATGGAAAAAATGAAAGGAATCGGAAATAAAAATAAGAAATTTTAAAAGTGGAATGTGGAGCAGTGGTGTTGTGGGGGGAGTGGAGAGAAAGACGAAGACCAGTTGAACGTTCCTTGTGCGGCTTCGACGGATTCCATGGCCGGAAAAAGCAAGCAAATTGGCTGGCGGAAGATAAATTGAAGGACAGGTGCAATTGATGGATGGCGGAGCTATAGAAGTTGCTGAGGTGTCAAAAAGGTCCATTAATAAATGTTGTAACATGTCGATACAACATTTGTTGTTGTTGTTGTTGTTGTTGTTGCTACGGCAACATTTCATCAGAGCAAGAATCACGCTACATGAACAAGCGGCCATCCGTGCAGGGTTTTCAACAGAACAAAACAACACGCACTGTTGTTGTTATTATTATTGTTGTTGTTTTTTTTTTATGTTTTAAGTGCTATTTTTTGTGGTTGCTACTGTTTTTGTTATTTTTATTATTGTTGTTGTTGTTGTTGTTGTTAGTATGTTTTCGTTATTATTATTGTTGTTGTTGTTAGTATGTTTTTTTATTATTATTGTTGTTGTTGTTAGTATGTTTTTTTATTATTATTGTTGTTGTTGTTAGTATGTTTTTATTATTGGTATTTTTAATATGCTGTTTAGTGTGTATTTTTCGTTGATAATGTTGCTGTATGCGAATCTGTATATGTATACATTTCAACTAACACGCCTGTTCAGATCAGTTTAAAAGTGAAAGATTCAAAAATAGATCGATTCAATTTACCTCAAAATCAATTCACTTTTAAACTTTGGTTGAACAAACGAAAACCTCTCAAATTCATTCAAACTATTTTGCTTACGAAAAATTTTTTCGAAAAAATATTAAAAAAAAAAAAGTTCTTTAAGAAAAAAATAAAAATAAAAAAAAAATAAAAAGAAAAAAAAAAAAAAAAAAAAAAAGAAAAAAAAAGAAAATAGAAATGAAAATGGCGTCCAGGAAGAAACCATTGGAGATTGTTAAAAATGCAAACTCACTTCTGCTGTTCGGCTTGTTGGAAGAACAGGAAGATGATTATTTTGGATTTTTGTTGAATATAAAATTAATTTCACGTTTTCAAAACTTTTTTTTGACTTATTTGACAGACTTAAATTGTTTTTTGCAAGTGAAGCTTTTAAAAGTGAACCTTCTGTTGCATTTTATTTGAACTTTGGAAAAAAATTAAATTGTTTTATCGCCAACCACCGCACACCACCAAGCATCCGTGGATTATGAAATGTTTTTGCGGGTGTTGTGGAGCGAAAAGACACGAGCGAGTTGCGGAGAAGAGATGTGGAGGAGAGAGGAGAGAGAAGAAGGGTGAGATGTGGAGGAAAGAGGAAAGAGGAGAAGAGAGATGTGGAGGAGAAGAGAAGAGAGATGTGGAGGAAAGAGGGATGAGGAGAAGAGAGATGTGGAGGAGAGAGGGATGAGGAGAAGAGAGATGTGGAGGAGAGAAGAGAGATGTGGAGAAGAGAGGGATGAGGAAATAGTGAGATGTTGAAATAACTTCGTTGTGGCGCATTTCGTCTGGAAATGAGAGACTGTAGTTTTGTCTCGACCCACTTCTCACTCGCTCTTCGCAACTAATTGCATAACAACGCTTCTGACAACTCTTGTAATAACCCACCTAACCATGCTCACAACAAACACACAACAAACACGCAACAAACACGCAACAAACAAATAACAAACAAATAACAAACAAGCAACAAACACACAACAAACCCGCAACAAACACACAACAAACACGCACAAATCTAATCTAATCAAATATTTGTGTAATGGGCCCACAAACACATAACTTTCACAACCTACCAAAAACAAACAACATAACAACCACGCAACAAACCACACAACAACCACACAAAAACCACACAACAACCGCACAACAACCACACAACAACCGCCCAACAACCACACAACAACCACACAACAACCGCACAACAACCACACAACAACCGCACAACAACCACACAACAACCGCACAACAACCGCACAACAACCACACAACAACCACACAACAACCGCACAACAACCACACAACAACCGCACAACAACCACACAACAACCACACAACAACCGCACAACAACCGCACAACAACCGCACAACAACCGCACAACAACCTCACAACAACCACACAACCACTCACGCATGAACACACGGCCACACATAATTACCTCACAAAATCCCCATAAACAAAAAGCCAGATAAGAAAGGATGGAAGGCAGGCGAGAGAGAATGGAAGGAGAGATGTGGAAGAAGGAGAGGGGATGGAGGAAGAAGAGATGTGGAGGAAGGAGAGATGTGGAAGAAGGAGAGGAGATGGAGGAGAGAGAAGGGATGGAGGAAGGAGAGATGTGGAGGAAGGAGAGATGTGGAGGAAGGAGAGATGTGGAAGAAGGAGAGGGGATGGAGGAAGGAGAGGGGATGGAGGAAGGAGAGGGGATGGAGGAAGGAGAGATGAGGAGAAAGGAAAGATGTGGAGGAAGGAGAGATGTGGATGAAAGAGAGGGGATGGAGGAAGGAGAGATGTGGAAGAAGGAGAGATGTGGGGGAAGAAGGAATGTGGAGGAAGGAGAGATGTGGAGGAAGGAGAGGGGATGGAGGAGGGAGAGGGATGGAGGAGGGAGAGGGGATGGAGGAAGGAGAGATGTGGAGGAAGGAGAGGGGATGGAGGAAGGAGAGATGTGGAGGAAGGAGAGGGGATGGAGGAGATAGAGATGTGGTGGAAGAAGAGGGGATGGAGGAAGGAGAGATGTGGAGGAAGGAGAGATGTGGAGGAAGGAGAGGGGATGGAGGAAGGAGAGATGTGGAGGAAGGAGAGGGGATGGAGGAGATAGAGATGTGGTGGAAGGAGAGGGGATGGAGGAGATAGAGATGTGGTGGAAGGAGAGATGTGGAGGAAGGAGAGGGGATGGAGGAAGGAGAGATGTGGAGGAAGGAGAGGGGATGGAGGAAGGAGAGATGTGGAGGAAGGAGAGATGTGGAGGAAGGAGAGGGGA
>OX387248.1:661361-701361 GCA_947562095.1 Branchellion lobata
GGTTTTTGAGTTACCTTCAACCAATGGTCAATTTCCATCACCCTCCCCTCCCCATCATCTTCCCCTCCCTATCACCCCCCTCTCCCCATTACCTCCTCTTCCCATCACCCCCCCTCTCACCCCCCCCCCCCCCCCATCTTTCCCATCACCCCTCCTTCCCCATCACCCATTCCCTTTTCACCATAACCATTTTTCTTTCATCTCCTTTATATTTATCCATCAAACAATTTCTTATTTCTGCTCATCCTTCGATCACCCATCTACCTTTCCAGCACACTTCTTTCCATCTTTTGCCCATCCACCCCTTCCCCCCACACCTACCACGTCACCCCCCTTCATTCATAAAGAGCGTTTTTGACAGAACGTTAAAAGGGAGTTAAAAGGACATACAACAGCGCATACACACATCCTTCCACGCGCACATCCATTCACGCACACACCTATCCACGCATACACACACTCACTCACGCATACACACACTCACTCACGCATACACACACCCATCCACGCATACACACACTCACCCACGCATACACACACTCATTCACGCATACACACACTCACTCACGCATACACACACCCATCCACGCATACACACACCCATCCACGCATACACACACTCACCCACGCATACACACACTCACCCACGCATACACACACTCACCCACGCATACACACACTCACCCACGCATACACACACTCACCCACGCATACACACACTCACCCACGCATACACACACTCAACCACGCATACACACACTCACCCACGCATACACACACTCACCCACGCATGGCCAACACTTCATAATCTCTTCTTCCTCATTTTCGTACTCTTCTTCATCCTCGGCTTCATCTTCCTCTTCCTACTTACTTTCATTTTTATTCATTTTCTTTTTTTTTCTCCTTTTCTCTCCATCCTTTTCTTCACCTTCTCTTCCTTCTCTCCTCATTCTCTTCTTTTTTTTCTCTTCCTTCCCTTTTTCTTTTTTCTCAATTTTTTTCTTTTTTTTGTCTTCCTTCTCTTCCTCTTTTTTTCTTCCTTCTTTTTTCCCTCTTTTTCCTCCTCTTCCTCCTCTTCTTCCTTTTCCTCCTCTTCATCCTCTTCCCCCTCTTCCTCCTCTTCCTTCTAATCACCATCATTACATTCCTGTGAGCGGTCTGATCGCCATGGCCGGCGCATTTCTTTCAACACTCTTTCACCATCAGTCGCCTCAACAAAACCATCTCAAAATGAAAGTTGTGTTCCAATGGAAGAAGTTTATTTATCCGGAAACGGAAACACAAAACGTTGTACTTGTTCAATGGGAGTGATGAAGTATGTACTTGGTTAACTTGAGTAGCTCACTATTATACTGCTCCAGTACTAAATGTTTAAGTACTAAATGACCTCATTTAAGTACTAAATGACCTCATTTAAGTACTAAATAACTTCATTTAAGTATTAAATGACCTCATTTAAGTATTAAATGACCTCATTTAAGTACTAAATGACCTCATTTAAGTACTAAATAACCTCATTTAAGTACTAAATGACCTCATTTAAGTATTAAATGACCTCATTTAAGTACTAAATAACCTCATTTAAGTACTAAATGACCTCATTTAAGTACTAAATGACTATTTGAGTATCAAACGACCTTATTTGAGTATCAAACGACCTTAGTTAATTTATACAATGCAATGAAATAATAGTATATAATGAAGATTTACTCAAACACAAATTCCAAACGGGGACCGCCTCAAGCATCCATCTTCTGTTACGCTCAAAGAGCGTCAAACGACCACAGAGCAGAGGCAGGTGTTTAAGACAAGTATACCATGAGAACCATCAATTTGTAACTTTCGATGAGTTAACTTTGAAAAGTTGATTGCTAAGGGGGATTTGATGTTGAATCGACTTGCTCAGTTGATTTTGAAGATATGCACATTTGAAGGCAGCACAGGCGATGAGACAGAACCTTCATCATCACCTTCCTCCACTCCTTCATCATCACCCTCCTCCACTCCTTCTTCCTCCTCTCCTTCCTCCACTCCGTCATCCTCTCCCATACTACCACCTTCGGCATCCTCAGCCATCACAATCAATGTCTTGTTGTTTCTGCTGCTGGCTAGCTTGATAACCGGAGGGCCGATTTGGATGGTTTTGATTGGCTGGAAGGTTGGCATGGCCCAGAGCTTGACGAATCCATCTACAGAGGCGCTGTAGAGAACTCTGTCGCCTCCTGACATCTTCAACTGGACCACCTTTGAAGACATTTGGTAGGGCTTATTATTCTCAACTTCAATTGTTGAATATATAAAGCTTATAATAAATCCTTTCCAGAAAAACAGCTGAAATATTGTATTTGAAAAATGAAAGATAACCAAGATTTAAAAAAAAAGTCAAGATTTTATAAAAATAAAAATAATTTTATTGACACGTCAATAATACTAACAATAAGAATAATTATTATATAAGCCAAAGTAAAATAGCGACGTCATTGTGACGTCATCACACCACTCACCCTGTCCTGGTGTCCTTGCACGTGTGTGCTGACACAGCAGTCAGGCAGGTCCAACAGGAAAATGCTGCCATCTTGCGTACCAAAAACCATATTTAAGGATTGCTTAAAGAGGTCCATGCAAGAAGGGACGTTTGTGTTGTGTTTGGTGTTTTCTCCTCTTCCTCCTCCTTCCTCTTCCTCCGCAACGATCAGCTTCATGTTGATCTTCTTGACAAAAGTCCCACTCCTCATGTTCCATATGATGAGTTCCTGTTTGGGCTTGGCAGTCAATGTTACAGCCCAGTCATTGCAGTCGTTGAGAGGGGTGGAAGACAGCTTGGAGGCTTGAAGCTTGAAGGCTTGGGTGGCGACGATGGAAGAAGCCATGAAGTGGTTGAGGAATCCTCCTGCAGTTTCTAAAGCTGGAGGTCTCTGAGGCCTGGAAGAAACCTGATGCAGTGAACAGGGCACGAAGAAGTAGACTGAAGGTGACTTGGAGGAGGGTTGTCTCAAGAGGGGTTTGTCGCCTTTGTTGGTGTTGATGTTGTTGTTGGACTTATCAGCTTTGTGGCCTCCCCGGTATTGGAGGACCGTTTTGAGGACCACCACACACACGTCCCCACCCCCCGACACCAGCACGTCATCCACGTGGAAGTCCTTGCCGTCGAAGTCTCCCACGCTGAACTCCTTGCACCTCTTGCTCCACTTCGTTTCCACCTCTCGACTCCACTCCACTTCATGACTGCTCAAGTCAAACAGCGTCAACACTACCACACTTTCGTGTGCCTTGTACTTCACAGTTACCACCTTCTCGTCTGCACTCGTCTTGTTGTCTCTCGAAGCACCGAAGCGATGGTACTGGTCATATGCTTGCAGTCTGGATGGCATCTCTAAGGCCTTTCCAGTGTGCAGATTCCACAGCTGGTGGTGTCCATTGGGAAGAAATTGAGAGGTTTCCCCTATTGAGCAACTATGAAATGTTGTTCCGCTAGATGATTAAAAGAATCAAACCTGACCAGCAATAAGCCACCACACACCTTAAGATACAGTAGTAGCAAGTAACTTTAAGCACAAGCAACCACTTAAGTGTTACCTGCAGCCTTTTGTGAGAAGCTCGAAGGTAATTTTTGCCGTCATGAAGTCTCCTCTTGCCTCCTCCTTTCCCCTCCACCACGCTTGCAAGCAGAAGGGAGTCCTCACACACGACACGAAGGTCTTCTACCACTGCAGTCTGTGAGTCCACCTGACACACCACCTCCCCGTTCTGTGTGGTTGGTTGCGAGCCGTGGTGAGTGGTGTACAGTATGGTTGAAACACTTCTGCGTGTTCCACTCGGGGCTCGAATGCAAGGAGGTTTTAAAGAAAGAAGCTTCTTTCAATCAATGCATTGTGAGCTTGTGGTGGATGTGGTAAAAAAACAAAAAAACAATCGGTGAATTGAGTTTCCAAAAGGTTTCCACCTTAGTCTTCCAGACGATAGGTGCTTCAGAGTAAGCTGAAGTGACCAGAAGGTCTCCTGTGCTGGTTAGACACAACCACTGCACCTTGGACGCTACCTCACAGTGCTGTCTGTTCTTTCTCTCCTTGAACGCCCTTCTCCTCTCCCTCACGTCACTCGGCTGCCTCAAGACCTCTTGTGAAGGATCGGTGCTTCTGTGAGTGGGAGAGGTCTTGGCCGCTCTGGTGGTCAATTGGCTGAACTGACCCAGACTCGTCTGCAGACTGTCATCGGGTGGAACCTTTTGAGAGCTCGCCTGCTTGTTGGACTTGTGAGTGCTTTTGCCTTTGCCACTTTTAGCTTTCATTTGCGAGCTTTTATTCTGTTCATCCGCTCGATTCGATTCGTTCTGCCCAAGGACCTTGTCATCCTCCCTCCTCCTCTTCCTGTCCTTCAGCTCTTTCAGAATTTCTTCGCTGTTACCATCCACACTCAGCTTCTTGCCTTCCAACAGTTTCTTTACCTTCTCGCCCTCCTTCAGACTGCCACTCCTCCTCACCTTGTCCCTCGGCCCTGTCTCCAGGCACTCCTCTTGTCGCCCGCCCAGCAGCCTGAGGCGATGCATCGAATAATCATTTGTGATAATAAAAATAATAATAACAGCAACAACAACAACAATAATAATAACAATAATAATAATAATAACAATAATAATAATAATAATAATAATAATAATAATAATAATAATAATAATAATAATAACAATAATAATAATAATAATAATAATAATAATAATAATAATAATAATAAAAAATAATAATAATGGGAATTGTAAATGATAATGAATACACTAACAACAATATAACTTCATAGCAATGACCGAGCCATTAAAAAGAAAGATGATAACGATGTAACCACATTTTTTGAACAAATATAAATTGTGATTATTAATAGAACTGAAGAGTTTTAATAGAATCTGTGGTTATATAGAGAAACTGCAGTTATAAATAGAACTTGTGTTTTGACCAGACCTTGCAGTTATAAATAGAAGCTATGGTTATAAATAGAAGCTCTGGTTATAAATAGAAACTATGGTTATAAATAGATTTATAAACAGAACAAGAGACCTGGCATCGTCGTTGTGGACTCCGTCGATGAGGGCCTTGTACACCAGCTCTGACTGCGTGGGTCGACTTACCTTGTTCCTTATCGATATCATTCCTGCAAGGTCAAGGTCGCTTGTTAGTTATTATTATTATTATTATTATTATTATTATTATTATTATTATTATTATTATTATTATTATTATTATTATTATTATTATTATTATTATTATTATTATTATTATTTTTATTATCATTATTATTATTATTATTATTATTATTATTATTATTATTATTATTATTATTATTATTATTATTATTATTATTATTATTATTATTATTATTATTTATTTATTTTTTTTTCATTATAATTAATTGAGTTTTTTAATACTAATCAACTCAATTGCATATAAAGGAATATTAACGTTCAATAGAAATTCAATAATTGTGTTTATAGTTATAACCAATATTTAAATTCATTTTATGAACATAATACTAATAGAAATAGTAATAATAATAATAATAATAATAATAATAATAATAATAATAATAATAATAATAATAATAATAATAATAACAATAATAATAATATTAATAATAATAATAATAATAATAATAATAATAATAATAATAATAATAAAAATAAAAATAATAATAATAATAATAATAATAATAATAATAATAGTGATAATTTATTTTTCCAATTCTTCATAGTGAAAATTTCTTCAAAGGCGGCATAGGGCACCTGAGATGGCGTGGGAGGGCGCCACGAGGCGGGAGTGCATGAAGAAGGCAGGCACGAAGTAGTCGTAGGGGGAGTTGGGGTTGGAGGACTGGGGGGTGAGGAGGAGGTGGGGGGAGGCCGAGTGAGAGCCTGTGAAGCCCTGTGCAGGGGGGGGGGAGGGGGTGGAGAAGATCTTTGTTTCAAAGAATGAATAGAAAAACATTTTTTAATATTTTATATCAATAATTTAATTCCTAAAACTTAAGTTTCAGAGTGAATTGGTCTGTAACATCTTCAGTATTTATGTGGATTTGACTCAGTGGACTATGGAGCGAAGAGAGAAGCTTTAGAGAGAAGAGGAGGTGAAAGGAGAAGAACCTTAAGACTGCCTCTTTTTTCCTTCTGCTTGGTGACGTTCAGAAAATTGCTGTTTTCCTTCCTTGCCTCGTTCACCACACTGGCCATGTTGACGAAGTGACTGCCGATGGGGATCTCAGGAGCGATAAGCCCTCGCATGTACGTCTGTGTTCCCTTGTTCGTGATGCTGTCGGTGGCCAGGCTCTCGTTGCTGGGCTTCTTGTCCACTCCGTAGCCATAACGACGATGTTGCGCCGTCATCTTGAAGTCATTCTTAGTCAAAAAAATTCGCTTTTCATCGGCGAAGCTCTTTCTGAAACAGAAGAGCCGGCCCGGTTTGAAGGTGTACAAGGCCCAGATGGTAGCGCTGATGACCGACAGCACAGACAGCAACATGCCAGCCACAGCCACCGCTCTGGGGTACTCGACCGCCTTTTCGGTGAGTCTGTCCAAAGTGACGAGAGGCTCCAGGCGGTGGAAGTAGGTGCCGAAAGACTGCACGTGGCTGGGGATGCTGAGAAGGCTGAAGCTGTAGATGGACTCGTTAGGGAAGTCCATGGTGTGCCAGATCACGCCTGCCCCTCCCAAGCCTTCCAAGATGCTCCGCTTCTGCTGCTTCGAGTCCTCCACATCGTCATCCTCTTCCGACTCCCCAACACTCTCTTCCTCTTCTTCCTCTTCGGTATTCGTGCTCGTGTACGTGTGTGGTTTCTCTAGCGAGTTCTCGTGGCTTGGCGTGAGTCTTGAAAGGAGATATTGAATGAGATGAGGTTCGGTTGAAGGGTGATACTGAATGAATAAAAAAATCCACTTGCAAATCAAATTTTTTTTTTTTTTCAAAAAAAAAACAAACGACCAACTTGTCGGTGGAGCTGAGGTAGTTGAGTTTGAAAGGAGGTGACGTGATGATCACATCTCCCTTGGTCTCCACGAATATTTCATCTTCCAGAACTCCTTCCGCCTCCTCAGACGCGTCTGCTGAACTATTGGTAGCTAAAGTAGGGTCTTCTGTGGCGGCTTCGTTGGGGTCTGTGTCGTGAAGGCTCTCACTGGATTCTCCTTCGCTCTTCCTAAGGGGCTGGCTGTTGAGAATACGCTTGTAAAGTGTCAGCTTCACGGGTTTCCACGAGTTGATGTAAATTCCTAGAGGAGATTTGTTGAGTTACCAATGTGTTATTGATAAAACTTTGAAATGTCAAGAGACATAATCATAAGGTATGGTTGAAGCTCGGTTGCATCAAATGGTGTTGCAGCATTCAAGAAAATGTGTGATTGGAAGCAAGAGACGAAAAAGTAACAGGTGCCATGAAGACTTGAAAGCATGGAGGTTGAAAAAGCTGAGAAGGATGGAGGTTACATAGGCTGAGAAGGATGGAGGTTGCATAGGCTGAGAAGGATGGAGGTTACATAGGCTGAGAAGGATGGAGGTTACATAGGCTGAGAAGGATGGAGGTTGCAAAGGCTGAGGAGGATGGAAGTTGCATAGGCTGAAAAGGATGGAGGTTGCATAGACTGAGAAGGATGGAAGTTGCATAGGCTGAGAAGGATGGAGGTTGCATAGGCTGAGAAGGATGGAAGTTGCATAGGCTGAGAAGGATGGAGGTTGCATAGGCTGAGAAGGATGGAGGTTGCATAGGCTGAGAAGGATGGAGGTTGCATAGGCTGAGAAGGATGGAAGTTGCATAGGCTGAGGAGGATGGAGGTTACATAGGCTGAGAAGGATGGAGGTTGCATAGACTGAGAAGGATGGAAGTTGCATAGGCTGAGGAGGATGGAAGTTGCATAGGCTGAGAAGGATGGAGGTTGCATAGGCTGAGAAGGATGGAGGTTGCAAAGGCTGAGGAGGATGGAAGTTGCATAGGCTGAGAAGGATGGAAGTTGCATAGGCTGAGAAGGATGGAGGTTGCATAGGCTGAGAAGGATGGAGGTTACATAGGCTGAGAAGGATGGAGGTTGCAAAGGCTGAGAAGGATGGAGGTTGCATAGGCTGAGAAGGATGGAGGTTGCATAGGCTGAGAAGGATGGAGGTTGCATAGGCTGAGAAGGATGGAAGTTGCATAGGCTGAGAAGGATGGAGGTTGCATAGGCTGAGAAGGATGGAAGTTGCATAGGCTGAGGAGGATGGAGGTTGCATAGGCTGAGGAGGATGGAGGTTACATAGGCTGAGGAGGATGGAGGTTGCATAGGCTGAGAAGGAGGGAGGTTGCATAGGCTGAGAAGGATGGAGGTTGCATAGGCTGAGAAGGATGGAAGTTGCATAGGCTGAGAAGGATGGAGGTTGCAAAGGCTGAGAAGGATGGAAGTTGCATAGGCTGAGGAGGATGGAGGTTGCAAAGGCTGAGAAGGATGGAAGTTACTTAAAGGAGACCTGAGATGAATCCGTTGAAAGGACTGTGCATCAAGTCTCCGTTCCTGCTGGAGCTGCCTATGTAGATGCGTGTCAGCCCGGTGAAGACTGCATGCAAGTGAGCCAAATGAAGATTACTCAATAGAGTATTGAGTGAAAAATCTTTCTAAAAACACTTTTGATAGTTCATCAGAAATGGGGCTTAAATGGGATACAAACGTTGGATATTCAGTTTATTCAAGACCCACCCAATTCCTTGTTGTCTCCGTTGCCATAGTCCTCTTCACGACTGGATGCACTGGCCTCACTCTTGTGATTGTTCCTCTTGTAGCCTTGTTTCACCTTCCTCCTCACTCTTCCAGGACTTCCGTGAAGTGACATGAAAGGAAAATCGTACGCAACATACGCACCACTCCCTCTTTTTCTCCTGGAAGGAGCTTCGTTGTTAACTTCCGATGGCTGGGCTTCCATTGAGGTATCTGAACTCCTCAAGGATCTTCTCTCGACTCCTTCCTCGTGCTGTCTGAGCTTCTTGAGAGACTGCAGACACACCCTTTTGCCCTGCAAGAACACCCTCACCACTCTCCCTTCCCTCAACACCTTCAACCTCTTCTTCGATCCGTCCAGCAGTCCCTGCTCTTCACAACTCACCCTGTTCATCTTTCTACCTTCCAAGCTCGCTGAAATGCAAATCCTGTCTCCCAACTGGTTGATGTTGTCTTCGTGAAAATCTTACTAACCCAAATGAAACTCAAAACTTAAAATAAATTCGATACCAGCATGCACGTTCAACTACTTCACCAACCAACCAACCAACCAACCATCCAACCAATCAACCAACCAACCAACCAACCAACAAACCATCCAACCAACCATCCAACCAAACATCCAGCTAGCCATCCAGCCAGCCATTTAGCCAACCAACAAACAAACCATCCAACCAACCAATGATATTTCGAAAAAGTCGGATGAAATTTCACTTTCCATCCTCACCAGCGTACCGCTGCCCTGTGACGTCATGAACAACATCGCTATGACGTCATCAGTCCGGTCACGTGGAGTTTTCCACGTCATCATCACTTGGCCCATACTGCCCGAAGAGCCGAAGTAGAAAGCTTCAGTTTCTGTTGGGTGTTGAGGTGAATATTTCACGTGTATTGTGCTTTGTATTCAATAATACAATTCTTCCTTAACAGAACAAATCCCCTTCAAACTTACAACTCTTCTCTTCCACTCTACTTCCTCTTCTTTCTCGGACACCCATCAACAACCACCCATCAACAAGCACCCATCAACAAGCACCCATCAACAACCACCCATCAACAACCACCCATCAACAACCACCCATCAACAAGCACCCATCAACAAGCACCCATCAACAACCACCCATCAACAACCACCCATCAACAACCACCCATCAACAAGCACCCATCAACAAGCACCCATCAACAACCCCCCATCAACAACCACCCATCAACAACCACCCATCAACAACCCCCCATTAACAACCACCCATCAACAAGCACCCATCAACAAGCACCCATCAACAACCACCCATCAACAACCACCCATCAACAACCACCCATCGACAAGCACCCATCAACAACCACCCATCAACAACCACCCATCAACAACCACCCATCGACAAGCACCCATCAACAAGCACCCATCAACAAGCACCCATCAACAACCACCCGTACAACAACCTTGCTCACACTTGGCTCCAGCGTGTCCAGTGAGTTTGCAGTCACACAGAGGTCCCCTGGGCAAGTCCCTGCACCTGCCTCCGTTGCTGCACCTGAAGTTGCTGCATTGACTCACCCTGTTCCCTTCAGGGAGGTTCGTTTTATAGGTCACCGTGTATGTGGACCTTGATTTGACACTTCTAACCTACTTTGACCTTTTTAAATGACATTGACACTTTTAATTGACTTTGACACTTTCAACTTTGACACTTATTTAATAATAAATTCTGGTCATAAAAGACTGCTGATAACTTCAGGTTTTTGGTTTATTTTTGCATCGCGTTCTCACCTAAGCAGCCGATTTCAAAAACCTCCGCCATCCGTTCATCCTCCTTGTCCTCCACGCTTCCATGCTCTGTGTCACCTGCATCATCAACGTTTTCCAGTGTGATCTGGTCGTTGCTCACGTTCATGACGATGTTCCTCATATCTATCTGCTGGTCCTGCAGGTACAAAGAGCCCAGACACACAGAGATGTCTCGAGAGGTGGTTTTAAAGCTTTTTTTGAAGCTACTGTACTTCTCCTCTACCAGACTCAAAGGGGACGCAGAGTGGGGATGGTGCTTGTGGTGGATGGAAGGGATGTTGGTCCTCTTGGAACCCAAGTAAAAGGAGTCTGGTAGATGCAGTTGCTCGTGGAAAAAAATCAGATGGTTGTTGTTTCTATGGTTACCAGAGTTGTTGTTGTTGTTGTTGATGTTGTTGTTGTTGTTGTTGTTGTTGTTGTTGTTGTTGTTGTTGTCATAGTCGTAGTCCCAAGTTACGCGCTTCATATCGTTGCTTATTTGCAGCCTCACGGAGTGCCAGCTGTTGGTGCTGACGTCATTGGAAAGCACAATCACCTGGTGACGGGGGAGGGAGAGGGATATGAAAAGATACTGTGAATGAGGTTGATTATCAAGGGGTTGAACGACAACAAGATACTTCCCGAAGTCAACATGAAATGCTTTGAACGCAAACAACACACACCGTTTAAATGCAAACAACACACACCGTTTAAATGCAAACAACACACAGCGTTTAAATGCAAACAACACACACCGTTTAAAAGCAAACAACACACACCGTTTAAATGCAAATAACACACACCGTTTAAATGCAAACAACACACACCGTTTAAATGCAAACAACACACACCGTTTAAATGCAAACAACACACACCGTTTAAATGCAAACAACACACAGCGTTTAAATGCAAACAACACACAGCGTTTAAATGCAAACAACACACAGAACAAGATACCCAAAACAACTTTAAGGTGGATACTCACATGCTTGTCCAGCAGGTGGTCACCATAAGCGGTGAGTGTGTAAAAGGGTCTGGAGAAGCTGAGAAGCAGTTTGAGGCTGCTGTGGATGTTGTCAGCTGCATATCTGCTTGCTCCATCCTTTTCGATGTCTTCTTCCCCTCCTCCCTTGGAGTGGTTTCTGCTGGAAACCTCGTTGAAGTGCTTGTTGGCTTCCTCACTGAAGGACTGGTTGTACGAGGTAGTGTGGTGTGTCTCCTCCTTAGACTCCTGGCTCGCATGAGCACCATCCCACGAGAAGAAGACCCACTCGATTGTCTCATCATCGCCACCCTCCCCATCAACCTCCAGAAGGCTCTCGTAAGCTGCATAAACTCCATCATCGTTGTCTTCATCTTCATCTCGATCGCTGTGCACTCTGAGGTTCTCGGGGGAGAGGCGGAACATGAAGGTGATGGAGTTGAGGGAGGAGAGTCTCATGGGCACCTGGAAGAGCTTATTGCTCACACTGATGCTCTTGGTGGGAATGAGTCTTTGGTCGTTGGTGATCTTGCTTGTGCCATCAAACACCACTCGGAAGCCCAGGTCTGTTTTTTCTCTCGTCTGCAACACGTCGTCATCTTCCTTCTTCAATCTCCCGTTCCTTTCATTCTTTTCATTCTTGTCATTAACCTTACCATTGTTATTATTTTTATTATGATTACTATTCCCCATGTTGTCTTCGTCTCTGGAGTCATCTTCATCGACAGTGTCGTCGATGACTTCGAAGATTTCGAAGAGTCGGAACTGGTCGAAGATGAAGTTCTGCATGTAACCGATGAAGTTGGGGTAGTAGGGGTTCTGGTGGCCTTTGACGCTCTTCTTGTCGCCACTGCTGCTGTCTGCGTAAAAGGCGCCCACGCTGAGTTGTTCCATTTCGAAGTGGAAGCCCTCTCCTGGAATGACCACTGCAGTGAGAAATGGTGTGTGGTTTACACTGCAGTGAGAGATGGTGTGTGGTGACCACTGATTGGTGAAGTGGTTGTTAGTGGTGTGATGGTTGTTGGTGTGGTGGTTGTTGGCGTGGTGGTTGTTGGTGTGGTGGTTGATGGTATGGTGGTTGTTGGTGTGGTGGTTGGTGGCGTGGTGGTTGTTGGTGTGGTGGTTGTTGGTGTGGTGGTTGTTGGTGTGGTGGTTGTTGGTGTGGTGGTTGTTGGTGTGGTGGTTGTTGGCGTGGTGGTTGTTGGTGTGGTGGTTGGTGGTGTGGTGGTTGTTGGTGTGGTGGTTGTTGGTGTGGTGGTTGTTGGTGTGGTGGTTGTTGGTGTGGTGGTTGTTGGTGTGGTGGTTGTTGGTGTGGTGGTTGTTGGTGTGGTGGTTGTTGAAGAAATAAATGTTGGTGCAGTAATTGGTTGCATGTCTGACTTGACATTGCAAGCAAAACTACAGTCGGATAGTGAAAAGATATAACTAATTCCTCCACAATCAAACCATTCCAATCCCATTTCAATCAAACCATCACACAGACTATGACATTTCAGAATGCTGATACTCTTGAAATCTGCTTGACACGCCATGGTAAACAATGGAAGTTGACACCCACCCTCAACAGGCACACAGCTGTCCAGCTGGAAGGACAGGTGGTTGGCCTTCCTCTTTAGCCTCACCTGGTGCCACCTGTTGTCATGCACTCTGGGCTTCTGTCCGTTGCAGTGCACGTGAGATCTGTGGAGCTGCAAGGAGGGTGAGGGTGAATGTTCGGAGCTGCAGGGATAAGGAGGGTGTTTGTGATTGAAGAAAGAAGATGAGGCCTAAACCTTTTAATCCTCACCACCACTTCAACCACAAGCATCGTGTCGCTAAGCCTTTCGAGTTATTCCAATCATTTTGAAACTGAGTCTCAAAAAATGCCAAAAAATTAATTAAAAATAATATTTGAACTTCAAACATTTTCACACACTCAAAGGTGCTGACGCGTGGGCTTGCTACTCACCGAAAGGTGCTCGCCGAAGCGGTAGCCGACGAAGAGGGTGGAGGCGTTGATGAAGACCTCGAGTGAGCAGTCGGTGAAGGAGGATGACGTCACAAAGAGGGTGCCTTCGGTCTCAGTTGTCTTGAAGCGCAGTGACACGTCATTGCTGTGGCTCATGTGACTTCTGTCGAACTTGTAGAGCAGAAACTTTCCAGATGTTCTCACATCTTCTTCTTCCTCTTCTTCCTTTTCTTCCTTTTTTTTCTTTTCATTTTTCTCATTTTCTTCTTTTGCAAGAGGGGCTTTTGAATGTTTTTCTGTTGCTTTTCTTATCTTTTCGTTCTTCTCCTTGAACACCAGCTTTATCGCCTCTGCAGTGGTCGTTAAAACAAACAATTATTCTTCCGCAGTTTTAAATTCCCAACAAACACGAGGTTCTCACCAAAAAATCCACACCAGCCCACCTGAGTCGCAGTAGAGGCCGGTATATCCAGTGCTGGAGCAGTCACACACCTTGTAAAGCACGTCTGTGGAAGCAAAGTTGCCAGCGTTAGACTGTGACTCCCTGTTCTTCTTGTCCACCCTCAGACCCACCCCACCCAGTCCACTGATGCACGATCCCCCGTTCTGGCAGGGTGAGTTGACGCACAGCTCAGGAGGCATGTTGCACCCCATCAGAACCTTGTGCAGTTTCTGGTCCCTCGCCAGCTTTATCAGCTCTAGAGGCTTCTCGTAGTCACCAAAGCGGTCGTAGTACTGAGCCTGGTATGCCGCGTTCCTCCGTTGTGACCTCCCAAAGGGGCTTTCAAAACCACCAGCATATGCGCGAGTATTGCCTTGTGTTGTCAAGTCTTCAGTGCCTCGAGAGGCCGAGAAGGCACGTTGGCTTGAAATCTGTTCGGACATACTTTGTGCTGTGGGAGGCTTCAGCATGAAACTGCCGCCTGAAAATCTGACGGACCTGAGACAACCCTTGAAGAAGCGCCTCTTGGGACCACCCTCCCGGTTCCACACCAGCCAAGGCAACTTGTCGTTGTTGTCGATCCCTCCCAGGTAGGTGAATGTGCCTACGTTGGAGAAAGGCACGATCCAGTTGGAATGGTCCTGCCTGGAGGGCTTCTTGGTGGAAGTGTTGTTTCCGTGGCTGTGGTCGAAGTAGCAGTTCAAGTTGAAGTCCCTGACACTTCTGTCCAGTTTCAGTCTGAGGGGGAGTGAGTCGGAAGGTGAATTGAGGTTCCGACCCGGAGCTGTAACAAGGTACAAAACTATGCGTGCTGGGTGAGTCAGTTGATGGTATGTGAAGAGATGTGGACAGATGTGGACAGATGTGGACAGATGTGGACAGATGTGAACAGATGTGAACAGATGTGGACAGATGTGGACAGATGTAAACAGATGTGAACAGATGTGAACAGATGTGAACAGATGTGAACAGATGTGAACAGATGTGAACAGATGTGAACAGATGTGAACAGATGTGAACAGATGTGAACAGATGTGAACAGATGTGGACAGATGTGAACAGATGTGAACAGATGTAAACAGATGTGAACAGATGTGAACAGATGTGAACAGATGTGAACAGATGTGAACAGATGTGAACAGATGTGAACAGATGTGAACAGATGTGAACAGATGTGAACAGATGTGAACAGATGTGAACAGATGTGAACAGATGTGAACAGATGTGAACAGATGTGAACAGATGTGAACAGATGTGAACAGATGTGAACAGATGTGAACAGATGTGAACAGATGTGAACAGATGTGAACAGATGCGTGACAAGCACACCCTCTCGACCACCTCAGGATGTCGTGAATAATTTCCAGCTTGACCATGTGTTCTCTGCCGTCGTCCACCCTCCTGTCCACGCCTCCAAACATGTGTCTGTCCTGTCCTCAACCACAACACAATACAGCAAATTGAAACATTGCTTATGACATATCAGTAAAAATATTGCTTATGAAGTTTTAGCAAAAATCGTATATGACTCATTACTGGTATGTATCTTCAATCTGTTAACTTTTTCAGGTGTTAATGAGGATTCAAACACCCATGCACCAACACACTACCGTATTTCCGGAGCCACAGTCGGACACCAGGTACAACAGTCCGTCTGATATTTCCATGACAAGGAAGTCCGTGAAGCCAGATTTGGCTCCGAGGTAGAGAAGCAAGGAGTTTGGGTGGTGGGTGGAAAACACGAGCTCAATGAAAGGCAGGAAGATGTAGTCATCTTCATCATTGCTGTTGTTGATGTTGATGTTGTTGTTGATGTTGTTGATGTTGTTGTTGATGTTGTTGTTGACGTTGTCGTTGATGTTGTTGTTGATGTTGTTGTTGACGTTGTTGTTGATGTTGTTGATATTGTTGTTGATGTTGTTGATATTGTTGTTAAAATTGTTGTTGTTGTTGTTGGCGACAAAAGTTTCTTTAGCATTATTGCTTCTTCCGAAGTGATCCTTGGTGGTGTCCCAGCGGGGCAGTCTGAGGAACTCATCTCCGTGGAAGGTGACTGTTTCGGTGGTCTCTAGAGCTGCCGCGTCGGGAGAGAGTTGCGTGACGACGTTGTTGAAGATGGAGAAGAATGGACGGGTCGGCTTGACGAAGACCAGGTCGATGAAGTCGATGCCCTGTCGGTAGGTGCCGTTGCTGAAGACGAACCTGTTGATGAAGCCGTCGAAGTTGTTCTTCACCTGGTCCTTGGTCACCTTCGCCACGTTCTGGTGGCCTGCAATGTACAGCAGGCCTGAAGTCAGAAAGGACATTCTGTGTTTCAACTTAATGGCCTGGTCCTTACCGTCCAGGCTCACGATGCCCTGGTGGGAAGGACCGTGTCTGCATATCTTTGAAAACAAAACAACCAACAAAAACCTCAAAACGACTAATTTCCCCTTCAAATCTCTTATGTAGACACCACGTTAAATCTCTCATATCAGTTCTAAACAAATTTTTCATTTTAAATCTTACGCAGAATGTCTCAAGCTGGTACTTTTAAAATCTCTCACATCGGTTCTATGTTAAGTTTGCTACGTAAATGTCTCACGTCAGTTCCACGGGAGGTGAGTACGAGGGTGTGCCAGCGGCCATCGTTGAGTCGGTAAGAGCTCGGATGGGGTTTAAACTTTTCCGTGGTCTCCTGGTCATGCTGTACCACCAGGTGCAGCTTGGCATTCTGTGGAGGTGGGAGTGCGAAACGGTGGGAAGGTGGAAGGATGGTGTGAGTGGAAGAGTGGTAGAAGGTAAAGGGGGTGGGAGTGGGAGAGTGGTAGAAAGGAAGGGTGGAGAGGTGGAATGTGAGTGGGTAAGGTGGATGGAAACATTAGTATAAGAGTGGGAACGTGGAGAAACTGTGTGGTTCAATTGCGAACTGAAGTAGTTCAGGAAGAGGATAACCTTGAAAATAATCAACTTTTTATTAAATTCATATTTTGTGAACTTTTTATTTAATGATAAAAACGCAAAGAATCCAGAAAGTTAGTTTGAATAAGGAAGCTGGAAGTTGCAGAGAAAGCGACCTTACCTCTTTGCTTCCTGATAACAAGTTTATGTGATAATTTATATTAACCTTATCAAATTAATCAAAATCTCAGTCAAACCTCATTACTTGACATAGTCAAAAATTCATTCGACCTTGATACTGAGGTGGCAGTTCCTGCTGGCGTTTCCAGAGTAGAAGATGAGACCTGCAGCCTGGTGCGACTTGAAGTGTATCTTGAGCATCTCCTGCCGGTACAGCCGCTGCAGCTGTCGCTGCTGCTGCTTCAACTGGTGTCGCTGAGGCAGATACCGATAAGGCCTTTGGCGCTTGTGTCGCCTGTGGTGGCCGCTTCTTCTTCCTTCGATGAAGCGGCTTCTTTCCGCAGAGTACCCTCCTTCTCCGTCTGGTTGTCTTTTATATTCTCGTCTGTCAGTGGGTCCTTGTTGCTGGAAGCCAACGTCATCATAGTCGTGGTAGCTTGGATCTTTCTCGAGGTCGAAGAAGCTTTTGTCCTTGGTGCTCACATCACCTTCACTGCCGTATATCTTCATCTCCGTTATGGTCCTTTCGATGGCCTTCAGGTCTCGAGGGTCAAGGTTTTCTATGTAGAAGACGATGTACGATCTGCCGTCGAACTTGAGCATTTTCCTGTGAAAGGGCATCAAGAAGCGCCTGCTTTTCTGGCGTGTCTTGCCGCTCTGCTTGGTCGCCTTATTGGAGGAGCCTCCTTTAAAGCTGTTCTCGAAATTCTGACCTGGAATGAAAGAGAATTGTGCTGTGAGGTACTCTGTCTTAGAAACGGAAAAATAATTTAAGTGGTTTTTTGTAATGAAAATTGTAATGTGGTATTTTGTAAAGAAAATCAAAGATTAGGGTGAGGGGTGTTACATGGGAAGTTAAAGGAAGGCTTACTGCTGAATGGGCCACCACCGTATCCGCTGTAGGCATAATCGTGGCCGTTGTCATCTTCATCGTCGTTGGTCTTGTAGTACTCTGTTTTCTTCCACCCTCCCTCTCCCTCCTTCCCTCCTGTTTCCTCGTCACCAGTCTTGGGTCCTCCCCTGTCCACTCCACCCCCGTTACCACCATGCTTCTGATCTTTTTTCTTTCCACCCCCATCCTTCTTCCGTCCTTTGAACCTATTCCCCCTCCTATATTCCTCCTCTTCTTCCTCTTCCTCTTCATTGTTACCAAGGTGACCAAACTTTCTCAAAGTAGTGACGTCAGCTTCCCAGAACTCCACGTCATCGATGACGCAGTTGGGGTAGAATTCTCTCCTCATCTCGCCCTTGGAGCGGCCGATGAAGAAGCTAGCACTAGAGTCATAGTCCTCTTCGTTCGTCAGCGGGTCCTGGTTCGTGTCTGTAACAGCAGGGACAGCGTTAGTCATAAGAGCACCTTCTGAGTCAAACGTGAGCCTTCCAAGCCACTGCCATACACTTCCATCGTTGCATGGTACTTGTATTAATACCATCCAATATTTTATATTGTTTCTTTAAACTATTTTTATCTATCTATTTTATTTATTTATTTAATTAATTAATTAATTATTTATTAATTTATTTATTCATTTCTGTATTTTTTTGTTTATTTATTAATTTATACATTTATGTATTTGTTATTGTATCTTCTAATTATTTGGACAATGTATGTTTCAGGACTTGCTATTAGTTTCACCCTCGATACATTCCAGATGATACAATATATTCGAAGCAGAGTGCTTGAGTGGGCATTCAAATAATAACTTAACCACTATAAGAGGTCTCTTCCATGCCCTGGCTGGGAATCGAACCGACGTACATTGAGGCCCCTGTCTCTCTGTGCCACGTCACTTCTATCTGCAGTGCCATTAACAATGGGTTTTGAATACATTAATATATTGTGGAATAATCTAATCTAATCTAATCTAATCTAATCTAATCTAATCTAATCTAATCTAATCTAATCTAATCTAATCTAATCTAATCTAATCTAATCTAATCTAATCTAATCTAATCTAATCTAATCTAATCTAATCTAATCTAATCTAATCTAATCTAATCTAATCTAATCTAATCTAATCTAATCTAATCTAATATAATCTAATCTAATCTAATCTAATCTAATCTAATCTGATCTAATCTAATCTGATCTAATCTAATCTAATCTAATCTAATCTAATCTAATCTAATCTAATCTAATCTAATCTAATCTAATCTAATCATTTACATAGCGCTGATTCCACACTGTTCAAGAGCGCAATAAGGCTTGATACTTAATTATTGAATAATCAATAATGATCGTCAAATGTTTATGCATTTTGAAATCAAGGTTGGACTGGCAGCTTTGAATAATGATGGCTTCAGCAACGGTGATCACCTGGTTCCACGTGTTGAGGACCAGGCCTGAAGACTTGAGGTTCCACTGCTTCGTCTTGTTCCTCACTATGCCTATCAGGTAGCCTGCAAATCAGCGAAATGGTGTCAGAGAATTGAATTCTGAATGAATAGATTAAATAATGACTCAATGTTTTCAAATTCTATCTCGAGTTATGTTCTTGAAAAACCTTTGATCTCATTCTAGCCTACGCCACCACTCAAGCCTCCCACCTTGATCATAGTACGCGTCAACCAATGGAGAACTGGCAAAGTAGGTCAAGTCATTGAGAGCGAATGGCTTGACCTTTAAGCGCAGAGTCATGCCTTTGACACAGTTGTCAAGGTCAGACTTGCAAATCACATCTCTACCCAAGTCCATGTACTGGAAGAGGAGGAAGAGGAGAAAGAGGAAGATGAAGAAGAGAGGGATGAGGAAGAAGGGGAGAGAAAAAGAAGAAAAGGAGGATGAGAAGAAAGAAGAGGAGGAAGAGGAAGAGGAGGAAGAGGAGGAAGAGAAGGAAGAGTCGGAAAAGGAAGAAGAAAAGGAAGGGGAGGAAGAAGAAGAAGAAGAAGAAGAAGAAGAGGAGAAAGAGGAAGAAGAGGAGGAAGAAGAGGAAGAGGAGGAAGAGAAAGAAGAGGAAGAAGAAGAGGAAAAGGAGGAAGAAGAGGAAGAGGAGGAAGAGGAGGAAGAGGAGGAAGAGGAGGGAGAGGAGGAAGAGGAGGAAGAGGAGGGAGAGAAGGAAGAGGAGGAAGAGGAGGAAGAGGAGGAAGAGGAGGAAGAGGAGGAAGAGGAGGAAGAGGAGGAAGAGGAGGAAGAGGAGGAAGAAAAGGGAGAGGAAGCAAAGGAAGAAAAGGAGAGAGATTATTTGAAACTGAACAAAGCGATGTTTCAAGGTAGCTTTGAAGGAGGTTAACAAGAGAGCGTGCTCAACAATCAAGTGTGCTTCAACTGTGTTTGGTTGGAAAGCTATAAAGGGACATGATTGGAGTCATCATAAGAGAAGGAATGTGAAGAGGATGGAAGGAAGAGAAGGAAGGGAGGGATGACAGAAGGATGGAGAGACAAAGAATGACAGAAGGATGGAGAAACAAGGAATGACAGAAGGATGGAAGGAAGAGAAGGGCATGCCTGGTTGAGTCCGTTGAGAAGAAGTCCGTTGCCTCTGAATCCGTCAGCCAAGGGAGGGTTGTTGACGATGGAGACGACGTGAGACCTATGCAGCATGAAGTCCTTGTCTACCCGCTCCATGTTCAACTTGAGGCCGTTGATGTCTGTGTGGGTGGTGTTTGTGTGGGTGGTGCTTGTGTGGGTGGTGCTTGTGTGGGTGGTGCTTGTGTGGATGGTGCTTGTGTGGATGGGTGTGTGGGTGGGTGTGTGGATGGGTGTGTGGATGGGTGTGTGGATGGATGTGTGGGTGGTGCTTGTGTGGATGGGTGTGTGGGTGGGTGTGTGGATGGGTGTGTGGATGGGTGTATGGATGGGTGTGTGGATGGATGTGTGGGTGGTGCTTGTGTGGATGGGTGTGTGGATGGGTGTGTGGATGGGTGTGTGGATGGGTGTGTGGATGGGTGTGTGGATGGGTGTGTGGATGGGTGTGTGGATGGGTGTGTGGATGGATGTGTGGGTGGTGCTTGTGTGGATGGGTGTGTGGATGGGTGTGTGGATGGATGTGTGGGTGGTGCTTGTGTGGATGGGTGTGTGGATGGGTGTGTGGATGGGTGTGTGGATGGGTGTGTGGATGGGTGTGTGGATGGATGTGTGGATGGGTGTGTGGATGGGTGTGTGGATGGGTGTGTGGATGGGTGTGTGGATGGGTGTGTGGATGGGTGTGTGGATGGATGTGTGGGTGGTGCTTGTGTGGATGGGTGTGTGGATGGGTGTGTGGATGGGTGTGTGGATGGGTGTGTGGATGGATGTGTGGGTGGTGCTTGTGTGGATGGGTGTGTGGATGGGTGTGTGGATGGGTGTGTGGATGGGTGTGTGGATGGATGTGTGGATGGGTGTGTGGATGGGTGTGTGGATGGGTGTGTGGATGGGTGTGTGGATGGGTGTGTGGATGGGTGTGTGGATGGGTGTGTGGATGGGTGTGTGGATGGTTGTGTGGATGGGTGATGTGTGGATGGGTGTGTGGATGGGTGATGTGTGAATGGGTGTAAGCATTGGTGTTTGTGTTGTTTGGTGCGTTTTTGTGTGAGTGAATGGGTGAGTTTCTCTTCTTTGTTTTTGACTTGGTGTTTGGGCGGAGTTGAGTATAGGTGGGTGGGTGTGGAACTTTGAATGGGGAAAGAAGTGAGTGATGGAGAAGTGAGGATTAATCAGGAGGGTGGGGGGGGGGTGGATGACCACGGAGGGTGAACACAGGTAGTGAGTATTGACAAGTCATTGTTACATGAACAAACAGAATGGAGTCACCATCTTCAACCAGTCCAAAGGCAAGCACCAAGTTGCGGTTTGCCATCCAGAACTCGATTTGGTCAAGAGTGATGTTGCAGGAAGACGAGGAGTAGGAGGAGGGAGAAAAGGTCTCTTCATACAGCTTCAAGTCCTTGCCCAGCAGGATGGTCAGTTCTGGTGGGTGCATGGATCGCTTGTGAGGGACATGGGTTGAAGCATTGATAATGCAAAACAATACAATACAATACAATACAATACAATACAATACAATACAATACAATAAAATACAATACAATACAATACAATACAATACAATACAATACAATACAATAAAATACAATACAATACAATACAATACAATACAATAAAATAATATACAATACAATACAATACAATACAATACAACACAATACAATACAAAACAATACAATACAATACAATTATAAATATTATCATACGGCATTAACATCGGGAAGTTTAACGTTGATGTGAACATTCAGCATCATTGAGGTGAGCGAATTAAAGTTGAGAGAACACGAGGTGAACAATGTCATCTTGACCGATGGACAATTCAATGCTTTCTAACCTTTTCCAGTTCCGCTTGACTTCACTACGCCGCTCCTTCCAAACTTTTCCTTCTTGGCCACCATCTTCTTGTTCAGATACACCCTCACTCCCTTCCCGTCTTCCCACGCCACCTCCAAGCGGTGCCAGCGGTCGAACTTGAGACTTGACTCCGACACAACCTCCCAGTGCTTGTAGTGCCACAAGTTCCTCTGCTCTAGTGGACTTCTCCTCACCTGCCTGTTGTTGCTGTTGCTGTTGTTGTAGCTGTTGTTGCTGTTGTTGTTGTTGTTGTTGTTGTTGCTGTTGGTGTTTTTATTGTTGTTGTTGTGGTTGTGGAAAACCCTTCTCTTGTGTTTGAAGTGGTTGAAACCATCACTTCTCGAAGGGTCCGCAGGCGCTTGCAAGCTTTTCATAGAGAACTGCACCTTGATTCGTTGACCAGAAGTCAGCTCGATCTTGTAGTCTCTGGTGGCAATGAGAGTTCCAGGGGAGAATGAAGGGTGGAGTTTGAGGAGGGTAGTGATGGTGATGCCGTGTCGACACGTGCTAATGTCACCCAGACATTGCAACTTGTCACTGCTGCCTCTGTTGGGTAGGGTGGGGTTGAGTCGGTGGCAGCAATGAGTCGCTGGAGTGTCAAGCTTCCACTATTGTCTTATACTCTCAGTTGTCATGTGTTGAGAAGGCTGGCAGATAAATCAACTAATCTTGAATTAATTTTGAAAATCAGCTTTCAACTTTACTTCACACTTCTATTTATAGTAGGCTACCTACAAAAACCCAAAAAACACTCTTCTTTATACAAGCTCAAAAACAGCCAAGCTCAACCAACCCCGAATCGACGACCTTGAGGAAGGCGTGACCTCCTTTCAAGGTCAAGCCATTGCCCTTCCTGCCACCTTCCTTGGTGATGTGTGCATCTCCATGCAGCTGTGCAGCCAGCAGCACCACGTCGATCTTCTGACTCTCATCTCCATCGTCCACGTCCTCTCCTTCCTCGCTGTGGTGGGGGGGCTTGTCATGGGAGGCTCCATCGGCCGATGCTATCATGCCGGGCTGCACTATGTCGTGATTGTCGAACAAGGCCACTGCCCGCACGATGTTGCCTGTGGTGGGTGGGTGGGTGGGTGGTAGGCGTCGAAGAAGATAGGAGGTGTATGTGATTGGGTAGGATGGAGGTGGGTATGATAGGAGAGAAGTGGGATGGTTGTCACTGCTCTGTTCATCTTGATATTGGTTTCAAATTTATTGCTCTATGAAATGTACTTCAAATGAAGTACTCCCAAATAACCCCAAGCAAGCACTGAGGATACAACACATACATACAAGTACGAATATCATCATAGTGGCATTGACTCCATAGAGTTTCGAGGCCACAGAGAGAATGCACCATGAAATGTTAAAAAAGGAATTAAAAAAAAGAATAAAAATTTGAAATTTGAAAAACAGAACCTCTAAGCAGGTGGTCGTGTGCCAGCAAGTACTTGCGATCTCTGAAGAAGATCTCCACCCAGTCGAGGAACACCTTACCAGACTTCCTCTCGTTCGAGGCCACGTTGTTGTTGCTGCTGCTGCTGCTGCTGCTGCTGCTGAGTGTGTAGTCGTTCACTTCGTTGTCGTCGAGTGAACAGCCGAACACGAACTTGTTCATGGTGTCGTGTTGATTGTTGTTATTTTTATTGTTTTTATTATTATTTTTGTTGTTGTTGGAGACACGTCGATAGTCATTTTCAGTGGTTCGATAGATGGCACTTGTGCACTCAAGGTAGCGGTCCAGGTACACACGGAGGCCTTGTTGCTGTCGCCATGAGGCCTCCACGTACAACCAGCTGTCCGCTTGTACGTTGCTTACGACGCAGTACGCGTGCCCTTGCACGTGCGTAAAGTCAAACACCAGAACTCCTGTGTGGCTGTCTTCTTCGGCAGCTGGGTGCTGCCTGCGCTTCAAAGAGGCCAGCAACTGCTTGAGAAAGTTCGAGATGGGATCGTTGAGTTTGTAGTAGTGGGAAGTCATGAGGTTCTCGCTCTTGAAGTACACGATGCTGATGCTGCTGCTGACGGCGATGCTAATCCTGGGCGTCAGGTTGTCCCTGATCTTCATCCACAGCGAGATGTAGAAACCGTGCGAGCAGTCGCTAACGTCGAACAAACACCACTTGTCACTGCCTCCCCTGCTGGAAGACCCTCGGAATCCACCAATAACCCCTCTTTCACCATCATCACCATCGTACGTCTGGTTGAGAGTCAACGTCACGCATTGCTGGTTATCCAATCGCAGTGCGTTGTTCACCTTCCCAGGCACCACAATGGCGTCCTTGGCAACGGTTGCCACGTACCTGTGGTCGTTTACCTTCAACTCGCCATTCAATCCTATGCTGTCGAGGTCGATTTGAATTTTTTTGGGAGTATCTGGAAGGATGCGTGTGATTGGTTGTGTGTGATTGGTTGTGCGTGATTGGTTGTGTGTGGTTGGTTGTGTGTGATTGGTTGTGTGTGATTGGTTGTGTGTGATTGGTTGTGTGTGATTGGTTGTGTGTGATTGGTTGTGCGTGATTGGTTGTGTGTAATTGGTTGTGTGTGGTTGGTTGTGTGTGATTGGTTTTGTGTGGTTGGTTGTGTGTGGTTGGTTGTATGTGATTGGTTGTACGTGATTTTAGTAATACAGGGAATTTTCAAAAGTGCGCATGCGATATTCCACTTTTCGCAGATTCGCACAAAAAAACACCCCCATTGGAATGGTTATAAATAACCACGAACATTCTTTCGTGTTTGCACTCACTCACCGTACGAGAGAACGTCTGTTCGCAGTAGTTTGTCTCTGGTGGCGTGGCAGGACTGCAACTCATCGATCACGAAGCCCTCAAACACCGCACACTTCCCTGGCACCCCTTCACCCTCACAGCCCCCCTTGTCATTGTGGGGAATGTGTTGCGACTCGGCGACGTCAGAGCCGAAGGTGACAAAACCTTTGTGTCTGAGAGGCTTGGAAGCTGCATCCCTGAAAGTCCACTTGTCACTCCGCTCTGCCAACCTCTCGTTCAAGTAGAGCTCTATAGACGGCTCAACCTTGTTCCACGAGAACTGGATGGCATGGCATAATAGTCAAGTAGGGATTGAGAATCTTCGAGAGAAAATATAGTGAAGTCAGGGGAAGATTATTCCATAGAACGCAGAATGTTATAATTGTTGGATCATTAGCGGCGGTTATCTTAAAGTTCCTCGGAGTTCATTGTAGGTTCACTATGCGTTCGATGTTACTTCATCGCCCGTTTATTGTTGCTTCATTGCCAGTTCATTGCTTATTAATCCTTGCTTCATGCCAGTTCATTGCTTATTAATCCTTGCTTCATGCCAGTTCATTGCTTATTAATCCTTGCTTCATGCCAGTGACGCGAAAATTCCATGAGCCTTCCCGAACCATTCCTTCCACATGCCTCCGTGAGAGTTCGAAAACTAAAAAAGGTTTTGTAGGAACTGAAGGGTCTGTCATGTTCCGATGATATTTCGTATTCAATCAGTGTTGTATTCAATAACCGCCCAATTCAGTTTTGTTTTATCGTCTGATTATATTATTAATATTTTCTTTATCGTCTGATTATATTATCAATATTTTCTTTATCGTCTGATTATATTATCAATATTTTCTTTATTTTTATTTATAATTCCGTTAATTTGTTCGCTTTCATCATGGAAAGTGATCACTCGAATGATTATTAAGCTATTTCACCTACTTAATTATTTTTTCATATTTTACCATCTCCACTTTCCTCTATTCTTTCTTAATACAGAGTTATTTGATTCTTTGTGTGAGCGCTTTTTAAAAGTGTGGAATCAGCGCTATATAAATGATTAGATTAGATTAGATTAGATTAGATTAGATTAGATTAGATTAGATTAGATTAGATTAGATTAGATTAGATTAGATTAGATTAGATTAGATTAGATTAGATTAGATTAGATTAGATTAGATTAGATTAGATTAGATTAGATTAGATTAGATTAGATTAGATTAGATTAGATTAGATTAGATTAGATTAGATTAGATTAGATTAGATTAGATTAGATTAGATTAGATTAGATTAGATTAGATTAGATTAGATTAGATTAGATTAGATTAGATTAGATTAGATTAGATTAGATTAAATTAGATTAGATTACCTTAGATTAGTAATGTACCTCGACAAAGTTCCAGTGGGTTCGTTCGAAGCCGGCGTGGTGAAGCGTACATTTTTTGTTGTTGTTTTCAATGCTGGCAATTAGCATGCCGTTGTTGCTCATGCCGAAGAAGATATTGCCTATTTGGAAGAGTGGTAATGAGGGTGATGCCAAAGATGAAGAAGAGGAGGAGGAGGATGAAGAGGAAGAAGAAAAAGATGAAGAAGAAGAGGAAGAGGAAGAAGAAGATGAAGAGGAAGAAGAAGATGAAGAGGAAGAAGACGATGTTGGTGTGGTTGGAACCATTTTGAACCAGAAGGAGATGTAGAGTCCGTTGTTGCACAGGGAAGTATCTTGGAGACAACCCGGCTTGTTATCGTAGCTGTTGTTGCCGTTGTTGCTGTTGTTGTTGTTGTTGCTGTTGTTGTTGTTGTTGTTGTTGCTGTTATTGCTGTTGTTGTTGCTGTTGTTGCTACTTTTGTTGTTTTTGAAAGTGGTGAAGTGTTTTTTGTTGTAAGGTCCCGAGCTCGAATGGTTCTTGTGGTATCCATCGCCGCCATATTTGAAGAAGACCGCGTGGTTTATTTTGCCTTGAACGAACGTGAAGGAGTTTTTGGAAGAGATGTTCACAGCCTTGAGGCTCTCCGCATCGTCCATGCTGAAGAAGAGGCAGGTGAGGGGTCCTATAGGGTGGTCGTTGATGGGTGGTTGTTGATGGGTGGTTGTTGATGGGTGGTTGTTGATGGGTGGTTGTTGATGGGTGGTTGTTGATGGGTGGTTGTTGATGGGTGGTTGTTGATGGGTGGTTGTTGATGGGTGGTTGTTGATGGGTGGTTGTTGATGGGTGGTTTTTCAAAAACGGTTTGACTGAATTCTTTCAGTTCATTAGTCTAATCGGTTGATTGGTATGTTGTTTGGTTGTTTGGCAGTCGGACGTTTGTAGTTGGATGTTTGCATGAGTAGGTTTTGACTGCTTGATAGACATGTTGGCAGGAAAGTCGCTCAGTTAAAAGGTTGTGGTTTGGTAGGTGAGATGGGCGAGTGGATAAATAGGTTGAGGCTTCGGAGCAGTTGCGAGGGGGTTGTGCTGGTAGCAAACAGTGGAAGCAAATTGGCATGGAATAAGAACAGTCAATGTTGAAGTTTTAAAAGCAAACGTCGAGCACAACACCTCCTTCATCGATGTTGTCAGCGCTCCTCTCTTCCGACCAGTAGTTGAACTCATCCAGCAGGAACTGCCTCACACACGTGCTCTTGTTGCCCCCTGCAGAGGCGCTACCAATCAAGAAGCTCCAATCGATGACGTCATGGTTGCTGGATTTTGTATTTGATGTCTTTGTGTTCAAATTTGTAACGCCATAGTTTTCGATGATATCGCTGACGTCGTTGTTATCCACGAACCTCACAGCTGATTGGTTGACGAGTTTACCGTCTACGAACAAACGACCAATGAGGGAGTTGCAAACAATCATCACGTGATGCCAATTGCTTCTGCGTATTTGCTTGGTGGTTACGTGAACAACCTTTCCTGAAGGTGACGTCAGAAGAACCGATAACGTCTTCACTTCCGGCAGCCACGTGACCTTCAAGCCGTGTTTGATGGACGTCGCATTGGCTGAGAGGTGGGGATTGCCCATTATGAACAGTTCATTCGGTGGTTGCTTTGGTTGCTGTGGCTGTTGTGGCTGTTGTGGTTGCTGTGGTTGCTGTGGCTGTTGTGGTTGTTGTGGTTGTTGTGGCTGTTGTGGTTGTTGTGGTTGTTGTGGTTGTTGAGGTTGGTCGGAGGTTGTTGTTTGCGACAAACTGCAATCTTCAAAGATCTTCAGCCACGCACTTATGGTGTAACCTTCGAGCAGGTGAAAGGTTAAAAGGTTGTTAAGCTAAGAAATGATTCATGTTGAAGCAACCAGTTCACACAACAACAACACCACGTGACATATTGTATATACCTCTTTTTCTTTTCCAACTAACACCACGTATTCACTCCCACCCAAACCAACCTTTTCTACAAAGGTCAAAGTTCCCAAAACACTCGGCCAATAGATCTTCTCCGTAAATTGTCACGTGATTCGATCCTTCGACCAATGAAATCGCTTCGTTGTCCACGCCGTTCTCCACGACAAAGTCATGATAGACAGCTTGCCTCACGTGGTTTGCATTGGAGGTGGCCGGGTGCAGGTGGCTTGTATTATCAATAAAGCTATTATTATTTCTATTGTTGCTAGTGTTATTATTATTATTGTTGTTATTATTATCATTATTATTATTATTGCTGTTGTTGTTGATGACGATGACGGCCTGTACATCGGTAGTGTTGTAGACATTTCCAGAGACGATGAGGGAGTCGGAGCGGTCGAAGCTCATGTAGTAGTGCGTGGTGATTTCTGCGGAGTTGAGAATTAAGCGTTACAAATGCTCAATGTAACTTAATTAATTTATAATAAATAAATAAATAAATAAATAAATAAATAAATAAATAAATAAATGAATAAATAAATAAATAAATAAATAAATAAATAAATAAATAAATAAATAAATAAATAAATAAATAAATAAATAAATAAATGAATAAATAAATAAATAAATAAATAAATAAATAAATGAATAAATAAATAAATAAACTAATTATTCATTTATTTATTTATTTATTTATTTATTTATTCATTTATTAATTAATTAATTAATTAATTAATTTATTTATTTATTATTGATGACATAAAGTTGAAAAATACAATTTTGTTTCCATTTTAATTTTATTAATTGCGAGTGTTTCCATGCGTTTTAGTGCACAGCACAGTACCACAGACACCACTCACTCTCCACGCAGTAGATTTCCGAGCAGTCGCACTGATGGCCTGAGTACTCCACCGTCCTGCACAGACATCCTTTAGCGCATAACTTTCGATTCAAGTCACAAACTTCCGCCGGAAACACTTCGAAGCCTTGCCCGGAAATAGGCGTGACTCTGGTAGCTTGGCAACTGCAGTTGCGGTAAAAGACATTCCTAAGGTAGCCGTTGAAGGGTCTGAGCTGGGCCACGTGTGGCTGCGTGAGCTTGTGGAGGGAGCGTCTGAAGAGGAGGGGGACACCTCCGAAGAAGGAGAACGACCGCGTCAACTCCTCCTCATCGTGAGGTGAGTACAGGTAGTGGTTGAGGGTGTTGGGGGGGCTCTTGTGGGGCTGGGTCTTGGTGCACTTGTCCACCTCGATGGACTTCTCCAACTCCTCAAAGTGCAAGCTCACCACGCCCTTCACTTTTCCCAGCGTCAGAGACTTCCATCTGCCGTCTGCCACCCTGAATGGCCCATGTCGAAGCCTGCACAACACGTTGCCTTGCTGCACTGAGGCGTGCAGGTGGCCTGACGAGACGTAGTGGATGAGGATGTAGTCACCGTACTTGCTCTGGGCGTAGTACAAGATAGCCTCTTTCGACTGGCTGGTCTTGAACTCGAAGGAGACTGACGCGTTTTCTGCGTTGTCATGGAGACAAAAGTTCACTGCTGGGTACCTGGCGTGACTTGGAATGCTTCCAGTTAAAAATATCCCTGAAACTCTGGCTGGTAGAAGAGTTAACAAGGCCAACAAAAACTTGTAAATGGAGCTCATTTTCGAATGTTAACGGTTGGATTGATGAAGTTGGGTGAAAGTTGAAGATTGATCATTTGTTTCAATTAAAACAAATCTACATAGTTTTTTTTAATTATTTTATTGTCTAGTTTTTATACAAAAATGTTATATTTCTTTTCAACAGAATAACTTTTTCCAATATATTTTTACGTGTTTTTTATTTTTGATAAAAATCATTTTAAATGTATAAAATTAGTACAGGTTGCAACTCAATAAATATTTTTAAATTCGTTAGAAAACATTGTTTCGCAATCAGCAAAGCAGAGCCTCTATTTATGGGATGAAAACAACGCATTCCCCGTTTGATTGAGCAAAGTTTCTATAAATCATTTATTTCTTTTTCCAAGACCATCAAAAGCTTTTTGTGCTGATGAATAGATTTCAAATAGTGTGCATTTCTTATAAGTTTAAAAAAACTATGAATTCCTTTCAACAATTATTTTCAACGATCCTTAAAAATAATTTTTCATCATATTTTACATAAAAAATCAAAAAAAGATATATTTGAATGCAGAATGGCATCTTTACATATTAGACGTGTGCATAGACCTTTTTGTGTTTTATATTATCGCTTTTTTGTTTGAATCGGTAAATTTTGTTGGGCGAAATTAGTTTGTATATACATTATTTTCATATGGCGGAAACTTTAATAGAAACTCGCAAACGAAAGATTTCTGCTTGTGAAGATGAAATCGAAAACAGTTAGCTTACAAATTATCTAGTTTGCCTCATCAATTCTATCTAACAACTCTTCAAACCTAAAAAAAATAATTTTTTCAAATAATTTTTTATATTAAGCTTAATTTGCATGTTGAATTTGTTTTGAATATATGAATTAAAATGCAGTTAAAAAGCCGAATCCGGCGGAAGACGAACGGAGCAGGAATTGCCCTTACTTAGATACAATAGACAGGTACTGTAGTCTGCAATAAAGGACCTATCATATATATTTCACTTTGATCGAATGTGAATAATTCAACATTCAACAAACTTAATATTCATTTAAATCTTCTATTACAGGTCAATATTAGATTTTGACTTTGAAAAGTTGTGTTCAATTTCATTGTCACACATAAATGTTTATGCCTGTCTGGTTTGTGGAAAGTACTTTCAAGGTATAAGTTTCATGTTTTCAAATATGAAAAACTGAATAAAGAAACCAAATGTATTTTGAGTTTTATTGAAGTGAATATTTTAAAGTTCATCTATTTAACCCCCAATCCAGGCCGAGGTCTCAAGTCACATGCATACACTCACAGCATCCAAGAGGACCACAGAGTCTTTCTGAACCTCGAAACCAAGAAGTTCTACTGTCTGCCTGACAACTACCAAGTCATCGACCAGTCCCTTGAGGACATTGTGGTGGGTGGTGGTGAATGGTGGATGGTTGTTTGTGGTGGTAGTGAAACAAAAAGTTATTGAATTATGAATTGAAAAATGTTAATGAGTTGCATTCTATTTTAGAAATTAAACTTTTTAGTTTTAAATTACAGTAAAACAAAAATCTGAATCGGGAAATTAAATGACCAACACTATTACAACTCCCATGAATGCAATCTTCAATCCTTCAACTCCCTTCCCCTTGCACACCAGTATGTCTTGGACCCAACCTTCAAGTCAGACCACATCTCCCTCATTGACTCCAATGTTAAGCTTTCAAGGGCTTATGACGCCTCCACCTACCTGCCTGGTTCTCATTCTTCCATCCTTATTTTTCTTCAAAAAATTATTTTTTTAGTTTTTTTTAATATTTTAAAGTTGGCAGAATAAATGTTGTTTTCAAAAAAATAAAAAGATTTCAATAAATGTTGAAGACGGGATTATAATCTATAATTTAAATTGGTATTCAAATAAATTTATTGATAATATAAAATTAATTTTTAAAATTCACATCCAGGAATCGTGGGTTTAAACAACATCAAAGAGAATGACTACTGCAACGTCGTTTTGCAGGTGCTACAAAACCCATTGAACATTCCAGCCAACAACCACCACCCTTCCACTCTTCCACCTCCCTCCCACACAGGCCCTGTCTCACGTGTCGCCTCTCAGGAACTACTTCCTGAGAGAAGAGAACTACGTCAACATCCCCAGAGAGCCTGGTGACATGACTCGTCTGCTGGTTCAGAGGTGGGTGTCCGAGGGGTGCAGAGGGGCTGTTAGAGGGTTGCAGAGATTTCATAGCTATATAGTTATGAATAATAATAAAGGCTTAACAAAAAGATTTCGTTTTTATATGACGCCCACTTATCTACCTCACTTACCACTCCCACACACTTCCCCATCATCATTTCCACCACCCACCACACCCACCACTGAAGGTTCGGTGAGTTGCTGCGGAAGCTATGGAACCCTCGCAACTTTAAGGCACACGTGTCTCCCCATGAAATGCTGCAGGCGGTGGTGCTGTGCTCCAAGAAAAAGTTCCAAATCACCAAGCAAGGTGTGGTGGTTATGGGGGAAGGGGGTGTTATGGTAGTGGCGTGGTAGGAGTGTTGTTATTGTGGTGGAAGTGATGGTGGTGTTGGTGTAGTGGAAATGGTGGTTTATTTTGAGTGATGAGGTTGTGTTCCCCACCCCTACACCAGCCCTACCACCACTCCTACACCAACACCACTGCCATCCCTACACCAACACCACTACCCCTACACCAGCACCACCACCACTGTGCAGGAGACAGCCTGGAGTTCTTGTCATGGTTTTTGAACAGTCTGGACCGGAGTCTCAAGGGCTCGCAGTCAAAGAGCATCATTGAAGCCATCAAGATGCAGCAGAACAAACGCAGGAATAAGAAGACCATTGTGGGTGAGACCTTCCGAGGAAAGATGAGGGTCTTCACCAAGAAACTGCCACCCATTGAGATGAAAGAGGAGGAAAAGGCCAAGCTGATGCAGCTGCCAGAGTACCAGGAGGTTGCTGCTGCTTTTGATAATGATGTGGATAATGATGCTAATGATAATGTTAATGATAATAATGCTAGTGTTAATGTTGATGAGGATAATGATAATGATAACAATAATGGGTGGTGATGCATAATGTAGTTGCGTGATGTTTTCACACATTTCTTGCTTGTCATCCTTTTTTTAGTGATCTTTGACTTCAAATGCTTCTTTTTGGCCTCAAAATCTTTCGGAGTTGACACCGCTTCAATGCTATTCGAGCCATGCTGCATCGTGGTCAACGATGACGTCACCACAGGCGATGGAAGAGGTGCCCTTCCTCTTCCTCACTTGTGACCTCCCCCCCGCGCCTCTCTACCCCGACGTGCTGAGGGAAAACATCATCCCACAGGTGCTCTTGTGTGCCTTTGTGTGTCTTTGTATGTATTTGTGTGTCTGTGTGCCTTTGTGTGTCTTTGTATGTATTTGTGTGTCTGCGTGCCTTTGTGTCAAGTTAAAGTTAACTATTAAGCGCTCCGCTGGCAGGTGCCCTTGATGACGTTGTTGTCCAAGTTCAACGGTGAGTACAAAACCATGACGGACTCCTTCCTCAAGAAGTTCCAGATCGTCAAGCTGCCCAAACATCTCATCCTCTACTTCAAGGTGCTGCTGTTGTTGTTGTTTGCTGCTGTTGTGGTTGTTTGTTGCTGTTGTGGTTGTTTTTTGTTGCTGTTGTGGTTGTTTGTTGCTGTTGTGGTTGTTTTTTGTTGCTGTTGTGGTTGTTTGTTGCTGTTGTGGTTGTTTTTTGATGTTGTTGTTGATGTTACTTTTGGTGTTTTTCCAGTGAATGGATTTTTTTCCCGCGATGTTGGTTTTAAGCTCTGAGCTCAAAATTAAATCACCGCCACCCCCTCCACCCCCACCATCACCGCCCCCTCCACCCCTCACCCCCACCACCACCACCCCTTCCACCCTACCCTTCACCACCACCACTGCCACCCCCTCCACCATCACCACAGAGGTTCATCAGGAACACCTTCATCATGGAGAAGAACCCCACCATCGTCAACTTCCCTGTCAGGTGCATAGCTCAAAATTTTCTCAAAAATCCCATTCTAAAAATAAACTGAACTAAACTTCCAACTGCCACCCACCTCACGCACCCCCACACTCCCCCCTCCCTCCCACACACACACACACACACACACACACACACACACACACACACACACACACACACACACACACACACACACACAGGGGAGTTGACCTGGGAGAGATGCTAACAGAGGAGGTGAAGGCCAAGCACTCGAACACCACCTACGACCTGCTGGCCAACATTTTCCACGAGGGCGAGATCGGCAAGGGCAGTTACAAGGTCAACATCCTACACAAGGTCACCCCATGTCTCCACGGCTTTCAGTCCATGAAATTCGTGTGTCTTTGTGTTTGTGTTTGTAACTCATGTATGTTTGTCTTTGTATGTCTTGTTTATATTTTTGTATGTTCATTAATTTTTATATCTATAATAATATAATTCAATACGAACTCAATCTGTATGTGATGAATTATAAGGTTAAATAATGCTACAATGTTACGCCTTCCAAGGTCATATGCCCTTTTCAATGTTGCATCTCCGTTCAACTCTTGCACCACCACCACCAACAGGGCAGTGGTCGCTGGTACGAGATGCAAGACCTGCACGTCATCGACATTCTGCCTCAGATGATCACCCTCACCGAGTCATACGTGCAGGTACTTTTTGCTCCTTCTTCTCCTCCTCTTCCTCTTCTTCTTCCTCCTCCTCCTTTTCTTCTTCTTCTTCCTTTTCCTCTTCCTCTTCCTCCTCCTTTTTTTCCTCTTCTTCCTTCTCCTTCTCTTCCTCTTCCTCTTTCTCCTCCTCCTCCTCTTCCTCCTTCTCCTCCTCCTCCTCTTCCTCTTTCTACTCCTCCTCCTCTTTTTACTCCTCCTCCTCTTCCTCCTCCTCCTCCTCCTCCTCCTCCTCCTCCTCCTCTTCCTCTTTATTTTATTCTCCATCTTTTTTTTCCTCTTCTTTCTCATCATCTTCTTCCTCATTTTCATCTTCTTCTTCATCTTTTTCCTTCTCCTTCTTATGATCGTCTTAATTTTACCCAATATTACAATACAATACAATACAATACAATACAATACAATACAAATACAAAAACGAATATTATTATAGTGGTATTAACCCCGTAGAGTTTCGAGGCCACTATATTCCTCATGGAAATCTTTTTGAACTCTCTTGAATATACCGCGGTTTATTCATTTATTCAACTCGATTATTCTATTTCATTTCTACTTAAAATCTTTTCAAAATTATTTTAAAATTTATCTTCAAAAATTTTATTCTTTCAATTTTAGATCTACGAGTTGCGAGAAGGAGAGAACGAGAAGAACGAGTAATCGAGAAATAAAGGAATGTTTGTGACAATGGTGTTGTTACATGGGCGGTTAATGAATGGATGAGTGTGTTTAATTGCTTTCACGATGTCTTTTGAAATTAAACAATCTCTTGGCGAGTACACGTTTATTGGTGTTAAATATTGTGTCAACACACCCTGCCGTCTCATCGAGACAATGCCTCCTGCGAGAAGCACTTCAGTTGTGACACTTTCGAAACACCAGCCACGCCCTGAATGTCGAGAGGTGTTAACTTGTTTGACGTTCGCTTTGGTGTCTGTGTAAACATGTAGGTGGGCGGGCCACAAGTAATCTGCTCTTAACAAAGATCAATCAGATTTATCTTGAAAATTTATTTATTCTTTTAAATTTAAAAAAATTATTTTTTTCAATACCAAACTTTTTCGAAGTTTTCAATTCATTGCATGATTCAGACGTCGAGGAAAGTAGTTTTGGTGCAATACAATGCCATGGTAGGAGTGCCCTTCGAAACCACTGATTCATTTGAGGATTAAATTGTAGACTCGTTTTTGTCGGAGATAATTACGACTTTCTTGGCTCAAAAAACATACATGTATAATAACAACAACAACATACAAACAATATGTAGATGTTTGTAGGCCTGAGGTTGGCTATTAAAAAGATCCTCAATGAAGACCTGTTTCTCGTTGAAAAGAGCTGTCCACTAATCTAATCTAATCAAAACATTTGTAGCGCGTCTTCTAGAACACCCCAGGTGTTTATATAACAGTGCTCAACTTCAAAGGCTTTCAAGGATTAATGTTCAAATCTATATCGATTATAAAAATTCGTTGATTGGATCAGATCACACCAGTTGCCAGTATATAAGCGCTATACAATGTTTTGATGAGATTAAATAAGTTGTCTGAAACGAGTCTCCACGAAAAGCAGCTTGAAGTAGCAAATCCACACAACACCGATCGATTTTTTATTTGGTGAGGTTTTCAAGTCTCATCTTCATGTTATCAACATTTGTATGCTGTCAGACGTGGGACTTTCCTGAAAATCCTTCCAACCACAAGTACTCAATCTCATATTTTTATCCAAGTCATTGACTTTTTTTACTTGTATAATCTTTTTGGTAATTAGTAAAATTCTATCAATTATTTTTTTATTATCATTTTTGGTTCATCATTAGCTGCGTTTTCCCTTATAGAGATCATCAAAATATCAAAAGCAAGATTTCTTAGTTCAATTTTTGTTATTTTTTTCATAATAATATTTTTCTAGAATCATTTTTGAACAAGTTCGTAATCTTTGTTTTTTACGAGATACAAATGAATATGATGGAAAATAGGTTACAATTCATTGTAAAAAAAAATTGGAAAAATTTTCAACTGTTTTTTAAAAATACTTGGAACTTTCAGATTGTAGCTCTTCACCTTAATTGGTCTATTCGACTTTTTACTTTTTCATTTTTACCAAAGAAATTTAAATTCTTCAAAAATTCACTGTCTACGGTGGTTTGCTATTTGAAAACTAAATTAGTGTAGATTGGTTTTGTTTCGAAGCGTTTATAGAGTTTAGGAATACCCAAAATGCAACTTTTTTCATTTTTTCAGTTTTTTAGTCAAAAATCCAACTCACTGAGTTGACCTCAATGGAGTGAAAAATAACCAGGGGTTTAAACAAACTACGAAATAATAACTATTAACCGCAACCCTTGTTTAAAGCATATACGTATGGTAAAATAAAAGTTGAGTTAATTTGTAAACGAAGTGTTACACTCCATATTTAAAGGATATTGAGACAATAAAAAGTGAAAGCAATGATCGCAGGCGAGGATACTTACGACTTCCAGGCAAAAGAAAACGTCTTCAAGTGGAAGGAAATTCTGAAGGTTCCTCTCGAAAAGGTATTTTTGAATTTAATCAAACTGGAGCGAATTCGAATCATATAAATAACGAAGATTTGTTATGTAACACCCAAATAATGAACTAAATAATGTGATCAGCTGAATGTCTAAAATATTCGACATGTATTAACTTGCTTTTCAAAAAGTAAAATTAAATTTCTCTGAGCTGTACATTCTTGCTCCAGTTATATTATTTTGATTTTATAGTTTCAAGGCTTGAAACAAATGTTGCCAGGAAGCCTATTAAATCAATTGAAGCTGCTAAACTATGTTTTTATTCAAGAATCATAGACTGACTAACAAACTTGCATAAATGAACCCATCAAATCTATTTGTAATATTTCTTTGCTTTTTCATAACATCAACCTTCCTTAATACTTAATTTCAAAACTTAAAAGTTTTTTCACACAACATATATTCATAATTAAACACAAATCTGATGTGCTTGTCTGCTCCACATTCACTATTCGCCTAATTTTCAATATAAAACTACATGAGATCATATGCAAATAGATTAATTTGTTCAAATACTGTACTATATAATTTTACAATTTCTCAATAAATGTTTCTTAAATAAAACTTTTTTAAGTTCTTGATTAAAAATTTAAATGAGGTTATTTTTGCTGCATTGCTCAGAAGCGTTTTTTGAATAGATTAACTGATCTTTCTAGACAATAAAGTATTGCGTAAAGTGAATTTTTAAATACTCAAAGTGTTACAGCAGTGATGTTGATGACGGCAATAACACCACACAAAGTGGTGTGCAGACGTGTTTGCATGTGTTCATTTGTACTATCTAGGTTCTACCCTGGATATTATTATTGCCTTCTTGCATCCATGCATCCTATGTATCCTGCTTTTTGTCTTTCCCTTTTCCACTCCCACAATATATTTTGTTCTCAATTCTCTACTTTGTTCCATTATTTCAAAACAAAGTTCATTTCGGCTTTTATTCGACAAAATGCGTATTTTCGTAATTTCGTATTTGCGATTTTGTTTGTTTTTAATATGAAATGTAGCATAGAAACAGACGTCAAAGAGTGAATAGTGATGTGATGTCGTAAATGGCTTGAATTACGACTTTTAATTCAAATACGAAATTTCGTTGATGCGATAAATTGGCAAAAAAAGAGCTGATAGCGACGGCAAAAAGAGATAAATAAATAAGTAAATAAAAGAGTAATAAATAAATAAATAAGTAAAAAGATTAAAAAAAATGAATGAATGACTAAACAAATGGATGGATGGATGGATGGATGGGTGAATGAAGGAGGCGCCATGGAGCGGCTTGAATACCTTTGATGGGTGCGGTCGTGAGGTCTTTAAGCATGCATTAAGTCCTCCTTCCACTCGCGCCATATTCCAACCGCTTGCACTTGCTTTATCTATTCTCAATCCCTTTTATATACACTTTATTAGTCTCTATGAAGCTTCTCAATGTAACTTCGTAAATATCCGCAAAATACTCGACTATTATTATTATTATTATTATTATTATTATTATTATTATTATTATTATTATTATTATTATTATTATTATTATTATTATTATTATTATTATTATTATTATTATTATTATTATCATCATTTTTTATTATTATCATTATTATTATTATTATTATTATTATTATTATTATTATTATTATTATTATTATTATTATTATTATTATTATTATTATTATTATTATTATTATCATTATTATTATTATTTTTTTATTTTTTATTATCATTATTATTATTATTATTATTATTATTATTATTATTTTTATTATTTTTATTATTATTATTATTATTATTATTATTATTATTATCATTATTATTATTTTATTTTTTTTTTTATTATCATTATTATTATTATTATTATTATTATTATTATTATTATTATTATTATTATTATTATTATTATTATTATTATCATTTTTTTTTATTATCATTATTATTATTATTTTTATTATTATAATTATTATTATTATTATTATTATTATCATCATTATTATTATTATTATTGTTTTTTTTTTATTATCATTATTATTATTATTATTATTATTATTATTATTATTATTATTATTATTATCAAGATAAGTGGTAATAGTAGTTGAGCTAATAGTACTATAATGGTTTTTCAATAAATTTATTTTTACTTTTCTCAATTTTTTATCAAAAAAGTGACATAATTTTTCTTTTCCCGTCGCCTCCATCGCGATTCTCACAACCACAAGAGGCCTGAAAATAAGTCCTTTGAAGATTCTCACCACTTTGTAGCTTAACTAAAAGTTGCCTACGATGAAAGGTCTATTTTCAACGTACCACACACCACAACAGTAAAACACCAGACAAGAAAGTACAATGCGATGCATTTAAACAAAATATATGAAAACTTGAAAAAACAGTATTTCAATAAGATACAGTACAACGCGATACAATGAAATACAATGCAATACAATAAAATACAATGCGATACAATGCAATACAATGCGATACAATGAAATACAGTGAAATACAATGCGATACAATGAAATACAATGCAATACAATGAAATACAATGAAATACAATGAAATACAATGAAATACAATGCGATACAATGAAATACAATGAAATACAATGAAATACAATGCAATACAATGCGATACAATGAAATACAATGCGATACAATGAAATACAATGCAATACAATGCGATACAATGCGATACAATGCGATACAATGAAATACAAAGCAATACAATGCCATACAATGAAATACAATGCAATACAATGCAATACAATGAAATACAATGCGATACAATGAAATACAATGCAATACAATGCGATACAATGAAATACAATGCGATACAATGCGATACAATG
>OX387248.1:706361-708861 GCA_947562095.1 Branchellion lobata
AAGGTGTCAGGCAAGCGGCAGTCAGAGCGGTACTGCTTTCTGCTGGACGGTCTCATAATCTTCACCAAGAAGACTGGTCCCCAGGCCGGCCGGAGGTGACAATGTCCTTGTGTCCCTCCTCTCGTCTTCTCCTTCCTACACACACCTACTCGTCTAGCATGCTTCTATTCTCGTTTGAACCCCCTTTCAGTGTCGCTTGTGGTTGTTTCGCTACTGTAATATTGTTTTGATATCATCATCATCATCATCATCCTCATCATCATCATCATCATCATCATCATCATCATCATCATCATCATCATCATCATCATCATCATCATCATCATCATCATCATCATTACAACCACCACCACCACTCCAGGTCGGTCTCTATCCAAGGCACCCATGTGTACGATTACAAGTTGAAGGAGAAGTTCCTGGTGAGGAAGGTGGATGTGGTGGACAGGGAGGACTCCGAAGGTGGGTGGTGGTGGTGGTGAAAGTGGTGGTGGTGATGGTGGTGAAAGTGGTGGAGGTAGTAGTGGGTTTTACAACATTTTCAAAGTATGATATGAAATTTTGAATTTTTTCTCTTTATATTTCAATGCTCGTTGCTACTGCTCACTGTCATTCCCCCCTTCCTCCTCCCCCTCCCCCTCCCCCTCCCCCTCCCCTTCCCCCTTCCCCTCTCCCTCCCCCTCCCCACCCAGATGTGAAGAACTCTTTCGAAATCATCTCACAACACCAACGTCAACAAAGTCACGTGGTGAGTCGGGTTCCACGTGGTGAAAGGTGTTTTCGAATCCAGTTGAAAATATAATAAGAAAATAAAATTGACGATGATACTTCTAAAAGTGAAAAAAATAGATAATAATAAAAGTAAAAATAATAATAAACTGAAATTGATAATAGTAATAAAAAATAAAAAATAAAAATTTATAAAGATAATAATAAAATAAAAAAAATAATTAATAATGATAATAATAAATTAATAATAATAATTATATTATAAATATCGTCATTACTGTTAACAGGTGATGGCTGCCAAGACTCCCGAAGAGAAAATTCGGTGGTTGTCAGCCCTCTTTAAACTCTTCAACAGGAGGTGTGGTGCTGATGATGATGATGATGCTGATGATGATGATGATGATGATGATGATGATGATGATGATGATGGTGATGATGATGATGATGATGATGATGATGATGATGATGATGATGATGATGATGATGGTGTTTTCAAACTTATTCAAAATGTCTGGCACTACAAAACCACCACAAGCATGCTGGCCCGCATGTTGGACACCCGCCTGAAGGAGGAGGATAAGCAACAACCCATGCAACTGCCCTCCATTGACATCTACAGGCACCCTCCTCCTCCTTCTTCATTCATTCTTTCATTCATTCATTCTTTCATTCATTCATTCTTTCATTCATTCTTTCCTTTTTTCATTCTTTTTTTCATTCATTCATTTTTTCTATCTTTTCATTTTTCATTCATTTTTCTATCCTTTCTTCTCTGTTTTTTCTTCGCTTCACCTTTTCTCCTTCCACCCCCCTCCCCCCTCTCACGAGCCACCTCCAACGACGCAGGTTCGCCGAGGAGGACTCGGACGAGAACATTCTATTCGAGGACCAGAGCAACGAAAGCTCCTCGGACATTCCCATCATCAAAGGTGGTCTTGTTGTCTTCTTGCAGTCCTGTACTCTTGCAGTCCTGTACTCTTGCCGTCCTGTACTCTTGCCGTCCTGTACTCTTGCCGTCCTGTACTCTTGCGTGTTTCACTGTGCTTGCGTGTTGCACTGTTTTTGCGCGTTGCGCTGTTGTTGCGTGTTGCACTGTGATTGCGCTGTTGCACTGTTAATGCGCTGTTGTTGCACTGTTGTTGCGCTGTTGTTGCACTGTTGTTGTGCTGTTGCACGTTGAAATTTTCTTATTTCTCATGTTTTAGTATAACTTCCTATTAAACTTTCCACTTGCAAAATGAATGCATTCGTTACTACACCAACGAGAACCATAAAGAGCATATGAACGAAAGTACGAGGCACCAAGGCTAGCAACACACGAACCTCCGTCACAGGAGGTACCCTGTTGAAGCTGGTGGCTCGTCTGACCTACCACTCGTACTACGACCCCAAGTTCATCAAGACCTTCCTGACCACCTACCGCACCTTCACGCACCCTCAGGAGCTCCTCTGCCTCCTCATCGAGCGCTTCAACATTCCCGAAGTCAACGTCGAGCGCGACAACACCAAGAAGTACCGCAACCTCTTCATCAAGCCCATCTCCTTCAGGTGGCTGTTGTTGTTGGGGATTTTGTTGTTGGGGATGTTGTTGTTGGCGGTGTTGTTGTTGGGGAGGTTGTTGGCGGTGTTGTTGTTGGCGATGTTGTTGGCGGTGTTGTTGTTGGGGGTTTGAGGGGGTTGCGTTGTTGAGAATGTTTTATTGTTATCGGGGTGGTGTTGTTGAGGGTGGTGTAGTGTTGTTGCATCTACAACCACCACCACTACCACTGCCCCC
>OX387248.1:711361-848861 GCA_947562095.1 Branchellion lobata
CACACACACACACACATAAACACACTTTCCAACAGGAGATCAACAGGAAGACTCCGAAGCTGATGCGGGCGCTGGAGGAGGTGAAAGAGCTGGCCAACAGCTACTTCAAGGGCTACATTGAGAAGCTGCGCTCCATCAATCCGCCCTGCTTGCCCTTCCTGGGTACCTCCCTCTTTGTCTTCCTCCCACTTCACTCTTGCTTCTCAAAGATTTATATGTATTTTTGTTAACCATTACTCAATAACTAATGAGTCACTGCCACAACCGGCCACCACCACACCACACCACAACCACCACCACACCACACCACAACCACCACCACACCACCTCTACCACACCACCACCATCACACCGCCACCACCACACCACCATCATCACACCGCCACCACACCACCACACCACCTCCACCACACAGGCATGTACCTGACCAACATCCTCAAGTTTGAAGAGGGCAATCCGGACTTCCTGCCCAAGAAACCACCCAACTTCATCAACTTCTCCAAACGACGAAAGGTACCTTAACCGGACGCCCCTTGTTTCTAGAAGCATCCATAAGAAATCCCAAATAATTAAATGATGAATAAATTAAAATTAAATTAATAAATTAATTAAAATTAAATTAATAAATAAATTAAAATAGAATGAATAAATGATCAATTCCTATATAATAGAAATGAACTTTCATTAACTTGAAGTTGGCTTATTGCTTTCTAGCGCATTCCAATGCTGCACAGGTCACGGAGATTACGTCAGAAATACAGCAGTACCAGAACCAGCCGTACTGCCTCTCCGTGGAAGAGTCCATTAAGGTATAGGGGCGTTCACCTCCTCCCTTTTTATTCCGTGCCATTCATCATATCAACGAACCACAGATTTATAATTATTTTGTCTCCAGATTTATTTACCGAAAATTTAAAATTTTTAAGATTTATTTACTTAAATATTTATCTTTGCTACTTTTCGAGTGGAATTCATTGTTGGCTTCCTCAACAACGACAGAACTACTTGCTAAGCCTCAACCCCATGGAGGACAGGAGTGAGGAGAATTTTGAGAAGTACCTCTTTGAGCAGTCACTCAAGATCGAACCAAGGCAGTCCAAACCCGCCAAATTTGTACGTCTGCGCACGCGTTTGTTAGGCCGTTTGGATCGAGATAAAGTTGAATATTGATTGTGTTTGGAATCGCAGTTAGTGGAGTTAAGTTTTTGTGAATTTGGGTGAAGTATAGGGGTGTGCTACACCATATCGCCATGTCAAGTCTCGCTACACCACGCCACACTGCATCACGCCACTTTATACTATATCACGCACATCATGTCACACACACTACATCACACCACACCACACACACCACACACACCGCATCACACACACTACACCACACACACCACACTACACACACCACACACGACAGGAGAGGAAACGTGAGTTTTCGTTGAAGTCTCCAGGCACCAAGTCAACCAGCACTGCAGTTTCATACCGTCCACCCCACCACCCTTCCTCCAACCGCTCCAACCTTCACTACAAAGGCCATCCTTCCTCTGGAAACCTGCCTTCTGACGACTCGCATGGAGGCGAGAGCAATGCAGACTCGGGCAGGGCCACTCCCAGAACACCCAAGTCACCCACCTCGTCCTCATCGCCCCACTATTCGCCTGGTGATGACGTCACGAAGTCCTGTAAGAGCTCCTTCACCTTCGAGTCCAACCCCAACAGTGCGTCTTTGCTGTTATTGTTGTTGTTGTTGTTATTAGCATTGTTGGAGTTGTTGTTGCTGTTGTGGTTGGTGTTGTTATATCGATTATTTTTCAATGAATTAGCAAATTTCTCACAACATTCTACCACAAGCAACCACACCACACTTTCACCAGGCTGGCAGGGTTCCACATCGACGGTGAACACCATCGCCTCCCACAAGACCATGGTGCACCAGGTGCTTGGGCCCAGCCCTCCTCCTCTGCCGCCCAGGGAGAGACGCACTTCCAAGTTACGAAAACAACTGCCTCCTCCCCTTCCCCCTCGTAAGAGTGACTCCCACCCTTCCAGGACACCTCCCCATCACTCCTCCTCCTTCAACCTTCCCACCCCTCCCGCCCTCGCGCCGCCCCTCGTTCCTCCCAGGATCAGATCCTCTGTGCATAATATCGCCCCTACTACCTTCGCCAACTTCAACCCCTACAATAATAACAACAACAATACTAGTAATAATAATTGTAATAGTAGTACTTGTAATAATAGTTGTAGTAATAATAGTTGTAGTAATAATAATACTGATTGTAATAATACTATTCACAATGATCATTTCGAAGACAACACCAACCACACAAACCATAGCAACACCAACCACACAAACCATAGCAACACCAACCACACAAACCATAGCAACACCAACCACACAAACCATAGCAACACCAACCACACAAACCATAGCAACACCAACCACACAAACCATAGCAACACCAACCACAGAACTCTTTTCCACTTCATAAACGACATTCATAGAGGCAGTCTTTTATGTAATAACAGCAACCACAATAATAACAACATCAATAATAATAATAATAATAATAATAATAATAATAATAATAATAATAATAATGATAACAATACTAATGACAGTAATAACTCTCCAGTCACAAGCAACGACGATGTCACTCCAGGTGGTTTCTTTGATGAAGCAACCAACAAGCACAATACTACTAATAATAATAGTAATAATAATAATAATAATAATAATAATAATAATAATAATAATAGTAATAATAATAATAATAATAATAATAATAATAGTAATAATAAATATAATAATAGTAATAATAATGATAATAGTAATAATAAAAATAATAATAGTAATAATAATGATAATAGTAATAATAAAAATAATAATAGTAATAATAATGATAATAGTAATAGTAATAATAATAACACTTCATTACATTTCACTGCCACCACACCTTGCATCATTCCTACTACTGTTGTGACTGTCGCTTATACTAGTAATTCCACCGCCGCTATCACTCATAACAGTAATAGCAGTAATTTCAGTAGTAATTGTAACACATTTAGTAATGTCTTCACAGATTCTGTACATTCAGACGATCTGTATGTAGAACACGACCACTCGAACATTCACAATAATAGCAACTATAATAATAACAATAGCAACAAAAACAACAATAATAATAATAATAATTTAAATAATAATGATGATACCACGGATGAGTGCGATGGTGACGACGACTACAGCGGGATGAGGAATGGCGGGAAGGCGCATGGGATGGGTGACACCATGTACACCGCATACACCACCCTCCACTGCAGCGCCTCTGCTGCGCCTGCTTACGTCAGTGATGACGACGATGGTGGTGGGGGTGATGGTGATGATGCTAGTGCTGGTGGTGGTGATAATAATGATGATGATTGTGATGATAATGGTGATGATGATGATGATGAGGGTGATGAGGAGGATGATGATGATGATGAGGAGGATTATGTCAACAATGTGAAGAAGAGCGCTTGTATGAAGGGCAGAGTGGCGAGTGACAATTGAGGTGTGCCCTCTTGATAGGCCGATGTCTGTACATACTGTGAATTCACTTCCATACTTCGTGCACCTTAATTCATGAGGTATTGATTCGGCTTGAAATCTTTTATTTCGTAAAAATTACTATTTTTATTCATAATTAATAATAATTAATTTGAAAAATAATTATTATTGAACCCGTCTTAATTACTTACTGAGACGCCATATTGTTGAATTAAATGTTCTTTTGAATTTTATTTCTTCGCCAATCTTTTTAGAAGCTCGCCTTAGAAGTGGTCAAGTACAGACTTTGAAGACTTTGTAAAGGGGAAAGACCAGGGTTTATGGTTTAAAAGATGATATTTATTTTAAGCTAGTTCTATAAAGTAAGAAAATGCTGTCCTGGTGTGACTGAGTGCTTTGGAGGCTGGACAGATTCAGCTTCGAATGCGAGCCGCATCTATGTGTCGCGTCACCCCTCTGCCACTCGTGTGACGGCTACCTCACAGAACAACCTTGTTTCCCTGAAGGCACTTAAAAAGTCAGATCCTTCTGGAAAGATCAAAAATGCCCGGAAGCGGGTGGTGCTTGAAACTGGGAAGCGATGACTTAATGGCAAAACAGATGGAATATTGGATATTCGAAGAATGTAGTACGTAGGTGGAAATGTGGTTTAGTCTGTACAACTGGTGTGACGTGTTGTATGGCTCTAAAAAGCTTGCTGCAATGACTTAAAAACACGCTAATTTAATTAAACCACTCCCTAGAGATGATTGCGCTTTGTTCAACCACACCAAAATTGCTATGCTTTGGAAGAAGCGTGAACACCAAGGCATAAAAGTTGCCAATGTAGCTGCTTCCATTGAAAAAATTCAAAAACACAATTAGAAGTTGCTTCAATGTAAGAATGTTTTTCTGAATTTTTTTAAAATATTTTTTTTTTGCATTTCATTTTTGTCCTATTACCCTATCTAAGTTTACTTTTTTAGTTGATTAAGTTAACTTTTAAGCATGAACTTGAGGTTTGTGTGGAAATGATACTGAAAAAGTTTTTTACTGCAATCTATGCAGAGGAAATTCAAAATAATGTAGCCATCGAAGCAAGTACAGAAGCTGGTACTGCAACAACAGGGGCAGTTTCTGTTGAAAAGCCTGAAGTAAGTGATGAACTAAGAGCTCTGATTGAAGAAGACATCAAGATGCATTTATCCACAGAAACAGGGCTGGATCGGCTGAGAAATGTTTTTGTGCAAGAGTTAGTTTATTTTGTTAGTGCTAGTGTTTGTTTCAAAGTTAATTTGCTAAAATATTCCATATTTTTCAATGTTTGTTCACAATATTAGGAAATCGGATAAACTCTCTCCCCAATTAAAGTTTGCGTCAGAAACTGCTATAAACACCGGTTAGTGTTCAGTTCAATATAATCCAATTTGTAAAGCGCTTCGCAGCATCTTGTTTAAAAGCTTCTCTAAAGAACAATTTCGCTGGTTGCCGGGCTATTAGGATATAAGCTACTGTGAAAAACCTAATTTATTCAAAATATTTCCATAGTGCTTATTATAAACCACTCAAGAAAGTCATTTTCACCAAACACATGTTGCTTTCAAGTGATCATCCAATTATCACTACTGCTTGAATATTGGTTTTCTATCCACCAGGTCTATTGACCTTTTTAGTGACCTACTATTTTGGAGCTCGAGCAGCAGCTGGGAAATTTGTGGAGAAGAATGCCCACAAAGCCTTCACCACCAAGTTCAATGCCATGGTAAGAGCACCCTTGCACAAGCACTTGTGATATCATCAACACGTTACCATACAAGACCATCTTTTGAATATAAGTGTCACATAAGTGTGACAGGAATGACAACCCATTGATGTGGATGTTTCCCCAACCCACCCTTCCACCAGAGAACCTACCAAGATGTCTTGAGGTTTGGAGGCCTCCGGTTTGGTATGAGAATGGGTGTGAAGGCTGGACTGTTCACCTGGATCTTCCTGTTTGTGTGATCCTCCATTTCTTCATTCCTTCACCCTTTTTTTTGTGATCTTCCTTCCCTTCATTCTTATACTCGGAATTTTTATAAAATTCAAATTAATACAAATTCAATTGACCTTTATAAAACTTTTTTTCACGATGAAACCACATTCCTCCTCCATTCATCCTAAGGTTTTCATCACAGCTGGTTTCCACCTACCACAACAAATCCTCCCTCACTGACTATATCCTCTCTGGGGGTAACCTTAATCTTCTCTAGAATCATTCGAGAATTCCCACAACCAACTCGAAAGGCTCAACCAAATATTGTTGTTTGATTCCATCTGCAGGACTGACGTGTGGCATGTTGCGAGCTCACCTGGGCTTGAGGGGACTTATGGCAGGCTCTGTCATAGGGACAGTCTTTGGGTACCTTCAATGATCATCTATCACCTACACACCTCGTAACCTTATCAACACAAAACGCCATTGATAAGATATATGCAGTCACTTTGAAAATTCAGCTTATCAATAAGCTTATGAAGTTTCAATGGCAGTTTCATGCAATGTTTAACATCTGGGCACACTACAACGATGACGTTTGACTATGGCATTCACCCAAACGGCACAGTTGCTTTGGAGGAGGCGCCTTGTTGGGTCTGATGAAGATGCAGGAAACCACGCAAGAACATGTGCACCACACACAACTCTTTGACAAGTACAAGCTCTTCAGGTGTCCTTCTATGTTTGTTTGCTTGTATCCTATGTTTGTTTGCTTGTATCTTTATGTTTGCTTGTATCTTTCCATGTTTGCTTGTATCTTTCTATACCCTTCCATGTCTGTTCGTATGTCACCTCCCACGTCATTCTATGTTCCTTTCGTTGTATCTCTCATGCTCCCATGTTAATAAGATATGGTTGAATGAAGTTTCCAATGGTGCTTATTGTGGTTGACAATGTCAACTGACTGTTCGAACCTCCAGAGAGATGCGAAGGTTCTCAATTGAAGCTGAGACTGCATCGAGGGAGGCTGGCAACGAAGTGGTTTGAGCTCACAAAGCTTGGTTGATCCAGTCGAATTAAATAATCTTTCCACTTTTTATATGATTATTTCAATAAATTCCAAAGCACTTGTCTTTCTAAACGCAACAAAAACATTTCATTAACAACTGTCTTTGAATACGTAGAAATATACTTGAGAGTTTTACACTGAGTTGCGAACGCGCACCAAAGTGCGAACGAGTGAGTGCGAGCTTAAAACTTGTTGGGGGCGTTAAGGCGACTGGGAATTCTTTTGACGCGGTAGGTCTTGTGGGTTCTGATGTCCTCGTAGTCGGTGCCCTTGGACTTGTGCCTGTCGAAGAACCTTGCCTGGGTGGGTGTGTTCTGTATAAGAAAACTGGAAAGATAAAGCTGAAATTTAGAAAATTTAACTTGGAAAAAAAAACTTTAATTTAGAAAATAAAATTGAAAATAGAAGAGTTCAGCAAGCAAATACAGTTCAAAGAGACTGGTGAGAGGAGCAAAGGATATCAGGCGTGTTACGAGGTGACGTACTCTCCAGAGGATGAGGATGATGAGGAGGAGGATGAAGAGGGCTGCAATGACAGACAAGACCAGCTCCATCCAGCCAATCTCCACACCACCCTTGTCGAAGGCATCCAGACTCACCAACGTTTCAATCTGTCAATCAGCGCTATATAAATGATTTGCTTAGATAAGATTAGATGTCCAGCAGTTTGAAGCATCCTCATTAAGCTCCCTTCATGATTTTTCTACAGCGCTATTCTCAATATTAAAAATTCCATGGTCTTTGTTACTCTTCCCTATTTCAAACTTATCAGAACGTTCCAAAGCGCTGATCACATATTGCTCAAACCACGGTTAAGAGGAACAAACCTTGGCGGGTCCTTCGACCCACACACTGGCGTTGACGTTGTAGGGGTGTTCGAGGAGGTGGAAGGAGGCTTCAGAGGACAGCATGAAGCCCTTGTGCGTCGACCTCATCTGAGAGGTTGCAGTTGAGACAATAAAAGGCGCATTAATATGTTGTTGACTCTTGATTAGAAAAGGCCTTTCAATGTGAGATTTCAAGATTGGATGGGTTTCAATGTCGAGGTTTAAGCCATTGCAATGATGTTGGAAAGAGTAGACCCAAAGATGGTGTATTGATTATGGTGGCGTGCACTTGAGCAGTATATAAAATAATGAAAAGTGTGATTACTGCTTTGTTCGAAATGCAAGCAGCATGGTGTTAGAACAAACCATCACGCAATTAGACCAGAAACTCAAGATACGATAAATCGTAGAACTGACGAATACCTTGTAAGAATGATGAACAATGAAAGGTTTTAATAATACTGAAGCTCTTTGGAACACAGAGAGGTTTTTGTTCTTGGAACTTTTACTAGCTAAATAATACTGAAAGACGAGTTTGAAGTGACGATGAGAAATGAGAGGTCGGAGCAGTGATGGAGCACCTTGAGCACAGTGGCTGTGTTGAGCCATGCATCGACGCTGACGACGTAGCTGGTAGCCTTCTTGAGACCAGCCACTATGCAGTAAGCTGTGTCGTACTCTATTTGCCAAGATGCACACGTCTGAAAGGAGGTGGAGTGGGAGGGAAGAACTCAACGCTGCTACTGGACAGGAAGAGGAAGAAGAAGAAGAGAGAAAGCGGAAGAAAAGGAGGAGAAGGAAAAAGATAAGAAAGAGGAAGAGGAAGAGGAAGAAAAGGAAGAGGGTGAAGAAGAGAAGAAAGAAGAAGAAAAAGAGGGGGAGGAAGAAAAATAGAAAGAAAAAAATAGTGAAAAAGAGGCTTTCCATCACATAAAGTCAAAAGTGGCTGAGACGACGTTACATATGGATGAGTCGTATATACTCCAGTCCAAACCTGAGACTTGTGCGTTGAGTTTGCTGAGGTGCCGTTGGGTGTGTTTCTCAGGCTCTTAATGAGGAATGCATGAATAGAGTTGAATTAGTGATAAAATAGTGAAAGGTCTAATCAATACAAAGATTTCATGAAACTAAAAATACGTAGCAGATGATTGAAACTTAATGAGACGAGAGCACAAGCACCCACCCGGACGAAGTTGGAGGTGTTGCAAGGGGATGCATGAAGGCCGTCCGATGACTGCACGAACGGAGCTTTCCTGAGGCGAGTGAGTTCTGAAGGAGGAAGATTATGATTAATCGAGGAGTACAAGTGAATACAAGTTAGTATCAGTGAGTACGAGTGAGTACCAGTGAGAACAAGAGAGTACCAGGGATTACAAGTGAGTACAAGTGAGTACCAGTGAGTACCAGGGAGTACAAGTGAGTACAAAGGAGTACAAGTGAGTACACGTGAGTACCAGGGAGTAAAGTGAGTACAAAGGAGTACAAGTGAGTACACGTGAGTAAAAGTGAGTACAAGTGAGTACAAGTGAGTACAAGTGAGTACAAGTGAGTACAAGTGAGTACAAGTGAGTACAAGTGAGTACAAGTGAGTACAAGGGATTGAAAGTGAGTACAAGTGAGTACAAGTGAGTACAAGTGAGTATTTAGCGAATGCTTACATATTTAGTTGCATGAAGGTCAAATGGGACTTGGGGGACCGAGCATTGAGGCGTAGAAGAGGCGCTAACACACGCATGATATTGGAATACACAAAAATGGAAGAGTAAAATAAGCGCTTCAGTTGTTTGCTTTGGCGCTTAACAACTAAGAATTATTTTTATGTAAATGACGTTAAAATGTTTGCAAGTTCACGTTTCTTAGGAGTGGAGTCTCACCATTGACAGTGGAGGGGTCCAACGAGAAGAATCCTCCTTGGCACACTAGTCTTGAGGGCCACGTCAGCTCCAGCACCCCTTCTGCTACCTCCCCAGGACCTGCGTTGTACACCTGCAAGAGAGAAAGCATTTTTTGTATTCTTTCGCTAGATGACGCCCTTTTAATTATTTTTTTTTGGTGTTTTTGCGCGTCGGAGACATTGTTAAACCAAGCCGAAAATATTTTTTGTTGTTGTAAAATGATAATGTTTTGATAAGTAAAAATTAAATTTGGGATTTGGTTTTAAAAAGGGGTATTCAAGTCTGACGTCTGAAGTTTCGATTGCTTCCGTGTCATTCATAATCAAACTCTCAGAGGTATTTGATTAACAGCTCACAGCGATGCAGGTCAAAGCTTTCAAAGCGTTCCCTTGGTGGCTTATTAATCACTCGTGTGTGTGTGTTTGTGTGTGTGTGTGTGTTTGTGTGTGTGTGTGTGTGTGTGTGTGTGTGTGTGTGTGTGTGTGTGTGTGTGTGTGTGTGTGTGTGTGTGTGTGTGTGTGTGTGTGTGTGTGTGTGTGTGTGTGTGTGTGTGTGTGTGTGTGTGTGTGTGTGTGTGTGTGTGTGTTCATATAGAAACCAACCTCATAGAGGTGAGTGAAGGGAGAGTCAGGGAGATCAAGGGAGTTTTGTTCGCTTTTGTTCCATCCTCCCAGTATTTGCAAGGGCTGGGACACTCTGGTGGTGTTCGGCCGGTCATCTCAAGCTCGAACGATTGTTTGCTTTTGTTGAATACTTGTTTCAACCATGAACGTACACGCACACACGCACACATGCATACGTTCGCAAAAGTACACATACACACAAGCACACATGCACACACGCACACATGTAACCATATACACATGCACACACACACAAGCACACATACACACAAGCGCACATACACAAAAGCACACATACACACAAGGACACATGCACACAAGCGCACATACACAAAAGCACACATACACACAAGGACACATGCACACACACACCCTCTAATGTCCACGAGGATGAAGGCCTTAGCAGGAAGGATGAAGCTGAGGTGGTTTGAAGCAAGGGTTTCGGCTCTCTCCTCGTTTGAACTGCAGTGGTGTGCTTGCTCACTCAACCTCAACACCCGACTCCTATTTCATTCTTTGTTCTTCGTCCTCCCGAACTATTCCTCGCTACTCACAAAACCCATACGTCCACATCGAGCATTGGCGTCAGATACTTGTCTTGACGATTCACAGATAAGAATTATTTTTTTGTTTATTTAAAAAAAATTCACAAAACATGAAAAAAAACCCTCCGCTTGCCTGTTGGCGATGATTTTGAAGAAGAGTTGTTCAACAGTGGGTGGGAGGCCAGTGGTGGAGAGGAAGAAGTGGAATGTTGCCTGAGGAGTGTTGATCAATCATCTCGATGTGGGGCATATTTCGTCTTTGCAAATGTTGTGTCAAAGTGATTTATTTAAAAAAAATAATAAGAATAATTTTTTTCTGAAGAAACATTTAAGAAGAACCAATATACGAAAACATTTTTGAAAATATTTCAACAGGTATTCATAAACAGCTGCTCAAGCAATGACCGATTCCTTGGTTTTCAAGGGGTTTCCCACGTCGCAGAGAATGTAGTTGAAAGGGGTAGGTGAGGAGTTGTTGGTGGCACTGGTTGAAGAGTGGTTGTGGAGGGTGTGGCTGGTCCTGTAGTCGCAAAAGGCCTCCTCTTGCTCCTGTGTCAGAGGCGAGCAGCAGTGAAGCAGCGTTGAGTAAGGAGGTTTAAGAGAACTCTATACATCTTAAGACCCACCTAACTCCATGAAAGACCCTTCGAAAAGGTGTTATAATACACGATGCAGCAAAGGTAGAAGAAGAACATCCAAGCTTTAGCTATTCTATTCTGATTTGATCTTATTTGAACTGGCACATTTATGTAGCGCCGAATACGCCTTCCAAGTAGTCAGCACAACAACAAAGCACCTGTGACAGGGCATGGAGGCGCACGAAGGAGATTCCGGGAGGCAGGTGCATGAACAGTCTGCTCTCGTAGGCGTGGTCTCCCATGTTAGCCACACCCACCACCATCTCTATGGATTCCCCACTGTCCAGACTGTGGTACTTCTTGGAGCTGCAGTGGTTTTGGAGGTTGTGATTGGACTATCGATGACAGTACATGGTTAGGAAAAAGCCTTTGTCAACAGACACTTGTTGGAGTGGCCTCGAACCTCTACGGAGTTAATGCCACTATAACAATATTTGTATTTGTGTTGTATTGTATTGTATTGTAATGTATTGTATTGTTTTGTATTGTATTGTATTGTCTTGTATTTTATTGTGTTGTATTGTATTGTATTGTATTGTATTGTATTGTATAGTATTGTATTGTACTGTATTGTATTGTATTGTACTGTATTGTATTGTATTGTATTGTATTGTACTGTATTGTATTGTATTGTATTGTATTGTATTGTATTGTATTGTAATGTATTGTATGGTATTGTATTGTATTCATTGCAATGTTCAACAATGATTACCCCATCAGCAACGAAATTTGAAGGTCTTTGAGCTCACTTCAAAAAGACTTCAAAAAAGTAATTTCTTTCATAATGCAACCCTTCCACAGAGTTCTACTACAAAGGACAGAGCCACTACCGGACAGTTCTACTACAGAGGACACCATCAGGCAGAGCGGACCAACCTGGTGGCGTGGATGGTGAGGTCAGGTATGCACACAAAGTCACTCCCACAGTCGTTCATCAGTGGAACCTGGAGAGGAGGCAGTGGAGTAATAATGGTTGGTGCGTCGCTAGGAAGTGTAGATGAACTAAAAATATTCGTCATCATGAGGCGTCTCAGTATCTTTTTTTAGCGCTTCATAAGTAAGATTAATATTCATATTTATGTGGTCACCTTGAGTGACTGGTTGTTGGGAAGAAGAGCGTTCAGAACGGGTTTCAACTTTTCTGAGCCTGAAGACGTAGCTGTAGTTGTAATCAATGCATCCAAGCAACACTCAACACCACCCACCCCATGCATGGGAGTCCAGCAAGTCGTAAGCCAGACCCACACTGATGGCCGAAAACTTATCTCTCAGGGATTTCTGTGGTTGTGTTCATTGGTCAAACATTTGAATTGTCTATCGATCGAACCAAAAATAAGCTCGCATTTATCTAAAAGCCTTATGAGTGTTCATGGTGTTTTTAATTTATAAATTAATCTTTGAAACGATCATCCGCCATTAGCAATAGAGAGCTGGCGAGTAGAGGAGCAGGTACGTGGATGGACAAGCCGACAGAGGTGCACCTTCGCACGCCCTTCCTCAGCCTCATCGTCCTCTTCAGCCACTGTTCTTTTCCTTCCTTGAACTCCTTTCCTGCTTGGGTCTTTGCGGTGTGATTCATAAAAACCCGCTTGGTTTTTCCAGAGGTTTGTTTCGAATGTACAGAATTGTTTCCAAACGAGCGGATGACATCAACTGAGACAGCGCCTGACGGCTCCTTGTCAGTCCTCGCCTGCTTGCCTCTGCTGACGTCAACAACGAATATTCTCGAACCGTACTGCGAATTGACGTCCAGAAACCACGAGAGTTTCAAGGCTGTGGTGATGTGGTGTTGCTCTACTTTTCTCTTGGTACTGGAGGATTAACATTGGACTCACATATGTCCGTTGGAACGTAAATTCCCGAGTACTGGAGGCACGACTTCACTGTGAAACTGCAGAAATACATTGGAACAATACAATACAAATACAAATACAATAAAATAAAATAAAATACAATACAATACAATACAATACAATACAATACAATACAATACAATACAATACAATACAAAACAATACAATACAATACAATACAATACAATACAATACAATACAATACAATACAATACAATACAATACAATACAATACAATACAATACAATACAATACAATACAATACAATACAATACAATACAATACAATACAATACAATACAATGCAATACAATACAATACAATACAATACAATACAATACAATACAATACAATAAAATACAATACAATACAATACAATACAATACAATACAATACAATACAATACAATACAATACAATACAATACAATACAATACAATACAATACAATACAATACAATACAATACAATACAATACAATACAATACAATACAATACAATACAATACAATACAATACAATAAAATACAATATAATACAATAAAATACGACTACGGATATTAGTATAGTGGCATTAACCTCCTAGAGTTTCGAGGCCACTCAGTCGAGAAACCAAGACAATAGAACTGAAAAAGCAGCCAAGAAACGAAATACCGTATGTAAAAAATACAAAAAATAATAAGGCACTTTTTTGATTGTCAATCTCAACAACACAACACGCCATCTCGTCAGTCACCAGGGCTTGGTGGAATTGTTGTCTTGGCTGAGGTAGCAGTCGTCAAGGTCGATGAATGAGGGCTTGGAGGTCATTGTGAGGGTCACCTCAATCACAGGACGGCTTCTGAAAGTTATGGATTTTACCGGGGAGATTATGAAATAAGACACTTAAGGAGTAGAGAATAAGAAAACAAAGATAAATAAAAGTAGTCAAGTTAATTGAAGCAAGCGAGTGAACAAAGAATAAAGAAGATATTGAGAGCTCCTTTATCGAATTTTGTCTCACTTTGAGTGATAAACAGTGTTGGCGAAAGGATTTCCTATGAAGAGATCTGTGAAAAAGCAATGATCATGAAGAAAATTCTGGAACCTTCTGTCATCAAAAGCTCAATGCAAACCTGGGTACTGGTTGTTGTCTACATCAACCCCTCCCACTATTGAAAAGCCAAATCCATAGGAGGTGTGCTTGGTAGGGCGTGACTCGGTCTGGTGTTGACGAGGGTTGTAACCTGTGTGAAAGCTGCTGAGAGGGGTGTTGGGAAGGGTGTTGGGAGAGGAAGTGGGTGTGAGGGTTTGTGAGGCGTGAGTGTTGAGGCCGCTGTACGAGCCGTAGAAGATGTACACCACTCCTGTGGAAGCCTCGAACGGAGCCCCCACTGCCACGTCTGCAAGTGAAAATAACAACACTGCAACTGATATTGCCCTACCCCTTCTTCAAACCTCCATTCCCTCGCCAATTCCCAAGTATTTCCAATGAATAAGTCTCATTTCATCAATTGTTTCTGCATCAGCTTTGACTTTGAACTTGATGTAGAGCAAGCATCCACCTGAAAACCCATCCAAGTTGAGATCTCCAGCGCTGCTGATGGCGAATCCAAATTTGGCGTTGCTGCTTGTGGATGGAGAAGTCAACACCGATGAGAAGTGCAGCCATCTCGTCTGCGTTGTTGGCTTCCAATGCTTACTTGTGTTCATACATTGGGAAAAAAATACAAACAAAGAACAAAGACAAAACCGTCACAAACAAAGAACAAAGACAAAACAACAAAGATAAATACCAAAGACTAACAGCGGTGTTGTAGCGGTAGACGTAAACCCGACCTGCGTCACTGCTGCGTGGTCTGCTGTGGAAGGGAGCTCCCACCAATAAGGTGTCTACCCTGACGGTGGTGGTGGTGGTGGTGGTGGTGGCTGTGATGGTGGTGGTGGTGGTGGTGGTGGTAGTGGTAGTGGTAATGGTGGATGTGATGGTGGCTGTGATGGTGGTGGATGGTAGTTATAGTAGTGTGGTTGTAGTGCCGGTGGTGGAGGTGGTGGAGAAGGAGAAAGACAACAAGCAAGAGTCAATAACAAACAACCCTCGATTGTCGAAGTCCCCAACGGCCAGTGAGTGGCCAAAGTACTCCCCCATCTGTGGAACAAGGTATTAAGAGGGGTGGTGGTTCCTTGTTGTTGTGGAACAAGGTATTAAGAGGGGTGGTGGTTCCTTGTTGTTGTGGAACAAGGTATTAAGAGGAGTGGTGGTTCCTTGTTGTTGTGGAACAAGGTATTAAGAGGGGTGGTGGTTCCTTGTTGTTGTGTAACAAGGTATTAAGAGGGGTGGTGGTTTCTTGTTGTTGTGGAACAAGGTATTAAGAGGGGTGGTGGTTTCTTGTTGTTGTGGAACAAGGTATTAAGAGGAGTGGTGGTTCCTTGTTGTTGTGGAACAAGGTATTAAGAGGGGTGGTGGTTCCTTGTTGTTGTGTAACAAGGTATTAAGAGGGGTGGTGGTTTCTTGTTGTTGTGGAACAAGGTATTAAGAGGGGTGGTGGTTCCTTGTTGTTGTGGAACAAGGTATTAAGAGGGGTGGTGGTTCCTTGTTGTTGTGGAACAAGGTATTAAGAGGGGTGGTGGTTCCTTGTTGTTGTGGAACAAGGTATTAAGAGGGGTGGTAGTTCTTTGTGGAATAAAATATTATTATTTATGATCAATTTCACTTTTAGTTTTTCCTCACCTGATGTCCATTGATTTCCTGAATCAGCTCCATATCGCTGTTCAGGACTCGCACCTGGAAGGAACATTTGAAAACTTCTGTCGCAGTTTCAACTTGAAGCAAGTGCTTTGAACTGCTGGTGTTACAATACAATACAATGCAATACAATACACTACAATACAATACAATAAAATACATTACAATACAATACAATAAAATACAATAAAATACAATACAATACAATAAAATACAATACAATACAATACAATACAATACAATACGATACAATACAATACAATACAATACAATACAATACAATACAATACAATACAATACAATACAATACAATACAATACAATACAATACAATACAATGAAATACAATACAATACAATACAATACAATACAATACAATACAATACAATACAATAAAATACAATACAATATAATACAATACAATACAATAAAATACACTACAATACAATACAATACAATACAATACAATGAATACAATACAATACAATACAATACAATACAATACAATGAAATACAATACAATACAATACAATACAATACATTACAATACAATACAATGAAATACAATACAATACAATACAATACAATACAATACAATACAATACAATACAATACAATACAATACAATACAATACAATACAATACAATACAATACAATACAATACAATGAAATACAACACAACACAATACAATACAATACAATACAATACAATGAAATACAATACAATACAATACAATACAATACAATACAATACAATACAATACAATACAATACAATACAATACAAAACAATGAAATACAATACAATACAATACAATACAATACAATACAATACAATACAATACAATGAAATATAATACAATCATATAATAATAATACATCATAAAACATCTTCATAATTCAAAATTGCATTTCATTAACTTGTCCTTTGAGCTGGTGTCCTCTGGGAACTCCGACCACCATTTCTGTTGGGAGGATTGCTGAGGGTTATTGCCTTTTAATGGCTCAATCCACCAACAACCGCCTTGCATGCAACATACGCAGAGTAACAATTAGGTAACAATTGGTTTATAATGACGTGTTAGCAGATGGAGTTCTGCAACTGCGTGATACAACGGCACGTAATGAGAATAGCTAATAACACTTAAGAAGAAAACACGCTGTGCAATCTCACTCGTGCAACTGCATGAAAGATAACAACAAAATGCGACTGTGTGATACAATGAACTATGATACAATACAATCAGCAGCAGCAACAACAACTACAGAAACAGCAACAACATTGACAACAAAAGCAGCATCAACAACAACAACAACATCAACAACAGTTGGACAAGAGTTGGGACCTTCACGTGGTGTCCAACGAGATGCCGCCAAGTGGCGACATTCGAACCCAACCAACCCATCGACCAAGCTGTGCTGTGGAAGGCGCAAACTACAAACCCCCTTCATTCCCACCTCCCCTTTTTCAATAGCCGAAGGTGCACATCCCGCCCTGTACCTCCGGTCTCTCCTTTTGAGGGCGGGCGACGTCGAGGTAAATCCCGGACCAGTGTACCGAGGATGCACTAAGACAATCAGACGTGACATCACCCCCATCACCTGTTCAAGCTGCAGCCAGCCATACCACAGGACTTGCTCTGGCCTTACTCGAAACAAAAAGAGAACTCAAGGCTTCATCTGCAGGCCCTGCGCTGGACTCGCGACTTCAACCACAACAATCACGCAGGCGATGGGAACAAATAAACAATGCTGTGTCTGCAATACGAAAATGAGACTAAACAGCATTGCCATCAGGTGTCATAGTTGCGGTGGCATCTCCCACAGGAAATGTGCTAGTGTCTCCCGCTATACACCACACGTAAATTGGTGCTGCCACGTCTGTAACCATAACAACTTAACCTCCAACAACACTAATGGCAAACACACAACCAATAATAATAATAATAATAATAACAATAATAATAGTAATAAAAATGATAATAATAATAATATAAATAATAATAATAATAATAATAATAATAATAATAATAATAATAATAATAATAATAATAATAATAATAATAATAATAATAATAATAATAATAATAATAATAATAATAATAATAATGATAAAAATAAAAATAATAATAATAATAATAATAATAATAATAATAATAATAATAATAGTAATAATAAAAATAAAAATAATAATAATAATCACACATTCAACAACACTATGATGAACTTGTGCGCCTTCCACAACCAGCTTTAGCGCATCTGAGGACTTCTCAGGCGCTTAAGATAAACAACAACAACAACAACAACATCAACAACAGCAACAACAACAACAGCAACCTTAACAACATCAAAAACAACAACAACAACAACAGCAACATCAACAACATCATCAAAAACGACAGCAGCAACAACAGCAAGATCAACAGCAACAACAACAACAACATCAACAACAACAAAACCCACCCGGCACAGAGCCATTGTGGAAGTAGGCCAGCTCCACAGAGTACCCCATGAGAGAGCCGTAAGGGATCTGGGCAAGGTCTTCCTTGGGCGTCTCTGCAAACGTTGTGCTCCTCTGTGGGTCTTCCACGTTGTACAGGAAGGCTTGGCCTGGACGTGGTGGTGGTTGTGGTGGTAGTGGCGGTGGTGGTAGTGGTGGTGGTGGTAGTGGTGGTGATGGTGGTGGTAGTGGTGGTGGTGGTGGTGGTGGCGGTGGTGGCGGTGGTGGTGGGAGTGGTGGGGGTGGTGGTGGTGGTGGTGGTGGTGTTGGAGTACCTTGCCAGAAGTAACTTCCCACGGCTCCAACTACTGCGTACTTGCCATCCTTCGGTGTAGCAGCAGTTACTTAAACTTTCAGCTGTTTCATGCTTCTCCCCTCCTTCATTATTCCTTCTCTTCTTCCACTTTTCTTCTTTCTTTTCCTCTTTTTCATCCCTTCCTTCTTCTTCTTCCACCACCTCACCCATCACCCCCACCACACTCACCTCACTCAGCTTGGCACTGAATCCAGCCTGACAGTGGCCTTGTTTGTTTTGTCCCAGCGAGCCTGGTGTTGGTGGTGAATCCTCCTTTGAATAAACTTTTAAAATTCTTGATACAAACTTTGTAATCGTAATGAGCACAATCAACTCAACTCTTTATCAAGTGTTGTTACACAAGAGTGATAAGAATGAGGAAGTGTTATCAGAGGCTGCATGGAGAGTAGCGTTTGTGTGGATGGTGTATGGGCGAGATAAGACAAACTTGCTGTGTGGCTGCTTGATGCCGTGGTGATGTTTCATTTGAGTGACGAGAGAGCATGATTGAGTTCCCTTCAACGTGTTTTCAATTGAGGTTTGATGCTTTTTTTGTTAAATTCATTTTTTTAATAAATTCATTTTTTTAATAAATTCATTTTTTTAATAAATTAATTTTTTTAATAAATTCATTTTTTTAATAATTTAAAAAAGATCAATTTATTTTGTATTTTTTGACTTATGTATTTTGTGAACGTCTTATCTGCATATGCCCTGAGCAAGTTGTGAAGATAAAGTGAAAAAGTTTATTGTGTTTCGAAGTATCAAACAGACACAAGTCAGAAATAAGGAAATATTTTTAATTAAGTAAACATTGAATCAGAGAACAACCGAGACAGCAGAATGAGGGAAGAGCAGACGAGAAACAACCGAAACAGCAGAATGAGGGAAGAGCAGACGAGAAACAACCGAGACAGCAGAATGAGGGAAGAGCAGACGAGAAACAACCGAGACAGCAGAATGAGGGAAGAGCAGACGAGAAACAACCGAGACAGCAGAATGAGGGAAGAGCAGACGAGAAACAACCGAGACAGCAGAATGAGGGAAGAGCAGACGAGAAACAACCGAGACAGCAGAATGAGGGAAGAGCAGACGAGGAACAACCGAGACAGCAGAATGAGGGAAGAGCAGACGAGAAACAACCGAGACAGCAGAATGAGGGAAGAGCAGACGAGAAACAACCGAGACAGCAGAATGAGGGAAGAGCAGACGAGGAACAACCGAGACAGCAGAATGAGGGAAGAGCAGACGAGAAACAACCGAGACAGCAGAATGAGGGAAGAGCAGACGAGAAACAACCGAGACAGCAGAATGAGGGAAGAGCAGACGAGGAACAACCGAGACAGCAGAATGAGGGAAGAGCAGACGAGAAACAAACATTTAATGATTATGTTTCTTTTATTTATTCATTCCATTCGGTTTTCAGTTTTATTATTATTATCATTATTATTATAAGACGTTTTGAGTGGCCTCGAAACTATACGGGGTTAATGCCACTGTAATAATATTCGTATTTTTATTGTATTGTAGTGTATTGTATTGTATTGTATTGTATTGTATTTTATTGTATTGCATTGTATTGTATTGTATTGTATTGTATTGTATTGTATTGTATTGTATAGTATTTTATTGTATTGCATTGTATTGTATTGCATTGTATTGTATTGTATTGTATTGTATTGTATTGTATTGCATTGTATTGTATTGCATTGTATTGTATTGTATTGTATTGTATTGGGAATCGCATGTTGATACAAAGCTTCAGAATAACATTTCAGTTTCACGTCGACATCAAAAACTATTGATAATTAAAACATATCTGAGTGCTGATGTATCTCTTTGAAAGTATCTCTTTGTATCTCTTTGTATCGCTTTGAAAGTATCTCTCTGAATCTCTTTGAAAATATCTTTCTGTATCTCTTTGTATCTCTTTGAAAGTATCTCTCTGTATCTCTTTGTATCTCTTTGAAGGTATCTCTCTGTATCTCTTTGGAAGTGAGATATTCTTTGATGGCAAGTTCTACATAAAGAGTAGTGGATGATGTCAGCAAGTGTGGAACGATCGAATGAGGAGTAAGAAGTGGTTCGCAGTGGAGCAATAAAGGCGGATTGCAGGTGCTTTTATGCATTGTAAACACGCACATTAGAGCCATCATGCAGCTCCAATGCCTGTCTGAGGAAGACTCAGAGAAGACTAAGTTGTGTGAAAAAAATTGAACAAAATAGTCATCCAAAGTAAAGCGTTTCTTTGGCTCTTTGGAATGGTTTTAAAAGGAACATTAAAGGAGACGGATGGTGTGGGGGTCGGTTCGGATGAAGTTCAATTATTCGACCATAAAATGCACACCTGGGCATAATTGAAACAGGTACGGACATGCGTGGAAGCAGCGAGATAGGACTTGAGCGTGCGAGCTACGAGATGAGAAGGGCATAAAGGCTGATGTTTTTACGACTCCTCTGATCGCTCGCACGCTCTTCTTTATACGCCTATCGGATGTGTGAAGGTTGAGTAATTAATAAGAATGCGAGAGTTAATGAAGGCCTTGCAAGCTAGGTGCCTGTGGCCTTGTGAAGGTGCCGAGTGACGCATCATTATTCTTATCTGCTCCATCAGAGCTCGTGAATGTGAGTGAACCATAATTAACATGTTGCTTCGGGAATGAAAGCCCATAAGCCATCAAAGGGGGGTGGGATGATGGATGGTTCATGCATGAGGAAGAGTTGAGGGATGCTGCAATGTTGGCAGGTTCTAAGGCAATGTTTGTGCAGCTTCGAGAGTTTGATTTATGTTCCCGACACACGCAGTCGTCATGCCGCATTCCAGGCGCGTCAGACGAACATGCTGAAACCAGAGAGCCCGTCAATGACCTACCCACAACTCCAAACTTAATCAGACCATTGTTGCTGTGTTCTTATTTTTCAACCTTCGCAACCATCCGCCAACTCTTCTGCCACAAAGATTTAACATTTATAGTATGTATGTGTATGAAAAGGGTGTCTTTGTATTCCTTGACATTCTGGAATAAGAATGTTTTTTGTTTGTCTCAAGTGCATATGTTATTGTTGGTATGTATGTGTGAGTGGCTCGTGTATGTATGTTTGTGTGCTTGAGGACATGTACCTACGTACGCATCGCAGTATAAGCCACGTCAGAGGTGACGTGTCTGAACAGTACGTGTCAAAGAGGACTCTCACCGTACAATTAGTTGGAAGGATAGCAAAAATCCACTCAAAACATAACAACAAAAACATAATACGAATAATAATAATAATAATAATAATAATAATAATAATAATAATAATAAAACAACAATAAAAAAGGATTAGAGAAAAAAACAAAACAATAGAAAAACAACAAAAATGAAAGAACAAAGAAATAACAAAAGAATGGAAAAAAAAGAAAGAAGAAAGAAATAACAAAACACAACTACGAATCATTCGACTACGCCTCCAACGAAGCAGGAGGGCTGGAAGGGCGTTGAGGATTGTGCCTGTGAAGCATGCAACAACCCTGCGCCAAAAATACTTCTCAGGGGACTCAAGGACTTGTCGGTTGGTGTACCATGTCTGGTACACCAACACTCGCTCCATCCACTCACCCACACTCTAGTGCCTTTCACCCACAATGCTTCCACCCACCCAAACCTCCCACTCACCCAACCCCCCCTACCCACCCAACCCCCACACCCACCCAACCCCCCCACCCCCCCAACCCTCCACCAACCCACCCAACCCCCCACCCACCCAACCCCCCCACCCACCCGACCCCCCCACCCACCCGACCCCCCCACCCACCCGACCCCCCCACCCACCCGACCCCCCCACCCACCCGACCCCCCCACCCACCCGACCCCCCCACCCCCCCAACCTCCCTACCCACCCGACCCTCCTACCCACCCAACCCTCCACCCACCCACCTCGTTGGCACGGATGGAGCTTGATGAGTGGCCAGGAGTGGTTACTGAGATGCATCAGCTGACAGTTGCCTACCGGTTCCCTGAGGTCCGCATGCCTGGTCTTGAAGACGTAACTGGGTCCACATGCCTGCGGAGGAAAGAGTGCTCATGCAAGACAATGTGGCGAGGTATGATACAATACGATACGATACAAATTGATACATTACAAGAAAATGCAATATAATATGAGAAAATGCAATATATCCCATTAAAGTGCAATTGAAACCATACAATGCAACATGGAACAATACAAAACAAAACAAAAAAATACAATACAATACAATACAATACAATACAATACAATACAATACAATACAATACAATACAATACAATACAATACAATACAATACAATAAAATACACTACAATACAATACAATACAATACAATACAATACAATACAATACAATACAATACAATACAATACAATACAATACAATACAATGCAATACAATACAATACAATACAATACAATACAATACAATAAAATACAAAACATTACAATACAATACAATACAATACAATACAATACAATGCAATATAATGCAATTCAATGCAATGAACTGCAATAAAATGCAATGCAATGCAACAAAAGGCAATTCGACACAATAAAATGCAAGACAATGCAATGCAACACAATTCAATGCAATACAATGCAGTGCATTACAACCAGCATGCAACCACGAGCACCATCAGAATGCCTTCAAGCATCATTGAACAATTGAAAGTTTTGAAACTCCAGGGAAGCTTTGAAGAACCTTTTGCTTTAAAATGTGGTTCAGGCCACTTGAGGAAGATCAGACGCGTCGAAGCAGAAAATAATAATAACATTAATAATCAGAAGTTAATAATAAAAAAGTAATAATGAAGTCATAATAATAGTGAATAAAAATAATAACAATAATAAATAAGAGTAATAATAATAATAAATGAATAGAATACCAACAAAGTAATAATAATAATAATAATAATACTAAGGGTATAGAGGGGATAAAGAGGGATTTATGAGCATCGGGAACTCAACAAGGCAATCAATCTGCTCTGCAGTCAAGAGCATCAGCGGGCCACTTGGTTCCTCGCAGCTTTATCGCCCGTCCATCCACTTGTGTCTTATAAACACCAAAGTTCAAACCGCACGCAAAGCTTACCCTCACGAGTTGTAGCAGGTAAGTGGTGGGAGGGGGGTTGTGGAGGGGGGTTGTGGAGGGGGGTTGTGGAAAGGGGATTGTAGAAAGGGGGTTGTGGAGGGGGATTGTGGAAGAGGGGGGTGTGGAGGAGGAGGGGTGTGGAAGGGGGGGGTGTGTGGAAGAGGGGGGGGGGTGTGGAAGGGGAGATGAGAAAAAAGTAGAAAAAACAGCTTAAATGAATCTTTCAAAAGTTTTGAAACTTCTTCAAAGTATAAGAACTAGATTTGGAAATCAAGAAGTGGCAATTGAAGAAGGATGCATTCTGATTGGGAAGATGCTCAATGAGACGGAGGAGCATGTTTGTTTGCTCTTCAGTTCATGAAAACAAAGCTAGAGTTTCAGTGATGCAACGATGAACTGTGAATTAACTCCCGATCGAAATGCTATCGCGTGTGCATCTACGTAAAATATGCGCATATCAGTCAGTAAAATATAAGCATATCTTTCAGTAAAATATGCGTCTGTATTTACGTGAAATATACGTCTGTATTTACGTAAAATATACGCCTGTATTTACGTAAAATACACGCCTGTATTTAAGTAAAATATACGTGCGTATTGAATGATAAAAAACTCATGAAGGAACGTTAATCGGGATTTTATGAGCGCCAAAACTTAAGGGTTTTTAATTGAAGACTGGTTCACTTTTTATGCTTTTGAGATTGTACGCCGCTTAAGAGGCGCACGCGGTGTTGGTTGATTGAGGCAATGGAGAGTTACCAGCGAAGTGTTACTACTAAGCGAGCTATCACACGTTATCACTAACAAGGTGATACTACAACTTCCGAATGAGATACCAACGCCACAACGTCTGCAGAGTCTCATTGCCTCCTCGTTGGTTCTTATCACATGTTCAATGCCCGCCTATCGGTTGGGTCTTCTTCACTCGATACGGCCTGATTATTTATTATCCACGCATCCTTCAAACAACCATTTCAACACATCACAAACCTTTTCTTTTGTTTGTTTTAAGGAATTCTCTTCGGTCTATCTTCAACTCACCAACCCACACTGCTCTTCAAATAACACCCCAACCTCCACCCACCTTCATCCGCTTCTACCTACCTCCACCTACCACCATCTCCCCCCCAACCATCCATCATTCACCACTCCACCACTCCTCTACACCACTCCACCACTCCGCCACTCCACCACTCCGCCACTCCACCACTCCTCTACACCACTCCACCACTCCACCACGCCACCACTCCACCACTCCACCACTTCATCACTCGACCAGTCCACCACACCCCTCACCATGACCACTCCGGTGCGTGAGGCAGACAGACTGGTTCCGAAGAGCTGGCCTGCCTTCTCATTCACCTCCACCATGCGACGTCCATTCCACTCCCTTTTGTTGCCTGCCGCATTTGACAAGTGCACATTCAAATGTAAGCGAATGCATGTGAATTCAAGTGAATGCCAATGAATGCAAGAGCATGCAATGGGATGCAAGGGAATGCAAGGGCATGCAAGGGCATGCAAGGGCATGCAAGGGAATGCAAGGGAATGCAAGGGAATGCAAGAAAATGCAAGGGAATGCAAGGGAATGCAAGGGCATGCAAGGGAATGCAAGAGAATGCATGGAAATGCAAGGGAATGCATGGGAATGCATGGGAATGCAAGGGAATGCAAGGGAATGCATGGGAATGCAAGGGAATACAATGAAATTCATTTGAAAGCAAATTCAATTAATACACACCCAAACTATTTTTTTGAATTAAATAACTCATTAAAAATTAAAACAAATTATTTATCAACCAAGTACTCCATTAAAACATTTTTAAACAATAAATAACGCTCCTAGAATTTCTTCCCAGCCCTTACACCCACCTGTGACGTCGAAGTGAAGGATTTCGCAGACGTACCTGTCAGCCACCATTCGACATCGGTACACCGACCCTCCCTTCCACGACGTCTCACTATCATTCCTGATGTCTGGAGCTCCCACCAGGAGGCTTGTGGTGGTGGAGTGGATGAGTGTTTGGAGGGGCTAACAATGGATATCTTTTGTGAAGCAACGAAACAAGAAGTAGTTGTGAAGTTGTTGAGTTTTGAGAGGATTTAAAAGTAAAGGACGAAGCAGACGACCGACCTGAGAGTGTTGTTCACGAAGGTGTGGGCTAGCGAGTATCCAAACCTCGAGTCCTCTGGTCCTTCATAAGCCAAATCTGGCGTTGGGTCCAAATTGAAAGCGGCAACACTCTTGATACCCGCCTCGTTTTGTATGAGGAAACAGATGAGGAGTGTTATTATTGCAACAACAAAGCTTTTGTTTGAGTTGTTTGCAAGAGAAGATGCAGGCACAGAACTATCTTCTCCTTGCCGCCTTGTCATTTTTGTAGGGTTTTGTATCAGCCTTGGATGTCCATATTGATCCACCTTCTTGGTGGTGAATGGGGGGTGCTTATGACAGTTCCAACGAAGGCCATCAAACCGAGACTGCTCCCATTAGAAGGCATTTTGAAGAAAAAATTGAAATGGAAACGTCACTCTGCAACGAACAACACTCAACGGGTGTGAAAAACCAAATTAATTTTCAGTTTTACATTATTTCTTCTGTTTTTTTGTTTTTCCAATTTTGCCAAACAACAAAAACCAGCTCAACATATGAAACGATTATGAATTGAGAATCTCAGTCAATCTAATCTAATCTAATCAAATCATTTGTATAGCGCTGATTCTATACTCTTCAAGAGCGATCTGACGGATTTCAAAAGCCATCACTGAATCACTTTACTGCAACCACCTCTTATATACGCCTCAGCCTTTTCATTCAATTCGTGCGAGCTATCACCCATTTTCAGAGAACATTTTTTAAACCATTAAAAAGTGTTCGAGTTATATTTTTATGAATATCTCATCCTAATTTCTCACTAAATGGCTAATATTGAAGCAAAAGAGATGATTTATACACTCGGATGTGTCTTACGTGCGCTGAATACCTCGCCAAGCTATTAGTTGGCTGGCGACTGAGCTTGCGTTGAGACTTGTGGACGTAATATGGCTCTGCTATGAGTTTCAAGGGGAAGTATGAAATCGTCTGGTCATCCCTGGTCTCCAAAAACGATTTATGAAGTGAGGTGTTGAAAATTTGACAACTTTATTAACATATAAATGTTGAAAATCTCACTGAACCTAATAATTCCTCCTATTTGTGGATTCATAGCAAGATAATCTTTCGAATAACAACTGTTTGACGGCAATGAAGGAGCTTTGCTTTGTAATAGTGGTTTTATGGTTCATGAAGAGAATGAGTGGGTAGTAGCGGTGGTTTTATGGTCCATGAAGGGAGAGTAGTGGTGGTGGTTGGAGGGGAGATCAGGAGCAGATGTAGCGATAAGCTGGCCACTGGTTCATGCGTGAAAATTCGGCAATGAGGCGGTGACTTCATGCGGCAGTGAACTCTTCTCGAAAGTTCGTAGGCAGAAAACTTTTTCCTTTTTATTTCGAAGAGAAACTTAACCTTGTTGATAAAAACTACTTATTGAAAATAAAAAAACCGTCTGCTTTGAAAGGTAAACAAAGAAATAGTACGAACAGTTTGTGTTTTCATCTAAAATGCCTGTGCTTGGCGGGAGAAGCGACGGAGAGATGCGTACGGGCATTGATGCACAACCACCTCTGATCCGTAATTAATTGCAACACCAGAGGGTGCTGATGATGCTGATGTGGTTGTTTGTGTGGTGGTGTGGTGATGCTGTTGTTTGTGTGATGGTGTGGTTGTTTGTGTGGTGATGTTGTTGTTTGTGTGATGGTGTGGTTGTTTGTGTGGTGATGTTGTTGTTTGTGTGATGGTGTGGTTGTTTGTGTGGTGATGTTGTTGTTTGTATGGTGATGTTGTTGTTTGTATGGTGGTGTGGTTGTTTGTATGGTGGTGTGGTTGTTTGTATGGTGGTGTGGTTGTTTGTATGGTGGTGTGGTGATGTTGTTGTTTGTATGGTGGTGTGGTGATGTTGTTGTTTGTATGGTGGTGTGGTGATGTTGTTGTTTGTATGGTGGTGTGGTTGTTACAGTGACGTTAGTTTTAACTTGGGACCCACCTTGATGGAGCCTATTGAGTCATTAACTGATGAATCATTTGATTTTCGAATAAGTCACCACGAATGTCTGTCAGAGGCTTTTCAAGAACCAGTTGTGAGCTTTAAAATTTTTTTAACTGTTCGAGTGCTCTTGAACAGTGTGTCTCAGCGCTATATAAATGATTTGATTAGATTACATAAGATTAAAAGGACAAATTCGTTCAATAGGGTTTCAAGAGGGAAACTGGAGATGAAAATTTAGAATAAGATTTATTCAAAAATGCACATGGTTTGTTACAACGATGATACAAACATTGCATGAGAGCAGAAGAAGGACTCTGAGATGGAAGTGTTGAAATTACATTGAATAGTATAGTCTTCCCAGATATATATATATATATATATATATATATATATATATATATATATATATGGTTTTTATTGCAAAACTTTCAGACAACGCTGGAAATGTTACAAATTATGGAAAACAAGGTTATATTGTTATGAAACAAGGAACAATTTGAGGACACTCAAAATTGAAGGTTAAAAAGAGTGATTCAGATTGAACGTATCAAGGAGGATTTGATTATGATGATTTATAGCCTGGTAACCACTCAACCCTTGAGACACAGTACAACAGCATTCCTTAATTAGATAATTAATGGAATAAGAAATAAATTATTTAAATAATTAAATAAATAAATAAATAAATAATTATAATTTTGTGGTGATTAACCCATTTCGAATTGCACTAGTGGGAGGTTCAGTTGAACTTCTTCTTGGTAGCAGTGTATCTTTCCATGTACTGTGAGGTGGAGTGATAAAAATGAATCACTCATCACAACAGCTTGGAGACTGAGTACAAAAAGCCTCATTGGACACTCCATTGACAACCACGTGGAAGAAGAAGTAGTAGCCTTGTGGAGTATGGATCCAGCCTTATAGAGCTTTTATGACCAAATTAGAGTTGATAAACTAGTGAAGAAGAGATCAAGAATTGAAAGGATACAAGAATGGACGAAATATGCTTATATCAGATTGAAAGAGATTGGATAAGACTGGGTAGGATGGGAGTAGAGTGAAAAGGATCTGACCTTGTCGTAACCGGGCAGTTGCTGCAGGGACTTCTGGTCAAAGAGGTTGCCCTCAGTGCTCAACAAGGAAATGCTCGAGTTGGCTGGTGGGTGGTGTGGTGTAAGGTGGGCTGGTGGGTGGTGGTGTGATGGAATGTGGGCTGGTGGGTGGTGGTGTGGTGAAATGTGGGCTGATGGTGGTGTGGTGTGATGTGGGCTGGTGGGTGGTGGTGTGATGGAATGTGGGCTGGTGGGTGGTGGTGTGGTGTGATGTGGGCTAGTGGATGGTGGTGTGGTGTGGGCTGGTGGATGGTGGTGTGGTGTGGTGTGGTGTGGGCTGGTGGATGGTGGTGTGGTGTGGTGTGGGCTGGTGAGTGGTGGTGTGGTGTGGTGTGGGCTGGTGGGTGGTGGTGTGGTGGAATTTAAGATGTTTGAAAAGTTGCGAGTGTTCTGGTGTGCTTGGGTGCGTTTGAACCAGAGGCAGTGTGGCGTTTGATGAGTGGAAGACTATGAACGATGCTGATTGCGAAAAATAAAACAAAAATGAAGGCAGGAAGATGAAATGAGACGAAGGAAAAAGATAGACAGGAGCTAGAAAGCTGGGAAAAATTAATCTAATCTAATCTAATTTAATCTAATCTAATTTAATTAAATCTTATCAAATCATTTATATAGCGCTGATACACGCTGTTCAAGAGCGCTCCAGGAGGGAAGAAGGAGAAGGAGGATGCAGAGGAAAGGGGAGGAAGAGTGATAAACACCGAGTATGTTGTTGTTGAAGGCGGTGAGGGGCAGACAGTTCTCATCCAGTCGCAGCACCTTCATGTTGCTGCAGGATGCTATGAGGTCGTTCAAGGTGCTCAACTGGTGGGTGTGGTTGATTGTTGTCGTGGTTTTTGTTGTGGTTGTTGTAGTTGTTGTCTGATCTCGTTGTAGTTGTTGTGGTTGTTGTTTGATGTTGTTGTAGTTGTTGTTTGATGTTGTGGTGGTTGTTGTTTGATATTGTTGTGGTTGTTGTTTGATGTTGTTGTGGATGTTGTTTGATGTTGTGGTGGTTGTTGTTCGGTGTTGTGGTGGTTGTTGTTTGATGTTGTTGTCTGATGTTGTTTGATGTTGTTGTAGTTGTTGTTTGATGTTGTGGTGGTTGTTGTTTGATGTTGTTGTGGTTGTTGTTTGATGTTGTTGTGGATGTTGTTTGATGTTGTAGTGGTTGTTGTTCGGTGTTGTGGTGGTTGTTGTTTGATGTTGTTGTCTGATGTTGTTTAATGTTGTTATGGTGGTTGTTGTTTGATGTTGTGGTGGTTGTTGTTTGATGTTGTTGTGGTTGTTGTTTGATATTGTTGATGTTGTTGTTGATGTTGTTGTGGTTGTAGTTTGATGTTGTTGTGGTTGTTGTTTGATGTTGTTGTGGTTGTTGTTTGATATTGTTGATGTTGTTGTTGATGTTGTTGTGGTTGTAGTTTGATGTTGTTGTGGTTTTTGTTTGATGTTGTTGTGGTTGTTGTTTGATGTTGTTGTCTGATGTTGTTTAATGTTGTTATGGTGGTTGTTGTTTGATGTTGTGGTGGTTGTTGTTTGATGTTGTTGTGGTTGTTGTTTGATGTTGTTTGATGTTGTTGTGGTTGTTGTTTGATGTTGTGGTGGTTGTTGTTTGGTGTTTTTAATGGTGTTGTGGTGGTTGTTGTTTGATGTTGTTGTGGTGGTTGTTGTTTGGTGTTTTTAATGGTGTTGTGGTGGTTGTTGTTTGATGTTGTTGTGGTGGTTGTTGTTTGGTGTTTTTAGTGGTGTTGTGGTGGTTGTTGTTTGATGTTGTTGTGGTTGTTGTTTGATGTTGTGGTGGTTGTTGTTTGGTGTTTTTAATGTTGTTGTGGTTGTTGTTTGATGTTGTGGTGGTTTTTGTTTGGTGTTTTTAATGGTGTTGTGGTTGTTGTTCAATGTTGGTTTATATTTGAAGTTGTTGCTAGCATAGTTTTCAATGCTTTATTCAAAATTAAGTTTTTTAATTATTTTCATAATTGTGGTTGTTGTAAGCTTGGTTTTGTGGAAGAAGTCACTAATGTGAAAGTGGACAATGATCATATGTTTTCAAGATTATTGCCACCTGGTTCTGGTTGAGGTTGAGTTCCACCACTGGGAGATTGGAAATCTACACAAGTGGTGAAAGTTAAAAAAAATTTTTTTTGATTTTTGAGAATTTAGAAAAAATTGATAAAAAAAAGCTGAAGTATTTTTTTCAAAAATACTTCTCAGAAATTGGATTTTCATTTGAGAAAATTCTGACCTGATCGGGGAGAGAAGTCAAACGATTGTTGGAGAGGTCAAGTAGATTGAGACTTTTGAGTTCGCACAGGACCAAGGGAAACTCATGAAATTGGTTGTTCGAAAGGTCAACGGTTTTAAGAAAACGGAGTGAGCTCATGGATGGGGGTAGATACGAGAGTCGGTTGATAGATAACTCTAGTGTTTCAAGGCGACTATTCATGCCAATTTCCACATACAAACTAGCTGCCAGTGGTGGAGTTGAGTGCATGAGAGGGCTATAGATTACATGATGGGTGCATTCAAGTTTTGTTAATTTGACAAATTTCCAAATTATGATATGAATATAATTTTGAAAATATTCATTAACTCCTCACTCAATCTGTTTTTGGATGCAGCTAATTTTTTAAGTTGTGTAAAAGCTTGCAAATAAGCAGGGAGAGTGTGAAGCTTGTTATTGGAAATGTCCAGTGATCTCAAGTTTGTTAATACTTTCAGTTCGATTGGTAACTAAAAAAGAATATTTCAGTTTGTAAATCATTAATTAGAACATACACATTGTTTTTCTAGAATTAAAATAACTAGTAAAATTTTCAAACTTGTACCTCTACTATATTTTTTCCTGACACATTACAAACTCCAGTTTTTTCTGCATGTTGTATGTGTAATTTTAATGAGTTCCCCATCTTGATTCCGGAATTTTATCTTTCAAACGATTTATAAACAAATGAAACTGATTCTGCTAATTAAAAAAATCTTTTATTTTATATATAGTTTTATATATTAATGCTTGTTTTTTTTGTTTTTAATTTTTCTATTTTTACGAAGGTTTCATTTATTTGTTTTATTTATTACTTTACTTTTCGTCAACTGGCCTATTATACATAGGCACTTTATTTTCGGAAGAAAAAAAACTGAAAAATGAGAATAAGTAAAAATTCTAATAGGAAAATTCTGTTTAAATAACACCATGTTTGAGTTTATTATGAGTACATTACTCATTAAATTATATAACAATACCTTAAAAAATCACGTTACTCTTACTGCATGTCTTCCGCTTTTGCACGATTATCAAACTTTACTTGTCATGTCTTTTGACTTAGTCATGAGGCTCAAAATGTCTCAATGAGTAATGCCAGTTAATTGTTGCTAATAGACATCTCGGCATTGTTCTTTTCATGTAGTTGTATCACTTTAGTTTCTTTTCGTACATCCTACAAAATTCTGCAATTTAAAAAAAACATTTTTCAATCAAGTTGTTCGCTTCTTACCATCATACACCAAACGCCATAAATTATCACTTCTTTAGACACCAACTGTCGATGATTCCTTTAATAGATTCCGGATTTTTTAAGAAGAAACAAAAAAAACATCAATCAGCAACCAATCTGTCATCCAACAGTCCCATAAACTGATGTTTCTCGTGCAGCTGCAAACCTTTCTGTGTAATAAAAACAGTTTCTTCCTATTTCACTCTGCCAAGGAATTACAAGACAGGGTCTCATTGTTGAGAGCTTATTATCTTATTAAACAATTAATCACTTTTCGTAACCTAATTTTGCTTTTTGTAGGAAAAGAGATAATTAGAACGTTGCGTGAAGCTAGGCACACGCAATCGCAACATTGTACAATTGTTGATTGAAGTTTCAAATTGTGAATATTTCGTGAACCTGAATTGAAATGGTGTTTCTTATTTATTATCGTCATCTAATAGTGTTACGTTCCAATTAATGAAGCCCTACCGCTTGTGAAGAGAGCACTATGCGTCAGAAAGTTTATTTATTCACTATAAACTATCCATTTGTAGTGTTGTCAATACATTGTAATACTTTTTTACACTGAAACCAAAAACAAAAAAATAATAATACGCATGATAACAGAAGCCTGAGTAGGCTTTGTATTTTGTTATTAATTTCATTGAAACTTCCTCATACAATGCCTCATACTACAGCAGCGCTGAAACAATGGTTGTTTGTTGTCTTATGCAGTAGAAGCAGAAAGCCGGAGTGAATGTCTCCATTGTATTCCATGTCAGAGTTTCCTCCAACACTCACAACACCCAATCCTGGAGTCACACTAGCAACCAATCACTAGACTTCGTTCACAGCCCCTCAACCAGTCTATTGGAAAGTCCCTTCAAAACCTCCCAATCAACTACGTTTCGAAAACGTTCGAATCACAACACGCTCTCCAAATCCTCGCCCTATTTTGTGCCTCTGTAAACGAAGCCAATTGTGAAGACGATTGACTGTTCATATATGCCCCCGTATTTAAAAATATTGCTATATACCTTCACACTCAATTACCTAGACGCATATATAGCGAGAGTAGAGGCTAGTTTGGAGAACTTGTAAGCCAATTTTAAGCAATCTTATCACACTTCAAAGGCCTCGTAAACAGCTTGTGCGTGCATTGGGCGAAGAATAAAATTCAATTTAAGATAATTTTCAAACGTAAGTTAATAATATTTTGTGTAATTTGAAGCAATAAAAGCATCTTGACAGCGGGATTAGCAGAAGAGGCTTATAAACGTCTCATAAAAGACGTTTTATTGCTTTCAAGAATAGATTTGTTTCTTATGCTGTCTATGAGACCCCTATTGCTTTATAAGGACCCTGAATGAAGTCATAGGAGGTTGTAGCATGCATGTATTTTATACTCGACACTGCGAGAAGAATAAGAAGCAGAAGTTTCAATGGTGGCTTACCTTGAAGAGTTGAAACGTCGGTTTTCTTGAAAAGTTGAAATGTTGAACAAAATAAAATCAAAATAAACAGTTATAATAGTAATAAAAAGAATAATAGTAATAATAATAATATTATTATATAATAAGTTGAATTGAACGTAAAAAAAGTGAAACTTCGGATTAAAATGACGAAATTAGAGCACTGAAGAGTTGAGGGACACAACAAAAGAAGCCACTTCACATTGAACCATCCCAGAAGCAAGGAAGCAACAAGCCGCGGAGAGAAGAAGGATGAGAGAGGTGCTAGAGTCAAAAACATCAGAAGCTCCTCTCGTGTCAGTCCACCATGGTTCGTGCCCTATCCTCCTTCAACACTCCTCCAATAACTACGATACACTCCTCCCATAACAATGATACACTCCACCCACAACAACGATACACTCCTCCCACAACAACGATACACTCCTCCCACAACTACAATACATTCCTCCCACAACTACAATACATTCCTCCCAAAACAACGATACAATCCTCCCACAACTACGATACACTCCTTCCAAAACAACGATACAATCCTCCCACAACTACGATACACTCCTCCCACAACAATGGTGCGCTCCTCCCACAACAACGATACACTCCTCCCACAACTACGATACACTCCTCCCACAACAACAATACACTCCTCCCACAACTACCATACACTCCTCCCATAACTACGATACAATCCTCCCATAACTACGATACACTCCTCCCACAACTACGATACACTCCTCCCACAACAATGATACACTCCTCCCACAACAACGATACACTCCTCCCACAACAACGATACACTCCTCCCACAACAATGATGCACTTCTCCCACAACTACGATACACTCCTCCCACAACTACGATACACCCCTCTCCCACAACTACGATACACTCCTCCCACAACTACGATACACCCCTCTCCCAGCAACGATACATTCCTCCCAAAACAACGATACACTCCTCCCACAACTACGATACACTCCTCCCACAACAACGATACACTCCTCCCGCAACTACGATACACTCCTCCCCCAACAACGATACAATCCTTCCCCAACAACGATACCCTCCTCCCCCAACAACGATACACTCCTCCCACAACACAAATACAATGTTTTAACAACAACAACACGATTTCCCACAATAACGATAGAATTTTATTTAAAGCAAAACCAGATATTAGACAGAATATTGACGATATTGAGACCAAGTGATGAAACACGTGTGTTCCTCTTTGTTAAAAGGCATGCTTACGTCCAGCCTTCTCTAACGTTCCAGTGGAGTTTCATGAATAGGTGTTTAAGGGGGGTGTGGTGCTTGACATGAAGTAGCTTCGTCAATACAATACAATACAATACAAACACGAATATTATTATAGTGGCATTAACCCCGTAGAGTTTCAAGGCCACAACGTCAATGGTCGTTGAGTGGCCATAGACCTTGAGACAGCCCTTCGACGTGAAGACCTCTCGATTGTGTTTGGTGCCAGAAGTAGAAAGTCTTTAATTCAGTGCCCATTTTGTGATTTCTCACGAAATGAAGTTTTAAAAATTAAAAAGATTTTTGAAAGTTAATTATGAAAGAGGTTTAAACAAGATATGCAATCTTTTTGAGTAATGGACTATGTAAGGGTTAGTTAATTGAGTGGCCTCGAAACTCTACGGGGTTAATGCCGCTATAATAATATTCGTGTTTGTATTTTGAATTTATAAGTTGTGAGCACAAACATATACAAATCTAACGGTTCATGTTTGTTGATGTCATGTGAGGAGATGATAGCGGTACATGAGATGTATTTCAAAGGAGTGCATGCAGCCGACGACTGGCAGTTGCAAGGAATGCAGTGATGACTTCAAAGTCAATCCTGTCTTCAAAAGTTTCGGAAACTTAACACTACTAGCACTAATAAAAGCACCAGAAACGTCAAAAACAACCACATAACCAGCACACAACAAGAACACAACCAGCACACAACAACCATGCAACAACCACACAACAACCATGCAACAACCACACAACAACCATGCAACAACCACACAACAACCACTCAACAAGCATACAACAACCATGCAACAACCACAAAACAAAACAAAATCTCTGTGCACTACAACCACGGTTGATTGCGACGTGACTGAGAAGGAGGTAAGTCAACAAACCTTTCAAGAATTTTTATCCAACCAATCCAGTCAGACGCTTAAAATGTTCAAAAGCGAGGCGAACAGTCGAAATAAGAATAAAGTTTCATTGACAATCACTTAAGAACTCAATGAAGAAGCCGTGATCGTCTCTGATTTGGCCATTTGAAACCTTTGATTGCGCACAGGCTGGTCCCTTCATCGGCGCATAAGGAGACCGCCTGCATCATAGCGTAAACTCTCGCCTGGTGCTTGAACCACCTTGTCACCTCATAACCACTTTTTTAAAGCCAAAAAGTTGACTTTAGTCAACACATTGAGAGTTATACTTGATAAATAATTATCTTCAAACTAATATCGAGAGATCAACTGATTCAACAGCGACTTAGCAAACTTTTTCATCGACTTTATTTAGGCAAGTTAAGAGAGAAGCTGAAAATGTTAAAAAATTTTTGCCAATCTGAGAAAACGGTGAAATAATTGTGAAGGTGAAATATCAAAACTTCTCTACTACTCATTCCATACATCGGCTGATACCTTTTCCAGTTTTGGAGACCCGACCATTTTTCTATTTTTCCGTTTCTTCTAGAGCTCCACCATTATAAGCGCCTGCCTCTTTCGCCTTCAAAGGCACTTCTCATCACGTACTCACTACACAATTTTCCATTCAGCTAAAAACTTAAATTTATCTCCCATCTTTGGAAATGAGTATAATTAAAAGCTAGTTATATTTTTCCTAAATGTAACATACTTCGGGCTTTGCAAGAGGTTTTTATGAGAGCGGGCAACGTTTATGAGTAATTTTTGTGGAGAAATGCAAGTGTTGACTTGTATGTCAGATAATCAGATGTGGCCTCGAAACTCTACGGGGTTAATGTCACTATAATAATATTCGTTTTTGTATTGTATTGTATTGTATCAGATAAACCCTACAAATATGGGGGAAAAAAAAAGAAAAGTTAAATTTACCAAAACTGTAATGCCATAAGAAACACGGTGAAAGTTGAAAGCAAAATTGATCATTGAATCTTATCAATAAATCTCATTTTTTTGAATTAACCATAGTTTATGATAACATGGAAAAACAATTGAAAAATTTTTGATGCTAAAAATGCCACAAGAATCAAAATTCAAAAAGAAAGTCAAACCAACCAAAACTGTTGCAACAAAGTCCAGGTCAAGAGATGGAAGCAAAATTGGATACAAAATTAAAATATGAACATAAAAAACTGGAATATGATAATTGATTTAATCGGGTCAAATAATAGGTAGAATGTTCCATTCTTGTGAGATGAGCCTGATGTAGGAGTCAAGAAACATTTCTTCTTATTCATTTTCTCTTCAGCCATGTTCCATAGTGACAGAAGAGCCCTCGGTTAACGACTTCAACCCACTTTTGCTCATTTCAAGCGAATTATGGCGGAGCATTTTTCATAAACAGCATTAACTAGAACCATCGTTAAGAAAAACTATTTTACAACTAACTTTCATCACTTATAAATATTATTTGAAACTTAAAATTTCAAATTATTAGTAAAAACACAAAAGTAATTAACAAGAGCAGATAAAAAGGGCCTTGAAACTCTACGGGTTAATGCCACTATAATAATATTCGTGTTTGTGTTGTAAAACGGCCATTCTGTAACCAGTGACAACCATTCATTTGAAGCTTTATTTTTCTAATTCGTTTGTGCTTTCTTCTGAATTTATCATAACTTTCAAGTTTGTTCAGTCTTTTCAATGAATTAAAAAAAGTCTAACGCTGGAAATTTCACAAACATATGAAAAATTGAAATAAAGTAGTCTAAGGTAGTCGATATTCAAGTATCTTATGAAAGGTGCACAGGTTTTTTGGTTGATGATTTTCAATGTTGCAAACCTCCAGAATTTTTTTAAATTAAAAAAAAATTTTGTAACAAGCAAAAAAGTTAGTTTATAGAGAGGTAAAAAGTTTTATAAGTGACAGTTTAAACAATAATTGTAACTTGATCTCAAATAGTTAATAAAAAAAATCTTTAATAAAGTAAATGAAAGAACGGATACAAGCGGACTTTGTACCAAACTATTGTAAAGAAAGATACAATTTTGAGTTTTTAAACATAAATTCAAAAAAAAAGAATTTGAAAACTTGAAATTGAAAAATAACTGTGCAAGTATCCAATACATAAAAAAATTGAAAAGTTTAGACTAAAAAAAAATTTTGTTAAATGACTGGTTGAAAATATTTTAGTGTTTTTTTTTCATAATTTTTAAAGAAGCAAATCCAGACAAACGCTGGAAATGGCACAAAACATGGTGAACAATTGAAAATACTGAAAAAATTCAAACTAAAAATGGCCGAATGTCATAAAAGCCGTCAATTGTCTGTTGCAAGAGTTTAAGAACTGACTATATAATGAATTTATGAACCTCAAAAATTTATAGTTGAGTCATAGTTCATATTGAATGACTATTGAAGAATGTTTGATCAAATTAACCAAAACTGGAATATTGAAAAGTTCTAAGAAATTCAAAAACAGATTGACTTTTAATCAAATAAATGAGTCTTAAAGTTGAGAATTGAATCATGTCTTAAAACCACATGACATAACTATTGCAGAGTTATTTCAAGTTATTTCTTCTTTTTTTAGATTTTCCTCTTCAGCCATTTCTCATATTCACAAGAAAGTCTGGATACCACAGTCTTTTGAGCACTCGCTAACTTGTATTTTGAGTTGGCAAACGGCATTTTTGTAGCCGATTGGTTGACGATTTTACTTCAATGTTTTTTTCCTCTCCAGTCATTTCTCATATTCACAAGTACGTCTGGCTTGATACCAAAAATCCTTGCAACGCTTTTCAAAGTTTTTGTAATTTTTTTAAAGTTGGCAAATGGTGCTTATGACGTTGGTAGACGATTTCGCTGCAATGTTTGTGTTTCAAACGAGAAAATGGCGGATTCGGCAATTTCAAAAAATCTTCGCAATCAGCAAAAACTATAACTCTTAGATGAAATAACTTTTTTGAGACTAATATTTGAAACTTTGATTTTCAAATAGTTAGTAAAAATAGTTTAAATAAAGTTAATTGAAGACCATACACGCTTTCGCGAAACCGGAAACTCCTTAATATCCGAAATATCTTAATTGGATTGAATTGGTAAACCCTTATAACCAGCTTTTGTAATACAAGTTCCAAAAGTTTTGTAAATTTTTAAAGGCTGTGTCGCCGGACCATCGTATGAACATTTTGAAATTTTATTTTTTAATTTAGGCCTTACCAATGGATCTTGAGACGAAAGCACCAGAGGTCGCAAATTTAACGGACGGCGCTGCCGCTATCAAAGAGAGCATCTATACCATCAGAGACTTAAACTTCCAATAATCGTGCTTTGTAGTAGGGGTGTTGGTAGTTATTTGCCCACGAGGCTTTTATGATGATTTCAAAAAATATTCTGCACACCGCCAACTCTTCACTTAACCAGCACACAATCTTCCAACACACCACCTCACTTGAACCATAACCAACCTCCCAAAAGCAACAAAAAAACAAGCCAAAAAGTTCTTTGTTCATGTCGCCATTGCCTTTGGAGTTCTCTTCCTCCTCCTCCTCCTCCTCTTCGTCATCACCCGCATCTTCCCCATGGATTCATCCCCCCAAAATTCCCCCAATAGTGATGAGCCTCTGAAGGTTTGCAGTTAAAATTGACAAAAAAAAAACGAAAGATAATAAATGAAAAAAAAAACCGGAAAATTGTTTAATGAATAAATAGAAGAAGCTATTTCAAAAGTGGTCCAGAAACACCACAACGAAGGGCAATGTGATTCCATCTCCCTCCAGGAATGCACCAGCAACGGCTGCATGGAGGCAGGTCGCAGAATCGCTTCCATGGCCAATTTTGAGGTTTTAAAATTTTCGTGAACATTTGAAAAGACTCAAAAACTGCACAAACAACTAACACAAACAACACAAACAAGTAACAACAAACCAAAACACAACAACAAACACAAACACGACAAACACAAACACAACAACAAACACAACAACAAACACAACAACAAACACAAAAATAAACACAACAACAAACGCAACAACGAACAACAAACACCAGGCAGATCCCTGCAGCGACTTCCATCAGTTTGCGTGTGGCAACTTCCAGCAAGCGTACCCTCCGCCAAACAACGGTAAAACGTGGACCATGTACAAAGTGGTGGAAAGGAGTATCAAACAAAAGCTCTCTCAGGTGCAAGCGTTGCTAGTGTTTGTGGGTGTTTGTGAGTGTTTGTGGGTGTTTGTGGGTGTTTGTGAGTGTTTGTAGTGTTTTGAGTGTGGTTTTGTCGTGTTTGTGTGTATGTTTGTGGTGTTTGTTGAGGTGTTTGTGAGTGTTTGTGAGTGTTTGTGTTGGTTGTGGTGTGTTGGTTGTTAGGGTTTTGTAATAATAATACTACTACCAATAATAATATTCAATTTTTAAAGCGCCAAGGCAAGCAACTGAGGCGCACCTAGGTGACTAAGCCACTCTGGAACAGCGTCTGTTTTTTACTTGAGTTACCGATTTCTAAAACTCAAAGATGAGCTTAGCCGGTATCGAGCTCTGAGCCTCATGCTCTTGAAGCGTGCTCGCTAACCATTATGCTACAGACGCAGCCGTGGGTGTTCATGGGTGTTTTTTGATGTTTGATGGGTGTTTGCTGGGTGTTTGTGGGTGTTTGCTAGGTGTTTGTGGGTGTTTGCTGGGTGTTTGTGGGTGTTTGAAAGTGTTCTTTGGGTGTTCATATTACTGTTAATACTTCGTTGAACCTTCAAAGTTGTTACTCTCAAGAGACCTCCAGAGACCTTCAGCAGTGGTTAAAACTTACGACTATTACCAAACATGTGTTGATTCAGCTCCTCTCAACTTCAGTCCCCTCTTGGAGGTGAGTCTTCAAGCATTAAGAGGTACCCCTGTCTTAAAAAGCCAGCAAACATCAATTTAACTGGAGCCTTTTGCAACCCATGGAAGGTGGTGCGGAAGGTTGGAGGATGGCCGTTGTTGGGAGAGGAAGAGGTGTGGAGTGAGTCGAAGTGGAAGCTGCAGGACTCTATACAAGTGGCTCTGTCGTACCAGTGCTTTCCGCTTCTGCGACTCAAGCTGACCTTGGCTGGGAACCCACCCACCCCACTCGTGTGTGCACTCAAACATTCAGTAGCCATCAGTTGGCTTGACAGCCATTGATCATAATTCCCATAGAATGACTACCATTGCTGAAAAGCTTGATCGACGAATGAGTGAACGGTTGAACTTATTTAAGACTGCATTCACGCTGACGCAGGTGTTCCCACCAGCCTTCACGGTCACCAAGGCAGGCGCTCCTGAGGTGCTGCTGAGGCGTTCAAGCAACACGTTGTTGCAATGCTTAAAAGACTGGGAAAAGAGGACTTGAAAGAGGAAGGACTGCGGCAGATTGAAGAAATGTGGATGTTTGAAAAAGACCTTATAAATGTAAGTGTTACTTCGTACCGGTGTTAGCATCATTACAACATCATGCTACCACCACTGGACGTGTGTTGCATGGCTTAGGTTGATTGCACTCTTACCAGATAGCAGTGCCAAACAAGGCGTCGAAAACTGTCTCTGAAGTGGACGCTCTCCTTCCAGACGAGGTGTGTTGTCTACCTTGCTTGCCTACACAAGCCTCAATAGTGGTTTTTCAAGCCCTTGCGCTTGATGTTGCCATGGTAACATAACATAGCGATACTGTGTATATTATATTTCTTTAAAAAAAATAATAGTAGTACATACAATCTGTGAGTGATGCATTTGAACGCTGTTCAAGATGTATCAAACCAAACCTCAAGTACCAGAGTCAATTCTTCCTCCATTTGAATCCTAGTTGAAGTTGACAAGTCTGATGGCCTCCTACTTCCAATCGCACATCACAGAGGGCGCCAAGGTAAACGTGAACGAGAACTACGTCAAGAACCTCGTCTCCATACTCAGGCGCCATCCCGCCAAGTTAGTCTCGCGTAGCTCTTATCAACACGCAGTGCGACGAGCGGTGACATGTAGGCATTGACTCTTCTCCAGGGTGCAGGCTAACTACGTGGCGTGGAGCGTGGTGAGGAGTGTGATGAGTGAGGTGGAGAGCTCCTTTGAGAGTGCGGATGCCATCCTTGAGAGGATTCAGAACGGACCACCCCCCGCCAAACCGCCGTCTGAAGTGCAGAAGGAGCGGGAAGAGAAGTGTCTGCAAAGTGTGATCAACAACTTTGAATACACCATCGGAACCATATTTGTCAAGAAATACTTTGACGTATCTGTGAAGCGAAAGGTGGGGGTGTTGGAGCAGAAATACTTCGGTTTTAGTTATATTGTTTGCTGTTGTCGTTTGTGTTGTGTGGTAGTTTGAAGCAATGCACGATGGCGCTGCAGGGAGAGGACATGTGTGCGAGGCTCATCGAAGCCGCCAAGAAACACCCGCCGCACTTCTTCGACCGAGAAACCGTCGAGAAGGCAAGGGAAAAGCTGTCGAAGATGAAGTGTGCCGTGGGCTACCCGTCCTTCATCCTGGAAGACCAAAAACTAGACCAGTTTTACGAAAAGGTGAGTGAAAATTTTCAGCAAGTTGGCGTTTGATGTTCTTTGAAGCATGTTGGAGGTTTTGAAGCGTTGGCACTCCTTCAGCCTGACTCCATGCACCTACAGTACATGTCGGGTAGCAACTTCCTTGAGAATGCCATCAATCAACGTCTCTTCGCCACCAACCTTGCTGCCTCTCAGTATGGCAACAAGTTTGTGCCGCAACAGTCAGTGTGATTTTTAAGCAAAGTTCACTTTTGAATCTGATTTTATAACAATAATTAATCATGTGGTTTAAAGCCGCTGTCATTCGTTGAAACCTTTCAACAAGCATCTTTTTCATAACATAACATTATCTTTATCACATCCTATCACCACTTATACAACCTACCAACACTTCTAAAACTTATCAAAACCTCTCCCACACACCACCACCACCTCTCCCACACACCACCACCACCTCTCCCACACACACACACACACACACACACACACACACACACACACACACACACACACACACACACACACACACACACACACACACACACACACACACACACACACACACACACACACACACACACACACACACACACACACACACACACACACACACACACACACACACACACACACACACACACACACACACACACACACACACACACACACACACACACACACACACACACACACACACACACACACACACACACACACACACACACACACACACACACACACACACACACACACACACACACACACACACACACACACACACACACACACACACACACACACACACACACACACACACACACACACACACACACACACACACACACACACACACACACACACACACACACACACACACACACACACACACACACACACACACACACACACACACACACACACACACACACACACACACACACACACACACACACACACACACACACACACACACACACACACACACACACACACACACACACACACACACACACACACACACACACACACACACACACACACACACCACCTCCTTCAGACACACCAATACCACCTCCTCCACACACACACACACACACACACCACTACCACCAGCTGGCTCACTTCTCCAGTCACAGTCAACGCCTTCGTTTTCAGCTTAATCAACCAGCTAACCATATGCGCAGGAATATTCCAACCTCCTCTCTTCTACCCGGACACCTTACCGTCAGTACAGATCCTTTAAATACAACTACACACCATTATATGGCCATAGCTTGCTTGTCATGCCACTTTGGAAATAAAATTTAATATTATAACTTATTATTATTATTATTATTATTATTATTATTATTATTATTATTATTTTCATACCGATGCAAGCGGACGAAGAATTTGAGGCATTCTATTGAAATGGTTTTTCGTTGAAACTCAATGCGTTTTTCACTTCGGACCAGCAAACCATACCTACCTCTTAATGAGGCAACTTTCATAAGCCTTGCTGGAACCCGCTGAGTTATGAACCATTAGAACGGGCATCCAGGGGGGGGCGGGGGGGGGGCTGGAATGACAGTCTATTGAGACTCCATGGGACCCTTGAACCCTTCTGCCTCTAGCAGGAGAACTAGTCAAGTTGTTCTGCTTCAGTGCTCATTTTGCCACCCCTGTGACAGCCCAGACAGAACTACTCTTTCGGCCCTTTAAGTTGTAGCTGCTATTTCACTTTGAAATTAAAAGTTAAGTTTTACTTTGCAAAATCAGATTTCGACACGATAACCTCATCGCTAGACGTCTCGATAGTCGCTCAAAGGCCGCAATACGTGGGCCCCTTGCAACTTGCCAACTCTTTGTGCGCCGACGCACACGTCAAGGAAACAATACATCAAACTTTTGAAACTTGATTCTTTGTAATGGCTTTGAATGACAGGAGTCACAAAGATCGCTATAGTTTATGAGGTGACCACCACTACGGCGGCCTAGACATGTTTTTAAGTCAGCTGTAAGATGATTGATTGGCTGAAAACTGATGAACTAAGCGGTTGAAAGATTTATTCAGTCATTCAGTCTTTCCTTCATGCATTTGCTCTTTCCTACGCGCATTCATGCGTCCATCGCTTGGGCGTCTGACTGATTGATCAAGCTGGATGTTAAACTTTTTCGATGTGAAATTTTCAATGGACAAAAGTGTTAATAGTTTGCGCCTTCTCCGCCACAGAGAGATGACGTGGGGCTCTGTGGGAGTAACGATGGCTCATGAACTCAGCCACTCCTACCTGCCTCCCGGCACCAAATTTGACGCCGAAGGGGAGGAGAACGAGTGGTGGACTTCGCAGTCAAATCACCGCTTCGAGCCGGAGGAGAAGTGCTTCATTGAAACCTTCGGGAAACTCAAGATGTTCAACCAATCGGTTGGTTGCAAGGCGGTAGAAGTCGGAAAAGTGAATCATAAACTGTATTTGCCTTCCAGATTAACGGCAAATTGACTGTTAAAGAAAGCATGGCTGATGCTGGAGGTTTGTGGATGGCGTTTCGAAGTCTATTGGATGAGTACGGAGGTGGGAAAAAAGGATGGAAAGCGCTGCAACTGCCAACAACATTACCTGGAGTGGATCTGAACAGGGCTCAACTCTTCTTCGTGTCGTATGCGCAGGTGAGTGGCTTGGAGTGATTTGAAAGCCACTTCTCCTAACTTAGCTGTTTCATTTTTAATGATGAGGATGATGATGATGATGATGATGATGATGATGATGATGATGATGATGATGATGATGATGATGATGATGATGATGATGATGATGATGATGATGATGATGATGATGATGATGATGATGATGATGATGATGATGATGATGATGATGATGATGATGATGATGATGATGATGATGATGATGATGATGATGATGATGATGATGATGATGATGATGATGATGATGATGATGATGATGATGATGATGATGATGATGATGATGATGATGATGATGATGATGATGATGATGATGATGATGATGATGATGATGATGATGATGATGATGATGATGATGATGATGATGATGATGATGGTGATGATGGTGATGATGGTGGTGGGGATGATGATGGTGGTGATGATGATGATGATGATGATTGCAATCTCTCCAGAAACTCTGTTCTCTGTACAACAACCAAACGTCCAGACGACTCTTCAACAGCCCTCACACTTTCAATCACATAAGGTGCCCCAACCAACCACCCACCCATCACTCACAACTAGCCCATAGACTATTCATTAATTTCTCAAAATAGAGTTTACGTACCTTTTCATGACTGAGATTTCCAGCATTGTCACAGAGACAAGCACTCCACACCTCACCACGCAGAATGCAAGGAACTCTACAGAACAGCAAGGAATTTGCCACTGTGTTCAAGTGCCCTCCAGGAGGTCTCTACAACCCCACCCACAAGTGCTCCATCTTCAAGCTCTGACCTCTAGTGCCACGTGGAAAATGTTACATATCAGCTGCCTTCAAATTTTTTTTTAATAGTCTTTATTAGATCAAGTTCAGACATAAGTTGGAAATGTTAAAAAAACACGGCGAATAGTCGAACTAAAAAGAAAACATTAAAATATACGAAAACACAATGTTCTCATTGAACCTACGAACTGAAAAAATCGCGAGGGTAAGTTGAAAAAATATTAAACACAATGAAATATTAATTTAAAACAACAAATCAATTTAAAAAAAGTGATTAAAAGAGATTAAATTATTTTAAAAGAATAAATCAATTTAAAGATTTGAAAAAAAATTGATTAAAATAGTGAAATTTGAGGAATGAAAACTCAGCGGCAGTAACTGGCATCCCGTTGGTAATGCATACACAGAATACATCAAAAGTAACGTTTCTTTGTTGTTTTTCCAAAATCTTTGCACATAACTGTTTTGATTTCATCTTCACGATACGCTTGAAAACCTCAAGCACCAATAAAAGTTACAATAAAAATCCTTTCTTCACAAACCTCATGAATCCACACAAGACTGGAGATGTAAGAAATGAAAAAAATAAGGGTTTAAATGTTTATGAAATAAAAAATAAAACAATAAAATAAACAGCTTCAGCTGCTTTTAAAATAAAATCAAAACTATATATGAAAGAATTTGGAGAATTCAAAAAAAATATTGATTTTTAGTTATCTGATTTGTTTACGATGTGTTTTTATTCTCAAATGATTCCTTTTGATTATCTTTCATCGTCTTTTATGATATCTCGTGTTATGATTGCTCTGCTGAACTGTGGTTGCTATCGAAACCTCCTTTTGTATGTCTTATCATTGATATTTTATCATGAATGTTGAAATGGCTTTTCATCAAAATCTCATATCGCCAAACAAAAAGTCCCAATTGCAGTTATACAATTTTTAAGCGCTTGGGTGCATCTGGTTTTCTTCATATTTCTCGTAATCTTCTCAAGAAAAAAGCTCAACAAACCTTCTAATCTCTTCTCGTCCTGTTTCAAGCACACTCCGTGCTGGTGTGGCGTGCATCTCTGAAAGTCATACTGTTAAAAATCTGCACTCTCATGTTTAAAATAAAAAATAATCACTCACCTAACTACTCAGCTGACCTTTTAAAGTTGCCTCCTCGTGAGGGACTGGTATCTTCTACTTATTCTCATTTTTTAAGATACCTTCTAATAATACTTCTGCCAAATTTGGCATTGCTTACTGTGGGCCCTTTTTATGGAACTATCTACCAACCAACCTCACTTCTGTTACTTCTCTACTTTCATTTCGTAAAGCCCTTCAAACGTTGTTGTTTGAACGAACTGATTAAATTAGCTTAGACATCTCTCTCGAACAAAAAACACCCCCTAGCGAACGAATAAAAATTAAGTCTGTGATTGAACAACTATGCTTGAGTAATCAGGTCTTGGCTTCGAATGCAGGCGGTTGTTTAGTTTTTTTCATTTTTTCAGATTTAAGTAGGTTGGAGTGGATTAATTCACACCAGATCAGAACAATTTAGGAGGATTAAACTAGAATGGGCTAGATTATAAATGTTCAACAGTGGTTGGGAATTTTCAGAAGCAGCAACTTCTATTAAAACCTCATATAAGAGTTTTATTGAAATATCAAATAACTTTAAAAACTTAAAAAATAAAAATAAGTAGAGAATACCATCAGAATGGAATCACCGACACTCAATTGAATATTCCTAAGAAGAATGACGAAAAAGATTGACTGTTGAATGAGCGAAAGTACAATTTTTTATAGCGCATAGTTTGCAAACTAGGCTGCCTCAAAAGATATTGACGGTTTTTGGAAAAATGACGATAAACGAAAAGTAAACATTAAAAAACAATAACAATAAATATTGAATTATTGTTCAAGTTTCAAAGTGTTGAAGCCTCAGCATCAGAATGGCCTTTTTGAGCGATAAGTTGATGACCCGCTTCATAAGTGGCGAGGAGGACATTCAGGAATCGACGTCCCATCTGGTTTCAGTGTCCGGCAGTACGTCTTTGGTGGTGGTGGTGGTGGTGGTGGTGGTGGTGGTGGTGGTGGTGGTGGTGGTGGTGGTGGGGGTGGTAGTTTTAGTGGTGATGTTGGTGGTGGTGGTGGTGGTGGTGGTGGTGTGGTGGTAGCGGTGGTGGTGGTGGTGGTGGTGGTAGTGGTGGTGGTGGTAGTGGTGGTGGTGGTTAAGGCCTGTTTGTCTGCACCAGAGCTTAGCAAACCCACTTCAAAGCGCTAAGCTCCGAGTTCGATTCCCTGCTAAGCTCAAGCAGAGATGCAAAAAACGGAAATTTGAGCAAAGACAGACGCCGTGCTAGAGTGGTTTAGTTACTAGTAGCTCAGCAGCCGAAATCGTTCTTCTGGAAATTCTTTCGAACAATAAGCTATAGAAGATCTACAGACGCCTCGATCAGAATGAGTTTGACGAGTGGGTGGTGAAGCGATTGCAAAAGTATCGTTAGGCTTCGAGAGAACTCTTAGTATCTTCAGTTCAGTGTGGTGACCTTTCAACGAAGGGGAACCCTTCGAGTGGCCGATCGCAAGTTTTCAAACTTTTACTAATTATTTGGGACAGTAGTCATAGAGCTTCAAAGATACTAAATCGATCACAAATTATAAATTATAAAATTTCGGTTTTCGATTAAGGACTGAGCCTTTCCCAAATGTTTCTAACTTCCATTCTTTGAATATTTCAAATCAATTTATAAAAAAGGGTGTTACGCATTATGCATGGTATATTTTCTGTTTTTTTTTAATTAAATTTATGCAAACTTTTAGAAAAAAAAACAAATAATGAAAGATCTTAGCATAAGATTGTATGCAACAAAATTAAAAGACCTTATTTCAGACGAGCGGTATGAAGAAATAAGTAACTTAACTTCTTTCTTACAATTCTCCCTCCAATATCATCTTTATTACTTCTCTACTTTCATTTCGTAAAGCCCTCGAAACTTCGTTGTTTAAACAGTTCGTAGCAGAGCGCTCTTGAACAGTACAAAATCAGCGCTATATAAATGATTAGATTAGATTAGATTAGATTAAATTAGATTAGATTAAATTAGATTAGATTAGATTTGATTAGAAGTTGGAGTGTAAGCTGACGATAGCGCGGTGTTTCAATTGCATCTTGGAAGGAACTTTTGCATAAGTCAAAGGGCACAAGCTGTTCAAGATGAACCTTCTTGTTGATTCATCACCTAGTTTGATCAAATTATGATTTCAACTAAGTCGATGCGTGATACTCTACTCTAATAATACAATACAATACAATACAAAAACGAATATTATTATAGTGGCATTAACCCCGTAGAGTTTCGAGGCCTCTAATCTAATCAAATAATTTATATAGCGCTGATTCCACACTCTTCAAGAGCGCTCATTCACTACTCCACTAACTCTTCCTAGAAAAAAAGTTCAAAATCTTCGTGAAAAGAAGAAAATGGCATATTCTTGCTGTCGCCTTGCTCATCATCCTCCTCCTGGTGATTCTATTGATTGTACTCCTTCGCAAGGGGGGGTCAAAGGTGAGAAGTTAAATCCTGAAAAATGAAATTAAACTCAAGTGAACAGCTGTGTTGGAACTAATGGAAATTTAATCAAATTAAATTAAAATAAAAAAAAGAAGAAATTGAGTCAGTTGAAATCAATACCACAGAAGTTCGAATGCTATAGATGCCACACCATCCTCTCCTACACCAACCTCCAAGTGTACATTCATTGCAGCTCTACAGACTCCTTTCCCAACTACCCCACAACTCTCAAAACTACTCCAACCCCTCTCTCAGGCCAATCCATGCGTGGACTTTTATGAATACGCTTGTGGGAATTTCTCAAACGTAGAGCCCAGACCACCTGGTAAAAAGAAGTGGTCCAGCAGGATTCAAGCCGTTGAGAATTTCAACCAGGAAATACTCGAGGTAGGTGTAGAGGTTGTGGAAGGTTGTGGAAGGTTGTGGAAAGTTGTGGAAGGTTGTGAAAGGTTGTGGAAGGTTGTGGAAGGTTGTGAAAGGTTGTGGAAGGTTGTGGAAGGTTGTGGAAGGTTGTGGAAGGTTGTGGAAGGTTGTGGAAGGTTGTGGAAGGTTGTGGAAGGTTGTGGAAGGTTGTGGAAGGTTGTGGAAGGCTGTGGAAGGTTGTGGAAGGTTGTGGCACGTTGTGGAAGGTTGTGAAAGGTTATGGAAGGTTGTGGAAAGTTGTGGAAGGTTGTGGAAGGTTGTGGTGTGGATGGTTGTGGTGTAAAAAGTTGTGAAAGGTTTTGAGGTGTGAAAGGCTGGAGAGTATAAGAGCTGTAGAGCTTGTAGGAATCTTCAGCCGGATTCCATAGAGCCCTGAGGATCGACACACAATATGAATTCATTAAAAAATGGAAAAAAAATTCAAAATATATTTTCTAGAATGAATCTTTTAAGTTAATTTATCATATGTACTCGTCTACATTTTGTGGATATTCATTAGAAAACAATTGCCACTGGTACACCCCACAGATGCTGAAGAATAGAGAGATCCAGGACTCCGATGCACTGGTCAAAGTTTATGACTACTTCCAGATGTGTGTTGACACGCCCTCCCTCAACTTCTCCCCCCTCTTAGAGGTGAGTCTGCGTGCATGTGATGGTGGTCCAGACAGCAAGGGAACCGCGATTTATTTTTTGTTCTCATCAATACTGCTTTGCGTACCTTCGCCACAGCGAGAAAGTGTTTTCGAAACATTTCAGGGTAGATGCCACCATGACAACATTCGTTTTTGTATTGTATTGTATCATATTGTATTAAATTCTTCTATAGAAATATTTTTCTTTGTATTGTGTTGTATCGGATGTCATTCTAATAATATTCGTTGTGTTGCGTTGTGTTGTACCGGAGCCTCTTGCAACCCATGGAAGGTGGTGCGGAAGGTTGGAGGATGGCCGTTGTTGGGAGAGGAGGGGGGGTGGAGTGAGTCGAAGTGGAAGCTGCAGGACTCCATACAAGTGGCTCTGTCGTACCAGTGCTTTCCGCTTCTGCGACTCAAGCTGGTTCAGGTCGAAGGCACTATCTACCCTGCGGTCTGTGAGGACTGAGAATGAGTGGTGTATGTATATAAATAAATAAATAACCTTCCAATCAATCAAACTAAAAAAACAAAAAAATAATTTAATGAAAAAAAAGAATTTAATAAAAAAATAAATAATTTAATGAAGGTATAAATAATTTAATAAAAATATAAAAATATAACGATACAAAAAAAAAAAACATTGCTTTTTGTGCAAAGAAGCATCATTCGAGCAGCTCACACCACTGCGCAGATGGCTCCGCCTGAACTGACACCAGTGGGTTTCAGAGATCAGCTAGCGTACAAGGCCTTCAAGATGGCAGTGGAGTCGAGTTGGCAGACGTTGCGAAGCTGGAAGCTGTCGCAGAAACGAGCAATGAACGCTGAAGAGACGGAAAAGGTAAAAGACATGTGGATGCTGGAGGAAAAACTTGATGAGGTGGGTGCAAGAGGAGGACCTCAGCCTTGAGTGTTTACCCCGATGTGGAAATCAACTCAAGTCAAACGTTGAGTTATTTTAGTGCTTCCGTAATTACTCAGTGTCGAGTGTTGTAACAGTTTATGTGGGGCTTTGTTGAAGTGGCTGTTGACAATTTGACGACCACATTCAATCCAGCTCATCAGGAATCCTTCGGAGTCCAGCTACGGAATTGAGACGCTGGGAAGCATGGCAAAGCTATTCAAACCATGGGTTTGTGTGACTGCTGTTGATGTTGTTGAGTGGTTCCCTGGCGGAACAAATGGAGCTTTCATGGGTTATGAAAACGCAGTTTACTTAGTCCTAAAGCTTGCTTGGTTTTAAAATTAAGTCAAGTTCCAGATGTATGAGATATAATTGAAATTAAGTTCGCCGTTTGAAGTTCTTTTTGAACAAGTTAAACACGGCAAAGGCTGTTTAATACAAGGGACGTTGACTTAGGGCTCAAACGTCTCAACAAACAACCGAGGAAGGAACCATGCACCAAAGTCATACATTCGACCACCAGTGCTCATCCAGTTGTGGCCAGCACCGCCATTAATGAGCAAAATAGGATTTTTAAAAAATTCTCAAACGAAATTTAGGTTTAGATTAGTTAAGTTTGAAGTTTGTTTTGAATAATTAACAAAACGTGCATGTATTGTCATTGTTGTCACAGCTGGACTTCAAAATGATTTTTTCAACTTACTTCGGAGCAAGCGTGAAAGATGACGAGAAAGTTTTCGTCAAGAACGTCGGATACTTCAAAAGACTGCAAACCATGGTCTCGGTGCAGTCTCGCAAGTGAGTCTACGCTTGTCACACCGCCTCTGTACAACATACCAAGTGACAACACCACCACCAACCCCACCACCAACCCCACCACCAACCCCACCACCAACCCCACCACCAACCCCACCACCAACCCCACTACCACTCCACAGAATGTTCGGGAACTACATAGCTTGGTCGGTGGTCAATTGTCTCACCATCAACACCATTCTCCCTTTCAACTCTTCTGAGGATATCCTCAATAGGATTCGGGTGAGGGGGAAGAGGCATAGCAAGAAAACGATGGCGTCCAGTCATATCGGCGTCCTACAAACCCAAAAACTGAGCCGCGAGATGAACTGTGTCAAGGAAGTTCTTAAAAAGTTCCCTTATGCCCTGGCGTCATCGTATGTGAAGAGTCAATATGACTACGAAGAGATCAAAGAAGAGGTGGTGTTGTTCCATGGCCAATGGTTATAGAAAAATATTGTTTTTCGTGACATCAACTTCAACGTTTCAGATGAAACAAGACAATACAATACAATACAATACAATACAATACCATACAATACAATACAATACAATACAATACAATACAATACAATACAATACAATACAATACAATACAATACAGTACAATAAAATACAATACAATACAATACAATACAATACAATACAATACAATACAATACAATACAATACAATACAATACAATACAATACAATACAATACAATACAATACAATACAATACAATACAATACAATACAATACAATACAATACAATACAATACAATACAAAACAATACAATACAATACAATACAATACAATACAATACAATACAATACAATACAATACAATACAATACAATACAATACAATACAATACAATACAATACAATACAATACAATACAATACAATACAATACAATACAATACAATACAATACAATACAATACAATACAATACAACACAATACAATAAAAATACGAATAATATATTATAGTGGCATTAACCCTGTATAGTTTCGAGGCCATAATACCATATATTGTTTGCTGTTGTCGTTTGTGTTGTGTGGTGGTTTGAAGCAATTCACAATGGCGCTGCAGGGAGAGGACATGTGTGCGAGGCTCATCGAGGCCGCCAAGAAACACCTGCCGCACTTCTTCGACCGAGAAACCGTCGAAAAGGCGGAGAAAAAGCTGTCGAAGATGAAGTGTGCCGTGGGCTACCCGTCCTTCATCCTCAACGCCTCCAGCTTGAACTTCTACTACAAGGAGGTGGTGCACATCATTCTGATGGAAACTTCCAGAATTTCGTCTTATTTCACACGTTGGTGCAATGCAGGGTGAATTTTTTGAGACCATTTGAAAAGGGTGTTTGATGAATTGTTAGCACGAACACCATGCACCCACTGAATTGTTAGCACAAACACCATGCACCCACTGAATTGTTTGCACAAACACCATCCACCCACTGAATTGTTTGCACAAACACCATGCACCCACTGAATTGTTTGCACAAACACCATGCACCCCCTGAATTGTTCGCGACATGCATTCCAATACACTGTTCACAGTTCGAACCGGGCGAAACCTACCTGCAAAACAGTATCAACTACCGCTTCTTCACCACCAAGCTGCTCAGACGCCAATTTGCCAGCAAGAAAAATCCATTTCAGTTCGTTATTTTTTTCTTCAATTTTTTTTTCAATAATTTTTTTTGATAATTTAATGATAAATTCTCCTTCCTAATCTTCAAAGTCTGATGTCCACTGTAGCAACTGGGACAGCTACAGCATTGAAGTGAATGCACGCTTCTCCTTCAGCGATGAGTCACTGGAAGTTCTGCCTGGCCTCTTCCAGCCTCCCTTCTACTACTACCGCGCACCTTTGTTCGTTTGTGGTTGCTTTCATAATGGTTAACAGCGACTCTACTGGTCGCTGTAGAACTATGGAAAAAGTTTGAATGCCGATACATCTCTATGACTAATACTGTGTGTTGTATGGCCACTGCGGCTGATGTTAATGTAAGCTTGAGGTCATCAAGGTAATGGTGATGATGTAGCGCGATGTTGAACAGTACGCGAGCAGCGTTAGATGAATTATTGTAGCAGATGAAATTGAAGTTTCGTTGAAACCTCAGCGAAGTGAGGTGGGGGAGCCTAGGAATGATACTGGCTAAAGAACTCACCCATGCACTATTGAAACCAGGTACCCACGACTCCCGCCCTCCTGTCATCGTTTGATCTCTCAATTGCTCACTCAATTAATGGAAGAGTTAATTAAAAAATGAAGTGATTAATGACTAGAATAATTAAAAAGTTAATTAAGGAGTGAATAAATAAATAAATAAATAAATAAACGATTTAATTAATAAATAAGTGAATTATTTAGTAAAATCATTCACTGATTTTTTAATTCACAAAGGCCATGAGCTTTTTTCAAAGGAAATGGCCGGCTTGGAGTGGTCTGAAAACACCAAAGATAAATTTGAAGTAGCTCAGAAATGCTACGTCAAAGAGTTCAACAAACTGGAAGCGTTCAGCAAGGATGTTCGTGTGATGTTCACACCTTGTTCGTGTGATGTTCACGCCTTGTTTTTGTGATGTTCACGCCTTGTTCGTGTGATGTTCACGCCTTGTTCCTGGGATGTTCACGCCTTGTTCGTGTGATGTTCTTGCTTTATTCGTCTGGTGTTCTTGCTTCGTTTGTGTGATGTTTTTGCCTTTTTCGTCTAATGTTCGTTTATTGTTCGTGTGATGTTCGTTTTTTGTTTGTGTGATGTTCGTTTTTTGTTTGTGTGATGTTCGTTTTTTGTTTGTGTGATAGTGTTTGTTCCGAATATTTGCTTAATTTTCCACGGCCAGATAAACGAACGGTTGAATGTTGAAGAGAGCATAGCGGATTCCGGAGGTTTATGGCAAGCCTTCCAGGCGCTGTTGGAGGAGTACGGAGGAGAAGAAGATGGATGGTCAGAGTTGGAAGAGCCCACCAGTGTCAATGGCATTAGTCTCAACCGTGGTCAGATCTTCTTCGTGACTTATGCCCAGGTGTTTGACGTGTTTTGGAACCGTTTGCTCTTTGCTTTCTCATTGCCTCATTGTTCCTTGCAATGGTGTGGCAAGTTTCACTGCCTTTTCCTATCAATAAAGTTATAACATCCTTGCTGCAGCAATGGTGTTCAAATCACGAGAAGGATGTCCCTCAAAAGACCTTGGACTCCAGATACACTTTCGGCAACATCAGGTGCAACATTTTTCAACCACGACTCTATCCAACCACAACTCCATCCAACCACAACTCCACCCATCCAACCATCCAACCCACACAAACATCTATCCAACCCACACCAGCATCCATCCAATCCACAAAAACAACCATCCAACCCACACCATCTTTCAAGCCACTCCCACCAACATCTTCTTCAATCAGCGATGCCACGTGAGACAAGCACCACACCTCACCACGCAGAATGCAGGCAACTTTACAGAACAGCAAGGAATTTTCCACTGTGTTCAAGTGCCCTCCAGGAGGTCCCTACAACCCCGCCCACAAGTGCTCCATCTATGCAGACTGAGACTACCTCGCAATTTTGGAATCCCTTCTTTGTTCGTCCAGTCTGTCTTCCATCCCTCAAAAATCCAATTTTTTGAAACTGAACATAACTTGTGTTTCAGTTTGTTTTTCAGTTTATTAAACAATTTTGAAAAGACTTCCGTTTTGCACTCCAGTTCGTCGTCTCGATAATAATCTTAAAAATGTTTTTTATTCTTCCTTCTTGTCTTTTTCACAATGGAAGTGGCAGACTATTTTGCTGTAATATTCAAAGATTAGATTCACTCCAAAAGTGAAAAATGGATACCATAGCTAGAAGCGTTCACCACCACTCACCGCTGCCCACGGCCACTTACCACCGTCACCCACCACCCCCACGACCCCTGCCACCCACCACCTCCACGACCCCTGCCACCCACCGCCACCCACCGCCACCCACCGCTACCCACCGCCACCCACCGCCACCCACCGCCACCCACCACCGTCACTCACCACCACCCACCGCCACTCGAATCACTTCTTCCTCTCAGCCACTCCCAAATAAGCAGATAACATCTTTTGTATGCAACCAATATATGGTTATGTTTCCTTTCAAAAGGACCAAAGCTCTGATCTTTGTTTTTTGAAAATTGAAAGTAAGTTTGAATGGTACTTGAGCACGATGGAGGGAGGGAAAGTGCAGATCGTTAAGCATGGCTCAAAAAACAATAAATCAAAAATAAATTCAAATAACGGTTTAAAAAAATAATTTATATTTTTTTTAACACTTTGTGGGATGGTTTAATGAATACACAAGGAACAGAACCTTGCGGCCACTTTTCAGGGCTACTGACGTATTCATTGGAGCTCACAACTGCTGACAAGAACAAAAAAACTACGCAAAGCTACTTTCAAAAACCAGTTTGCACTTCGTCAACGAAATTTTCACTTTTTGATATATACGAAACCAGCACAAGCCTTTTCTCGCCCAGACAGAAAGTTGGCTCCAAGCGCAAGGAATGATTAATAATGAATGGATTGAGCTACTGATAAATTGTGGTTATTTTCAGATGTGCTCTTGGACGCTACACATTTCCGCAACTCAATTTTATTTATTGGATCCATTATTCAGGATATGGCAGAAATTTCGGAAGTAAGTGATAGGACTTTTGATTGGGATACATTCATGAATGGTTTATTCACAAATTCAATGACCCTTGTAGCTCTCCCAACTGATTTCATTCCCTCCAACACCCACAACAGAAGGCACTAGCTCACCTCCAGAACTCAATCAAAACCAGTAACCACTAGGAACCTTTATTATCTTATCTGAGCGTTTTATGATACAAAGCATTGTCAAACTTTCAAATCCTGCGTGAAATTCCACACTGAAAAATTTCAAAATTTCATACAATGGCGACGTGTTTTTCATAGATATTTTATGAATGGTATACAAGATTCCAGCTTTTTACAATGACATTGATGAATTTTCATCGAAGAAGGAAGAAACATCTACTCGTTGCTCGCGAGGGAAGGGGATCGAGTCCTGTCGATGGACAACGTTCCTGCCTTTGTGAGGTCACTCGGCTTCAACCCCACCGAGCAAGAACTCTTGAATCTCTGCAACCAACTCCAACCACGTGGCATGATGATGATGAGGAGGAGGAGGATGATGATGATGATGATGATGATGATGATGATGATGATGATGATGATGATGATGATGATGATGATGATGATGATGATGATGATGATGATGATGATGATGATGATGATGATGATGATGATGATGATGATGATGATGATGATGATGATGATGATGATGATGATGATGATGATGATGATGATGATGATGATGATGATGATGATGATGATGATGATGATGATGATGATGATGATGATGATGATGATGATGATGATGATGATGATGATGATGATGATGATGATGATGATGATGATGATGATGATGATGATGATGATGATGATGATGATGATGATGATGATGATGATGATGATGATGATGATGATGATGATGATGATGATGATGATGATGATGATGATGATGATGATGATGATGATGATGATGATGATGATGATGATGATGATGATGATGATGATGATGATGATGATGATGATGATGATGATGATGATGATGATGATGATGATGATGATGATGATGATGATGATGATGATGATGATGATGAAAATGATGATGATGGTGATGATGATGTTTTGCTGACAAGCTGAGAATTTTCAATAGTTGATTCGTGAAGGGAATCAAATGAAACGATGTTCAAGATTTTTTAAGCTTTTCATAAACTACCTCACACCTTGTGCACACACGAAACACACGAAAACACACAAAAACAAAAATGAAAACACACACACAAACTCACACATACAAACAAACTCACACACGCAAAAAAACAGAAAGACACACACAAAAAAAAACAAACACGAACGCATACACACAAAAAAAAAGAAACACACACACACAAACAAACAGAAAGACACACACAAACAAACACGAACGCACACACAAAAAAACAGAAACACACACATTAAAACACAAACACACACACATGAAAACACAGACACACAAACAAACAGAAACCCACACACACAAACAAACAAACACGTAAACAAAAACACACACACACATGAAAACACAATCACACACTCGCAGTGACCAACGATGGAGTAGATTACGACAGCCTGATGCAGGAGGTGGTGCAGCTGGAGAAGCAGCAAGACGTCTTTGAGGAAGTCTTCGCAGCCTTCGCCACCCTCGATCCTCACAAGAGTGGTGTGTCCGCCAATCTCAACCATCCACAACAAGCTACAACACCAACATTGCAACATTTCAGAACCTTTCACAACCTGCAATAAGAAACATACAACAGACAACATGAAACATGCAACATGCAACATGCAACATGCAACATGCAACATGCAACATGCAACATGCAACATGCAACATGCAACATGCACCATGAGACATGCAACATGAAACATACAAAATACAACATACATCACAAAACATACACGTACAATATGCAACATAAAACACGCAACAGACAACCTGCAACATGCGATAGAAATAACGACTCACATGCGCCAGCGTGGCTAGCAACTTTCACCTGCTCGTGGTCACAAGAACACTGGTTGCTTGCAGGCTACATAGAACGCAGTGAGTTGAAGCAGCTGTTACGGTCGAGTGGAGAGCCGATGGGAGAGGAGGAGGTGGAGGCGCTGTTGCAGGAGGCCAAGGCCGACATACGTGGTCGCATCAAGTACTTTGGTAAACAGACAGTTTTTTTTATAGCCGTAGCATGCCTTTTTGCCACAGTCACCTCACGCCTTTTCAAGGATATATTAGATTATATTGTTTTATTTATTTATTTAATTCTATTTTAAATTTTTTACTATAATTGTAATAATAAGACGTTTTGAGTGGCCTCGAGACTCTACGGGGTTAATGCCACTATAATAATATTCGTATTTGTATTGTATTGTATTGTATTGTATTGTATTGTATTGTATTGTATTGTATTGTATTGTATTGTATTGTATTGTATTGTATTGTATTGTATTGTATTGTATTGTATTGTATTGTATTGTATTGTATTGTATTGTATTGTATTGTATTGTATTGTATTGTATTGTATTGTATTGTATTGTATTGTATTGTGTTGTATTGTATTGTATTGTATTGTATAATTACTATATATAATGTATTTTTTTCATATTCATAAAAGCCTTTTGGATTTCACTTTTTCCATAGAAGCTCATTGAGGCCCTTCCAAACAAACGTCAAACGTGTCACAAGTGGAGCGTCATTTTTGACTTTTTGTTCCTTCAGTCACGTGCATGGCTGTGGAGGGTGTGGAGGCTGTGGAGGGTGTGGAGGCTGTAGAGGGTGTGGAGGCTGTAGAGGGTGTTGAGAGTGTGGAAGCTGTAGAGGGTGTAGACGTTGTGAAGGTTGTGGAGGGTGTGAAGGTTGTGAAGGTTGTGGAGGGTGTGGAGGTTGTAGACGTTGTGAAGGTTGTAGAGGTTGTGGAGGTTGTGGAGGTTGTGGAGGGTGTGAAGGGTGTGGAGGGTGTGGAGGGTGTGGAGGGTGTGGAGGGTGTGGAGGGTGTGGAGGGTGTGGAGGGTGTAGAGGGTGTGAAGAGTGTGGAGGTTGTGAAGGTTGTAGAGGGTGTGGAGGGTGTGGAGGGTGTGGAGGGTGTGGAGGGTGTTGCGTAGGAACATCTTCTTTCGAGCAATCCATCTATAACGTTAACTTCGCATGTGAGGCGCACTAAAAAGATCATAAAAACAAAAGGTTCGTGGCGTTCCACCAATCACCATCACTCCAATCCTTCCAGAACTTTCGAAGAAGCTGTCACAAGGCGATCTTTGACGGCTGGTGTCATGGTCATCAGGTGTCGCGACTGTCATCAATTCGACGCCTCAACATAAGTCTTAATGACGAAGAACAACCGAAAAAAAGGACCTTTTGAGCCAAAGAAACATCAGAGTGATTAGCCAACTTTTATTTCTCATAATCTCATAATCATGATTAAGTCATAATCTCTTAATCATGATTGAGTCATAATCTCATAATCATAATCAATTCTTAATCTCATAATCATGATTGAGTCATAATCTCATAATCATAATCAATTCTTAATCTCATAATCATGATTAAGTTATAATCTCATAATCATAATCAAGTCACAATCCCTCTTAAGCCAACTCAGCTCGGTTGCTGGGAACGTCACATGCGTTGAAATGTCGAAATGTTGTATACCTTCTAATCATTAACATTTCCTTCCGCTTTTAAACTAGAAGATAATTCACCTCCAGATCTAACATTTATCGAGAGATTAAAATTCGGTTTACTTTTCGCGTATTGAATTGATGCAGGACGCCTTTATGTGCTCTCATGACAACCTTCATGACGCATGTCATACTAACTGACCAAGCACCCTTGAGTGGCCTTGTTTCAGCAATTCGTGTGCTAGCTCTCTAATCTAATCTAATCTAATCTAATCTAATCTAATCTAATCTAATCTAATCTAATCTAATCTAATCTAATCTAATCTAATCTAATCTAATCTAATCTAATCTAATCTAATCTAATCTAATCTAATCTAATCTAATCTAATCTAATCTAATCTAATCTAATCTAATCTAATCTAATCTAATCTAATCTAATCTAATCTAATCTAATCTAATCTAATCTAATCTAATCTAATCTAATCTAATCTAATCTAATCTAATCTAATCTAATCTAATCTAATCTAATCTAATCTAATCTAATCTAATCTAATCTAATCTAATCTAATCTAATCTAATCTAATCTAATCTAATCTAATCTAATCTAATCTAATCTAATCTAATCTAATCTAATCTAATCTAATCTAATCTAATCTAATCTAATCTAATCTAATCTAATCTAATCTAATCTAATCTAATCTAATCTAATCTAATCTAATCTAATCTAATCTAATCTAATCTAATCTAATCTAATCTAATCTAATCTAATCTAATCTAATCTAATCTAATCTAATCTAATCTAGAAAGTTGTAACTCGCCCTTCAGCACTATGTTCAAAGGCGCTCAGCAGTCCAGCTTCATCACAGGCAGGGAAGAACAACCCATTCTCAAAAAAACTCTCTGATATCTCGCCTCACTACATCACCAAGATACCAATAAAAAAAACCAGATAAGAAACAAACTTGAAGCAGCTTAGCAGCCGCAGCAAGCCATGGCAGATCTATCTTACCCGTGTGTCTGCCCTAATGGTGACAAAGAACCGCTGGCCAGCCAGGCACACCCACACATTTTGCATAGTTTTGCGAATTGGCTGCTTCGAAAAATTTATCATAGTGATTGTATTTTTTTATTTTTTGATATTTTTTTGTAGATATTATTATTATTATTATTATTCTTTTTATTGATACCATTATTATTAATTAATTTCCTTATTACTGGTACTTTTATTATTATTATTATTATTTTTGATACTTTTATTATTATTATTGATACTTTTATTATTATTTTTATTGATACTTTTATCATTATTATTATTATTATTTTATTATTCGAATTGATATTTTTATTGGTTTCATTGCAAGCGAAGTACTTGCGATTCGGCTCCAGCCTCCAGCCAATCATTTTCGAGCATCTTTCAGAGGCAGTCAGGGGGTAAATGTACAGTGACAGCCTTTTGTTGTTTTGTTTTTCGTTTTCTTTGGTTTCCATGGTTTTTTTTTCATCAAAAATCTGAAAAACAAAAAGTAGCAAAGACACTAAATATATTTAATGTGGTTTCAATGCTCCGCTATACAAATTAGGCAGCACTTGGAACTCATGCCGCAAGGTGTCGACACACGCGTGTGCAGAATGCAACGAGACAGCCTGCCTTTTTAAACCAAGAACTGCCAGAGATATCATGTTTTTGGGCAATCTCGCTAACTTGCGACACCGTTAGTAACAACTCAAATGGGCCTCTGCCGTTGGGTCCAGCGGCTTCGTGGGGAAGAGAGGTCCGCCGAAAAAGCAATAGCTGACCCTCCAACTGCATTCCCAGACTCCGTGGTTTTGTTTTTCTGAAGTTACACCATGGTTGCTGGTGAAGAGAAGAATGCCGAAAAATCCGGGTTTCAGACCTTTCCCCTTCGAGTACGCACCAGCCGGGAGGCGTTGTTGGATGGGGAGTATTAGGAAGACTGCTGAATATTTCATGCGAGCTGCATTAAACAGTTCAATGCCGTAAGTTTATTGAGAAATTTTAACAATAAAACGAATTAGACGGAGCGACTCAAATGAATCAGCGTTATGTTCATATCGAAGTAGTCTTGCTGGCTTAAATCCCAACGATACAGATTGAGTATATAGTTGAAAGAATGAACCAGCATTGTTGCAAACATTTCGGAACTTTCAAGTGATAAAAGAGACTCCTTGAGTATGCTTGAGATTAAGCTTTGAAACACCGACTTGAAATTCGTTTTGAAAAATATTTTAAAAAATTCTGAAAATTTTCTTCTGTTTTTATGGAACATAAGGCAGATTTTTATGTGATTGGTGGCGATTGAGAATAATCTTGGTGGCTTCACAGCTTAGGACTTTTAGTGGGTATTGAAAGTTGAAAGATTAAGTTCTTATGATATTAAAGTTCTTCTCCTGTATCATGATGGATCAACATAATAATGCCTACTCCATACATACAAAAGAGATTTGAAGTCAAAATGTTGTAGAAAGCAACATTGGAGATAGAACCCACACAATTTAAATTGTCGGAACATTGAGATTGCTTGAAAATGTTATAAAACGTTCAGGAATTCCATTGTCTTTTGGTGCGCTCTCTACCTACTCAAAGAAGCTGTGCTTCATAATGCTATCTAGGTACTACATCCTCTGTGATAAGTTGAAGGCGGTCGCTTTGAAGTTATCTTCAGGAAAACTAATGCATCCATCAATGGTTTCGAGGAGGGCGGAAGCTGAGTGAAGTCCCTTGGCGGAGTCGAAGTGGTGTGGAGATTTCAGTCAGAAGGAGGGTAACTAAATAGAGATAAGAGACAACAACTCAATCTGATGTAAGCAAACAAACGGTTTTAATTGTATGTATAGATCAATATTGTGCAAAGGTGTTCATCAGCATTGCGAGGGGCCTACATGAATGCGCCCAGTGGAAACGCCAGCTTGCATGTTCAATGGAAACAAGTGAGGTTCCTTCAAGTTACCGGGCCATCTTCAACAGTATGAGACTCCACAACGTTTGAATTTCTCAAACGGATTTTCATCTTTTTTCTCCAGCTTTTTTCATTTCATTTGTTTATTCCATCAATCCTTTGTCCACTTTTCCGTTTCCGGTTGCTTCATTGGTTTCTGACGCAATGTTTTTTTGTTTTTCAATTTTATTTTTCATTGAACTCAAAAATAAAAATTCAAACTTCCATCTCCTTCTCGTGCTGAACAACAAAACGCCAAAGGAAGATTTCTTCCAGTCCTTACACAACGCTCTACACTCCACACACCTTCCAACACCTCCCAGGCAATCAGCGGAGGCTGTTTAATGTGTGGCACATTAAACAGCTGCCTCCAGCACTGGAAACCTTCCAGAGGTGTGTCCTTACCCGCCACGAGAAGGCCTCTGTTGTGTTATGGGGCTTCATCACTCCAAACTATTCATTCCATGGGGCTTCATCATTTACTGTTGTTATTCATCTTATGTGGCTTTGTTATTATTATTCATGTTATGTGGCTTTGTTATTATTATCCATGTTATGTGTCTTTGTTATTATTATTCATGTTATGTGGCTTTGTTATTATTATTCATGTTATGTGGCTTTGTTATTATTATTCATGTTATGTGGCTTTGTTATTATTATTCATGTTATGTGTCTTTGTTATTATTATCCATGTTATGTGGCTTTGTTATTATTATTCATGTTATGTGGCTTTGTTATTATTATTCATGTTATGTGTCTTTGTTATAATTATTCATGTTATGTGTCTTTGTTATTATTATTCATGTTATGTGGCTTTGTTATTATTATTCATGTTATGTGGCTTTGTTATTATTATCCATGTTATGTGTCTTTGTTATTATTATTCATGTTATGTGTCTTTGTTATTATTATTCATGTTATGTGGCTTTGTTATTATTATTCATGTTATGTGGCTTTGTTATTATTATTCATGTTATGTGGCTTTGTTATTATTATTCATGTTATGTGTCTTTGTTATTATTATCCATGTTATGTGGCTTTGTTTTTTTTGTTTTATATTTATTCCATATTGTTTTATTATTTTTTTAATTTGTTTATTCCATACTGTTTTATTAATATTCTTTTTATTCATTATTATTAATTTGTCCCATAATTGAATAATGGAAATAATGTGTAGTCGTCAGCTCCCAGCCACGAAGCTACACAACCACGCACCAGAGGTCAACGGGGGTTTCCTGTGTCAGGGGTTTGTTCTTCTCCACTTTTAATGCATGGAAATTAAAAGCATGCAATCATTAGGAACAGTTCATTGTGATTTAATCATAAGAAGTCGATAAAATTAAAAAAAAAATTCTCTGACCGGAAAAGGATAGGTTATTCTGAAATGGTAGAGGTCACGTGGATACAAGGAAAAATGAAAAAAGATGTGATGATGATGAGGATGATGATGCTGCTGCTGCTGCTGCTGCTGCTGCTGCTGATGATGATGATGATGATGATGATGATGATGATGATGTTGATGATGATGATGATGATGATGATGATGATGATGATGATGATGATGATGATGATGATGTTGATGATGATGATGATGATGATGATGATGATGATGATGATGATGCCAAGACAGAATTCAGACTAATTCCACTAAAACTCGGAACTTTCTCGAAGTTGTTGAAGAACTTCCATCCAATTAAGAAAGGTACTCCATGATCTTATAATGCAGTCTTCCTCATATTGTCCTCCCTCACCCAATGGTCCCGCAATGGTCACGCAATGGTCACGCAATGGAAGCGCCCTTGTGAGTTTCGTCACCTTGCGGTGCAGATAAGCTCGTGTTTACGATCTTGCACAATGATTCAAGTCGCACCAAGTGCTCGAAAGAGGTAAACGAATATTGAAGTGTGGAAGGTGTGGAGGGTGTGAAAGCTCCATGGGAGGTTGTGGAGGACTCATGGAAGGTGAGGAGGGTGTGGAGGTCTCATGGAAGGTGAGGAGTGTGTGGAGGTCTCATGGAAGGTGAGGAGTGTGTGGAGGTCTCATGGAAGGTGAGGAGTGTGTGGAGGTCTCATGGAAGGTGAGGAGGGTGTGGAGGTCTCATGGAAGGTGAGGAGGGTGTGGAGGTCTCATGGAAGGTGAGGAGGGTGTGGAGGTCTCATGGAAGGTGAGCAGGGTGTGGAGGTCTCATGGAAAAGTACAGAAAGTGCAGCGTGTTTGAAGTTCCAGTTGGAGTGTTTGAGCATGTGATTTGAACACTTCGAACATGGGACGAAAACAGCATGAAAATCATACCTTCAAACATTAATGAAGACTATAACAGCGACCGTAAGAAGTTTATGTCAAAGAGTCGGTTTGAAATTTTAAAACTCCTGGCACAAAACACTGTATAAACAGAACACTAGTTGAAAGTTGCTCAACGCTTCCATGCCCTCACAACTCGAATGCAAGCCCATTGAACATTCAACCGAGGGAGTTTGAAGGTAATTCGTTCGGAACAAAACAATTGTTAGTTTTTTGTGAGTTGAATAGGGGAGTGTATGACGTTGACTGAGGTGGAAGAATCTTATGGAAGTGTGGAAGAACCAAATGTTGTTCAAACAGTTCGTAGCAGAGCGCTTTTAAACCATGTGGAATCAGCGCTAGATAAATGATTTGATTAGATTAGATTAGAAATGTAAACCGTTCGATTAGACCAACGTTTGCTCGAATCGCTCATTCGTTGCTGATTGCTGATAGCAAGTAGAAACGACAAAGAAGTCTTGAGAGGAAAGATGAGAAGACAAGGAGTTATTGTGGGTTTTAGTGCATGGAAGTGGTGGACACATGAAGCCACTGAGGCAGTTTTGATGGAAGAAACAAGAGCTTGAAGGGATGAATGAGAGTGGTGAGCTAAAGAAAAGTTGACTTCTGAGAGATGATGAAGCATTGATGGGAAGGAGGTTGAATGGCCTCAATGGAAGAACAAGTAGGCATGCCTCATGGGCTGAGAGAGAAATGAGAATATTCACTTGTGCTACGAAGAAACTATTATGCAAACGTTGTTAAACCATAGAATAACGACTTTATCGAAGTGAGATATGCGGAGAAATATGAAAGAAAATAAAGGTAAGAACAAACGAGGTCACGAGGTCTGGTTCCACGTAGCATGAAGATATAATTACATATGCCATTGTGCACAGTGGACCTTTATGGCTTGTGAAGGAGGATTGTGTTGGGCAGCAGTGACGATGTAAGCGTGAGTTTCTGAAAGAAAAAATTTCAAGTTTTTGATGAATTTTTTGGTCGCTGGGAGGATGAAGTGGTGATGAGAATGATGAGGAGGAGGAAGACTGTGCCAACTATTGACAACATGATTCTTGAACATCAATAGGCAAAAATATATTTTTAAAAAAAGATGAACTGATAAAAAAAAAGCGAGTGCTAAATTTAGAAAAAAAAAGAAGAATTTTGTTTATTTTTGAGCAAATGATGATTTGAAAGGAAGCTAATGAGGCGAATACGAAGAGGAAGTCGCTTGACGGGGATGTCCTTCGTCTCGTTTACCCTGCAAGCATTCTCACAGAGTAGTGGTGAGTTGAATAAGTTGAGAAATGTTTTCAACACCTGCTCCTGCTTCCTCATAAAACGGCTTTCTATGTCTCAGAGTAGTTCAAATGGTCATTTAAGCTGTTTGTCCTCGCCTCCAACCATATGGCGTATGGTGCGCTAGGGCGGTGCACAACTCCATTGAGCAGATCTCACCTCAGCTTCCCTCCTTTTCCATCCACATGATTCTTTTCGTCTTTGTTCTCCATACCGTTTCATCCGTTATCACCTCAACTTTAAAATGTTCAACATCCATATCGGCCATTCCGATTGCCATCTCAAATGATGACGTTTGTCTTGGAAATATTCTTCAACACGCTGATTTCTTTGCATTACTTCCAAACCCCTCAAACCGCCAACTGGCGACTGGGTCACTTGGTTTGAAGATTTTTTTCATTCAAATTAGTGGCCTGTAATTTGGTGTTTGTGCATTTGCTATTTTTTTCTTTTTTGCAACAGATGGCGCTCCTGAAAGCCTGTCGGAATTCCTTGGAGGCGCAGTTGTAGATTACAGGGTTTGCGCACGAGTTGGAGTAGGCCAGGATGTGCCACAGGAAACTGATGACCTGGTGTGGGGGGTGTGGGTGGTGTGGGTGGCGTAGGTGGTGTAGCTGGTGTGGGAGGTGTGGGTGGTGTGGGTGTGTGGGTGGTGTGGGTGGTGTGGGTGGTGTGGGTGGTGTGGTTGGTGTGGGTGGTGTGGCTGGTGTGAGTGGTGTAGCTGATGTGGCTGGTATAGAAGATTGGTTAGTGTGGCTGCTGTAGGTTGTTTGGCTGGCATGATTGGTGTGGCTAGTGTGGCTGGTGTGGCTTGTGTGGTAAGTGTGGTTGACAAAAAAATTAGAATGGTTGAAAATAATTGGGGATGATGGTAAGATTGAGATGGTGAAATGGTGGAAATGATGGTGTGATCACAACATAGAGCATGGAAGCAAACAGGAAGCCGAGAAGGAAACGGATAATGGTGGTGAGAAAGGAGCTGAAAGAAAAGGCCAAAATATTTACCGGCCTTTTGAAATTGATGGCACTAAACACACTTTTAGCACACCTCTCCCGTATATCTCCCGCTTCACTCTGTAACCCCTCGTCTACTCAATGCAGACTTTTGAAATTATACGGGGACAGAAGGCCATACCTGATTTATGCCTCTTGAAATGAAAAGTCCAACGCAGGTTTGATTCAGCTGCCATCGAAAGAACTAAAGAGCAGTGGATCAATGGAGGTTTCTTTTGTCTGCCACGTTCCATGGCCTTCATTCGTGTTCTATTGCAACCTTCAAGACCACATTACTGTGGATGGCTGAGTGCTCCAAGGAAGGGCTGTTCGTGTGCCTAGACTAGCTATGGCTTTCTTAATCGTGTGTGCAGAGTATTAACGAAGAATATAAAAACTATAAAACGAAATTACTGCTAATTTCAACAATAAAACTCCACTTTTGGCATTGATCGAGGGTAGAACGCCTATTACGAGGGCTTCATCATATAAGCATGACGTTTCGATAATGGCTCGGACTATAAACTTCTAATTACTGACAACCCAAATGACTTCTCATTGCTTTCCGCCTTCTTTATTGCCCTTGTGCTTGTACAACCAATTAATTTATCAAAAGTTCGCTTTCAGCCGGACCAGTCCTACTGCGCTCAAGCTGACTCACCCCCGAACGCGTGTGTGGTCGAATGAGTTTTGGTGTCTAAATATAACTTTCTTTATTGCTTTCTTCCGCGGAATATTTGCAGGGTTGGAGGCTTTGGGCTGTTCATACTCACGCAACGGAGCACAATGAAGCTTCGAAAATAAAAAAATAAAAAATAATTTTAAATATTTTTTCGTTTTGTTAGTGGCAACAATTCACGGGTTTCAATTTCACTTTTAAAAACTTGTTATCGAAAGAGGTTTTATTGAATTAAAAAAAAAAAATTAAATTTTTGTTTTCTCCTGCCTCTTGTGAAATCATTGTTTCCACCGTCTTCTTCTTCATAATTGCACCATTTTTATGAAACCCTCAAAAAGTTTTCGGTCATAAAATTGCCGCTGAGGCTTCGTCGGATTGATTGCACTCAGGGCTGTAAAGGATATTTGATCAGATGATCAGATGATAGGTCCTTCAGTAACAAGACGTGCAAGATGCTTGGAGTTTGGGAGACACCGGTTGATGTGGCAATACATCAAAAGCCTAGTTAATAATGCATGGGTAGTAATTCCAGAGTATGTTATCAAATTTCGTTTTGAAAAAACTGCCATCGCAAAATTAAAGAAAAGACCTATCATTTCTGATTGTGGGAGATTAAATGGGCGCAAATAAAAAAAGATCATCGCCTTGTTTGATACTTAGAAAAAGTTTGAATAAAGATTCTTTGCAATATTAGCTCAGAGCGGACATTGTAAAAATATCATTTATATAAACTTTGAAAATGAAGTGAAAACAGTGTGCCATTGCTGTGGCTTGTAAGAAGGCAGACAAGGAGTATGTGTGGAGACATTAGGGTGGTTTGGTTGTGGAGATGAAGTTAAACAGTAAAGTTTGATAAATAAAATTGAAGAAGTTTGAAAGTTGAGAAATGTTGGATTGTTGAGAAATGTTGGATTGTTGAGAAATGTTGGGTTGTTGAGAAATGTTGGATTGTTGAGAAATGTTGGATTGTTGAGAAATGTTGGGTTGTTGAGAAATGTTGGATTGTTGAGAAATGTTGAATTGTTGAGAAATGTTGGATTGTTGAGAAATGTTGGATTGTTGAGAAATGTTGGATTGTTGAGAAATGTTGGATTGTTGAGAAATGTTGGATTGTTGAGAAGAGCGGAAAAAGTGTATCGGAGTACAACGGAGGAGGTTTGATTTACGAACTTCGCAGGAAGAAAAATGTTAAAAAGGAAAGTGAAAAACAGCTTGGAAAGCTGGTGGCAATGAATGAGGCTATAAGAGAAAGGAGGCAAAGGTTAGAGTGCATGACATAAAGAGGAAAGAGGCAGAGGTGGAAGGGCATGACAGAAAGAGGAAAGAGGCAGAGGTGGAAGGGCATGACAGAAGGTTGTGGAAGGATCTCACGGAGTCATCAAGGTTGTGGAAGGATCTCACGGAGTCATCAAGGTTGTGGGAGGATCTCACGGAGTCATCAAGGTTGTGGAAGGATCTCACGGAGTCATCAAGGTTGTGGGAGGATCTCACGGAGTCATCAAGGTTGTGGATAGATCTCACGGAGTCATCAAGGTTGTGGAAGGATCTCACGGAGTCATCAAGGTTGTGGAAGGATCTCACGGAGTCATCAAGGTTGTGGAAGGATCTCACGGAGTCATCAAGGTTGTGGAAGGATCTCACGGAGTCATCAAGGTTGTGGAAGGATCTCACGGAGTCATCAAGGTTGTGGGAGGATCTCACGGAGTCATCAAGGTTGTGGAAGGATCTCACGGAGTCATCAAGGTTGTGGGAGGATCTCACGGAGTCATCAAGGTTGTGGAAGGATCTCACGGAGTCATCAAGGTTGTGGAAGGATCTCACGGAGTCATCAAGGTTGTGGAAGGATCTCACGGAGTCATCAAGGTTGTGGAAGGATCTCACGGAGTCATCAAGGTTGTGGAAGGATCTCACGGAGTCATCAAGGTTGTGGAAGGATCTCACGGAGTCATCAAGGTTGTGGAAGGATCTCACGGAGTCATCAAGGTTGTGGAAGGATCTCACGGAGTCATCAAGGTTGTGGGAGGATCTCACGGAGTCATCAAGGTTGTGGGAGGATCTCACGGAGTCATCAAGGTTGTGGAAGGATCTCACGGAGTCATCAAGGTTGTGGAAGGATCTCACGGAGTCATCAAGGTTGTGGATGGATCTCACGGAGTCATCAAGGTTGTGGAAGGATCTCACGGAGTCATCAAGGTTGTGGGAGGATCTCACGGAGTCATCAAGGTTGTGGAAGGATCTCACGGAGTCATCAAGGTTGTGGAAGGATCTCACGGAGTCATCAAGGTTGTGGAAGGATCTCACGGAGTCATCAAGGTTGTGGAAGGATCTCACGGAGTCATCAAGGTTGTGGAAGGATCTCACGGAGTCATCAAGGTTGTGGGAGGATCTCACGGAGTCATCAAGGTTGTGGAAGGATCTCACGGAGTCATCAAGGTTGTGGAAGGATCTCACGGAGTCATCAAGGTTGTGGAAGGATCTCACGGAGTCATCATGGTTGTGATTGTGCAGCTAGATTGAAGATTTATAAAAATGAAATGAAAATGGAAAAGGAGTGAAAAAAAATCAAAAATAATTCAGAGTTGCAATTAGAGAAAGAAGCACCTTGTTTTGGACACAAAGGAATCATGCAGAGCTGAATAATGACTATGAAAATCGACATTTGAAGCCTCAGAATGGAAGTTTTATCATCGAAAAGTTATTGAATGGCGAGTTTTATTGCTTCCTACTGTCTACCATGAATGAAAATGGAAATTTTGTTTTACGTTACACTTAGTCTACTGTTATTGTGGACAACTTTAAGAGTGTGAACCCCTGTGAATATGACCAACTTCAAAAAGTGACAATTATTTTTAACGTTTTCTAAAATAAAAGTAGAATGAAAGTAGAATGAAAGTAGAATGAAAGTAGAATAAAAGTAGAATAAAAGTAGAATAAAAGTAGAATAAAAGTAGAATAAAAGTAGAATAAAAGTAGAATAAAAGTAGAATAAAAGTAGAATAAAAGTAGAATAAAAGTAGAATAAAAGTAGAATAAAAGTAGAATAAAAGTAGAATAAAAGTAGAATAAAAGTAGAATAAAAGTAGAATAAAAGTAGAATAAAAGTAGAATAAAAGTAGAATAAAAGTAGAATAAAAGTAGAATAAAAGTAGAATAAAAGTAGAATAAAAGTAGAATAAAAATAGAATAAAAGTAGAATAAAAGAAGAATAAAAGTAGAATAAAAGTAGAATGAAAGTAGAATAAAAGTAGAATGAAAGTAGAATAAAAGTAGAATAAAAGTAGAATAAAAGTAGAATAACAATAGAATAAAAGTAGAATAAAAGTAGAATAAAAAAAGAATAAAAGTAGAATAAAAGTAGAATAAAAGTAGAATAAAAGTAGAATAAACGTAGAATAAAAGTAGAATAAAAGTAGAATAAACGTAGAATAAAAGTAGAATAAAAGTAAAATAAAAAAAGAATAAAAGTAGAATAAAAGTAGAATAAAAGTAGAATAAACGTAGAATAAAAGTAGAATAAAAGTAGAATAAAAGTAGAATAAAAGTAGAATAAAAGTAGAATAAAAGTAGAATAAAAGTAGAATAAAAGTAGAATAAAAGTAGAATAAAAGTAGAATAAAAGAAGAATAAACGTAGAAGGAAAGCTGGTTTCATGCTCAAAAATATTTTTAAAATTTTGTTCAGGTACCCACAAAATTGATTTAATGCGAAAGGCGTGGAAGACAGACAGAGGACGCTTTTGATGTATGAATTTCTTCCTCATGGCGGCATTGGAGATGATACCAAAGATTCTCATAACATTATTTTCTTAAAGGTTCCTCATGTTATATTCAGACAGGAACTGAAAGCTTTAAAAATGAAGACAAATTAGTTAAAATAAAATTTAAAAAATCAAATTAATCTTTCAAATGTCTTTGCCTGCTCCCAAGAACTAATGGATTTTTCCTCTTACGACACTGCAGCTGAAAAGCAATCCAAGTTGATATAGGAGCTGACGCTTTTGAACACTACAAACTCAGCGCTATAAAAACGTTCTATTTGGGTTAGATTAGTCTACAAGGTAGAATTCACAGTGTGGAGCCTTTTGAAACAAGAAGAGCATGCGAGGAGGGGAAAAGATGATTTGATGAAGCACGCAAGGGAGTTTGTAGAACGATAATTGGGGATAGACCGATGGGGCAGGTGGTTGGAGAGCCAATGGATCGGTTCTACGCCAGCACTATTACCAGCAACAAACTCCGCTGAAGGTTGTTTTTAGAACGTTAAAGAAACGAAGAAGGTTCATTTCAAACTTTTACAGACCCGCGAAAAGTTGACGGGAGGATGTTTGGAGGAGTATGCAAAGACCTGAGGAGAAGGGGAATATCTTGGAAGACTGATTGAGTATCTTCTTTGAGGGGTTATAACAAGAGCCTGCAGAGGTGTGGACTGAAGGAGAAAGGCTGCCGAAAGGGCGAAGCAGAAGCAGGGATCGGAGATAAGCTTTTGTTTTAGGAACATTGCCGTTGGTTCAAAGAGCAAGAACGCGATAAATAATTATCTTTTGGGTCTTAACTCCCTTGTGTACGATCTATGGTGTGGTGTTACGCGAGCAGAATCTGAAGATTACATAAAAAAATTTGCTACGCTGCAGGGAGGTTGTGGGGATTGGTTCTGATGATGAATATGGAAAATTCTTATCCATAATATCGAATTTTTTGGGAATTTTTATAAAACTTGTGGGGCTTATTAGAAAAATGATGGATGCGTGGGGGGATGCGAAGCAGAAAGAATAACAAGGTGCACGTTCTGATGGCCTCATGTGGGGAGTGGAGCCAGGACAGATGGAAAGATCGAAGGAAGGACGGGATGATGGATGGATTAGAAATACTTCCAGGGCCCTGAACTGTAACTGAAGTGTAAGAATATAAACCATTGAAGTGAGACCACCCGAGGTTGTGTCATCTTTGTAGTTCTTATGGAATCAAATCTACGCAAACGTTAGAAATGGTACGATAAACGGCGAAAAAACGAAATAAAGAGCGAAAAAGTGGAATCGATAACATCTGGAAATAAATACGCTAATTTTCAATGCTGACCATGACATATGGAAGAGAAACACGAACCATGAAGGAAATATAAAAAGCGAGGAGATATAAGTTGAAAAATATTGCGGTCAATACATGGAGGGACGAAGAGGAGGAGGAGGAGGAATGACAGCTCGTAAAGTGGAACAAGACGAGTGAAGACAGCAAGTGGGTGGACCGTGGAGGTGTGGGCATGGGAGAATAATCAAAATATGGAGATAAGAAGACTTCGAAATGGAATGACATCAGAACGAAGATAGCACCCAAAAGAGCTGAGAACAAAATCAAAACGGATCTGGAGATAAGAAGCTGACCGAAAAGGAGGTATGAAACACAAGGTTACAAAAAGCTTTTATGAAATAATCGACCGCGTGTGTGTTATTTATCATTTGGGCGTTTGGCAGTTAAGCCATAACCCATCGACCACTCTCGCTATCCCTTTCCGGCTAGTCCGTACCGGGGGCGAGTAAGATCTCCTGATGGCGCACACGAGAGGCTCGAACGAGCGTTCAAGCCCACCGCATGCCTCTTCGACACATTATTTTTCACTACAAGTAATGGTTAACCATAACGAACAGGAAGGATTTTTTTCAACAATGGACTTTTAACATGGTCTGACTACTTGTTTATACTATTGATTTGGTGATTAATATCCTTAATCTTTCAAAAATTTTTCAAACTTATCAATCAGCATCTACCCAGCACCGTAACCCCTCCATCTGAGGCCATTTCCCGACTTGATTCTTTTGTCAAGTACGCCAGCACTGCCAGTTCGCGACAACACTGGTGCCTACGACATTCTTCTAGCATTTAGCTAACCTGACTAAACCATTAGCCAAATTGGTGGTGAATTCACTGAAAGGTCTCACAGTTTTTCAAAATTGGTTTTTATTTCGGTTCTTGCCTCCACTTTGCCGGACTTTTGGAGCAGACCGAAATTTATCATTCGCATGCCTTGTGCATTTTTTTTCAGAACACTCCCTTCCTGCCCTGTCTCATATCACTCCTGACATACCCCCCTTCAATCATTTCAGTTTATCGACAATTAATATTGTTATGGTACAGTTAATTAATCAGTTATTGTGTTGATTGGCACCGTGAACAGACCTCACGCGATCACGTATCTCCCTAAGCGTACCATCAATCAACCATGGTTGTCAATGGCGTTGATTGCAATGTTTGCAGGCGAAGTAAGGAATGTGAAAACGAGGTAAGTATGTGAAAACGAGGTAAGAAGATGAAAGTTGTAATGGAACATTGAAAATGACTAATTAGCCAATAGAACTCAATTAAAATAAGCAATTAGGTGCCCACAGCCACCAAAACCGCCTCCACGGGAGCGCCACGGAACAAAGTGCTCAAAGGCGCTTTAAATTGTTTTGATTGGATAAGATTACTCAATAACAAAAGTTCCTCTTCTCAAAAGAGAAAAGGAACCTTGATAGAAAAATTGAACGCAAGACAGGATTACAAAGTAGGGATAGAAGTAAGAGGAAGAATGAGAATAAGTTCGTATTGAGAAGAGTGGGAGGACGAAAAATCTATTGTTTTATGCAGTATCCCATGTCGAAATAATGCGCTATTGTGATGCTTGGAGCGATTAATCAGTGAGGATTGAAAGGGATGAGGCAGTGGAACTAACTTTGCGATGAAAATTAAAAAAAAATCAATTTCAAATTTTTAAGTTTCATAAATTCGATTCTATAGCCAGTTTTTGATTTATTGCAACTGACAATTGACAGTTTTATTAACATTCAGTTATTGTTAATTTAATTTTTTTTTCTTTCATTTTGATTGTTCGCTATGTTCTGTGCCATTTCCAGCGTTCGTCTGGATTTGATTCAATAAAGATTATCAAAGAAAAAAATGCAATGAAACCAAATCTCAAACTAGAGAAAGCCGTGTGAGATGAAGGCAAAAGACGTGGTCAGAGGAGGCCAAATGAGTGATGAATGAGTGTCAACATCGGATCAGCATGTTGAACTGGAAGTGAAAAGAATAGATAAAGCGTGAAATTAAATCCCCGAAAATAAAATTAATTGAAATAGAAACGATTGAAAAATAAAAGACAGACGCCACGTGGCACGAAGGCTCGAACGAATGCAGAACCTTGAAGGCTGACCGACCCATACGCATTGATTCGACCACTGAAAGAATTTTTCTATGCTTTAACACCCTTCTAAAATTCTTTAAACTCACCTACGTATGGAGCAATAATATGCATAAAGGAAATAATCTCTTGAAATGAAAAAAATTCTCGGCAAAATTAAAGTTTGAGAAAGGAAAAGAAGGAAATTTGAACGACAATGCGCCAAATGAACATTAAATAGAGTTTTTAAGCTTACTTGAAGTGCGATTTACGATTTACTTCACAATTTCGCGTTTTATTTTTTTCTTATTTGACTTCCAAATATTTCGCGGAAGAATTGAAAATAAAATCATAAAGTTGTGTCATGATTTGATAAAAAACAAGTCATCAGGGTAGGTCTGGAAAGTCTTCATCTTGCATGGTTTCTGCATTTGTTGGCGCTGTTGGACGGAGTGAAGAATATTGGAATAATGATCAATAAAACTGATCTTCATGGCTTCTCTTTCATTGCGACTAGAAAAACGCCTTTGCAATAAGTCGCTTGTCAATACTCACAAAGCTTCGGAGACTACAAAGTTAGTGTTGGTTCGATAAGGCTGATGACGCTAAAAACTCACCATGATAGTTTAGCGCCCATGAAAAAGCCCTAAAGTCTCTCAAATGCCTTTGACTCAACACGACTTATTGAAACTTCAACTCTTGATTGAGGCTGAAATAAAATTTGCTTTTCGAGGCGTTCCAATTAACATTTTATTATTCGCAAGCCTGGTTTTATTGTATAGGATGGGATGGAAAAAGTCATGGAAGCAAGGAAAATCTTTTTGTTAGGGTTAGGGTTGTTTTTGTTTTCTTTTTAGTCAATTATGCCTATCTGCTTCTTTGACCCAAGCACGAACACAACTTCTCACAACCACCATGCACAACTCCTCACAACTCTCACGCACAACTCTTCACAACTCTCACGCACAACTCCTCACAACCACCACGCACAACTCCTCACAACCACCACGCACAACTCCCCACAAAGGCCACGCGTTCTTTTAATATTTACCGCCTCAAAAAGCAATATTCCGAACAGTTTGGCTCAACTTACTCAATAATCCATCCACGGTCTCTTCTGCCTAGCACCTTTCCACTCATCATAAAGATGCTTTGTCTTTTGTTCTTGTTCTTTGTTCAATGACCACTATCAAATGTTTTGTCCTTTGTGCCAACAAAAGACTTCAATGAAAGCAATAATGACAATAACGACAGCAGCGCAACAAGGGTGACAACAATAGTGACGCCATCATCAGCATCAACAAAAACATCTTTAACAAAAGAATGATCGAAATTGTGACAGAGGCAAACCTCGTACGCCTCATGGCTGGGAAGAGTGCCATAGTAGGCGACCAGAAGATGCACGTGCACAGGAAGCCACAGCACAGCAAACATGCTCACCACCAGCATCAACAACCTTCCCAGCCTCTTGTTCCGCTCGGCTGACTTGCCCAGACACGTGGCATGGGAGACATTGACGAAACTTTTGCCACTCACCTGTCGCTTGATTGCCACGGAGAATGCAGCGATGATGATGAGTGGGATGAGGTAGGCGAGTAAGAAGAAAGTGGTGAAAAGAGCCTTTCCGTGGTGGAGGTCATACAGGTCGCACTCGATGTGTTCCTGGCCAGCCGTGTCCGTGTGTGGCTTGAGACCGTAGATGACGAAGATGAAAGAGTTGGCTACGCACACAACACCCCAGATGGCGACGATGAAGGTGACGATAAAAGGCTTGGTGCGATACTTGAGAGTGGTCTCGTTGTGTACGATGGTGAGGAAGCGGATGAGGGCGATGAGAACCAGTGTGTACACCGTCACGTAAGCTGTTACGTTGGTGAGGTAGTGCATCAACTTGCAGCTCGTTTCGCCAAACTTCCACCTGAGTTGGTGGTCGTTTGTTGCTGATGTTTGTTTGTTTGTGCGTAAAACTAAAAGTTTTAGCGGAAAGAGGAAGAATCCTCAATTACAGCGTTGCTATGGCTGCCCACAAACCATAATTCTTCTCGTCTCTTTCGATTCTCTCAATAGAAATACATACACTTGTTCGTTTTATAAACGGATTTCAAAGTTCGTTTGGAGAATTAATGAGCCCACTGAGATGCCATGATAAGAACTACACTTCCGTGCATACATCACCTCCCATCCATAACTCAATCAGCTCGATCGATGCATCAATATTCTTCCTTCCTTTTTTAATTTTTTTCTTTTTTTTAATTTTTTTCTTTTTTATAATTTTTTTAATTTTTATTTTAATTTTTAATTACGAAAATGCTTCTATTTTTCCAATTTTTTTAATAGTTTGTTTTACTACTTTTTCCTTCAATTTTGATTCATATTCACGGTTCGATTATTTGTGGAGATCCTCCCACACATTCGCCATCTACACCTTTCCTGGCATCTTTTTCACGTTTTTCGTCACTTAATCTTCCTTCCAGAGGCTTCCCCTCTCTCAGTCTTCATACCTCATTCATACCCTGACTTCTACTCCACCCTGCTCATCAAACTGAATAATGGTCAATCCTCAACTGCAAGCTTTGTGCTCGATACACCAACCCATCAAGAAAGCATAAGGCGTGGGTCTTTAGAGTTTTTACCTTGTCAAAGCAAATAGTCTTTTTTAGGAATGAGAGCTTTTCATGACGTTGTCAAAAATCCAATTACAAGCAGTCATTTGAAGTTAAAAGCCTCCGAAACAGTTCCAGTTTATTGATGTTCAAAACGAAAATAATTCTTTAAAACCCGCTCACGAACAAATGAAACGTTTTCAAAAGCTGTTTTCCTGCTCTCTCACATCAGATTCCTTAGCTACGTCGTTACGTCTTCGTATGCTCTTCCTCAATCGTCCCTGTCTCATGCCACCTTCACACCTGTCGCTTTTGCGTTTCAAGTGATTAATTCTCTTGTGGTTAAGTGCCTCATTGATAATCTAATCTAATTAAATCATTTATATAGCGCTGATTCTACTCTATTCAAAAGCGCTCTGCTACGAACTGTTTAAACAACAATGTTTAAGAGCTTCACGAAATGAAAGTAGAGAAATAATAGAGGTGAGATTGGGGCGAAGAGGGTTCCATAGAAGGGGTCCACAGTAGGAAAGTGCAGATTTAGCATAAGTACTATCAGAAGGTATCCTCAAAAATGAGAATAAGTAGATCTCAGTCCCTTACGGAGAGGCAACTTAAAAAGGTCAGCTAAGTAGTTAGGTGAGTGATTTTTTTTTCAAACATGAGAGTGCAGATTTTTCAACTTCAACATTAGTGAACTTCGACAGAAGCGAAGAGTTCCAATTGCATGCGATTCATTGTGTGTTTTCAATAACTCTTGAATAATTTTAGTTAAAAATTTTTTTTTCAATGTTTGAAATTTTTGCATGAACAAACAATTTCGGATTCCATGGAACCCTTCGTGCAGGTTTTTCATTTCCGGAAGTCCTCTTTAAACTTTTGTACTCATCCTACAGTGGCATCACGTGCTTGTCACAAGCGCTCTCCATCGTAGGAAGACTTCTCTTGGTCTATATGAGGGCAAGATTGCTGAGACTATAACGAACATGATGTGATATAGCACAAAAGCGAACGGTTGTTTTGAAGTGATTGTTTGGAAGTATGTTTGAAGTTAAAAACGAAATGGTGTGAAACTTTGAAAAGTGAAAGTATGGGAAGACCTCTGGAGTAAGATGATGGAATCGGCCATAGAAGTGATGAACAAAACCAAGCGTTTGAAAAGCTAAACAACTCTGGAATGTTCCTATTCAGTGGAACCGTTGAGTTACAATGGAACCACCATATTCCATCTTCTCTCCTCATCTTCCAATCAATCCCGCATCTACCAATGTCTTTGACGGGAGGTTTGCATAAAACTACCATGCATTTCATCTTTTATCTCTCTTATCTTCCAGCTTCTGCTTGATTCCATTCATTTTAATTCCGCATAACTGGAGTGGAAATATTTATTTAAAAAATGTTTCAAATAACTTAACAGCCCCAAGCTTGAAAAATTAAAAAAAAAATCTTGAAAAAGTGTTTTTAAATAAGATTTTGGAAGCAAATTAAAGGATGGTCGTTTCTTTGGGCAGGTTTCGCCACGTTCACGAAACTAATCAGACTTTTAATCAATCCTTTGCAGCTTCCTCTGCAATATTAGCCCAAGCAAATTAGTCAACAGTTTTTAATGGTCCATCAGAGGGTTGAGTTGCCTTGCGGAGGCGTTTTTAAGATAGGGGAAACGTCTTGAAGAGTGTGGAATCAGCGCTATATAGATGATTTGATTAGATTAGATACTGTAAGAGATACTGACGACGGTGGAAACCAACTAATCTTAACTAATCATAACTTCTTCTTGTGTTTCCCAAAAGTGAAGTTAAAATGCGAAACAATGATTTTACTTTCGGCTGCCAAAAAGTGCGCATTAGAGCAACAAAGCATGAGGCGTGGGGAAGCCCTCATAGAAGAGGCATGAAAAATTCACAAAATTTCTCTTCGTTCCTTCCAGTAGTCACCGAAAAGTTCCATATTGGAAGCTTTTGAGTGGATTATTTGCATGGTGAAGCCGAGAAGACAAGAACGTGTCCAATGGAGTTGGAAATCACGTTGGCGCGCGTGTTTTGTCACGTATATAATTTCCAAATTGATAAATCTATTTGAAATATTTTTTAAACTTAATTTCAACTTTTAATTTTCAATAAAATGTTCCGAGCTCTCAAGGATCAACAACCCCTTGAGTGACAATCATGACTCTACGGCGCATCCATCGACGTCGAAGCGTCCTAAGAACACTCATGTGTCGTTCTCGAGGCCTCTGATGAGGACTTCGTTTGAATCCACACAGGTTCGTTAATGCCAATATAATAATATTCGTGTTTGTGTTATGTTATTCGTTAAGGCAAACTTTATTCTCTGACACGTGCGTTTTGTTTTATTAGGCAAACAGATTCAACTGTGACGTCTTGAAAAACGTTTGGAGTTTTTTCGATAAGAGTTTATCCTTGCCATGGATGAAGGGGGAGGGGGGGATGGAGGGATGCGAAAAGTTATAAAGAATTGTGGTAATGGATGAGTGAATTGAAACTGGAAAAAGTGAATGATTGAATGAAGGGAAGGAGAATGGATGAATGAAGGAAGGAAGACTGGATGAATGAAGGAAGGAAGACTGGATGAATGAAGGAAGGAAGACTGGATGAATGAAAGAAGGAAGACTGGATGAATGAAGGAAGGAAGAAAACTCACGTTCCCTGTGAAAAGACGTAGGCGGTGGAGGGGGGGATGATGAGGACGAAGGAAAGATCAGCAATGGCGAGGTTCAAGAGGAGGATGTTGATGACGTTGCGCATACGTGCTTTTGTAATGATGACGTAGATGACCAAACTGTTTCCTGCCACGCCCACGCACACAATGAGGCCGAAAATGAATGGGGTGATGACCTTGTTGAGGATGTAGTTGAAGGTGATGGTGCTGCTGCTTCGGGAAGGGTTGTTGTGGGTGGTGTTGTTGTGGGTGGTGTTGATGTTGTGGTAGGTGTTGTTGTTGTTGTTGTGAGTGTTGTTGTTGTGAGTGTTGTTGTTGGTGCTGTTGTTGTTGTGGGTTTTGTTACTGGTGTTGTTGTGGGTGGTGTTGTTGTTGTGGGTGGTGTTGTTTTTGTGGGTGGTGTTGTTGGTGTTGTTTTGGTGGGTGGTGTTGAGGTTGTTAGTGTTGTTGTTGTGGGTATTGTTGTGGGTGGTGTTTTTGGTGTTGTTTTTGTGGCTGGTGTTTTTGTTGTGGGTGGTGTTGTTGTGGGTGTTGTTGTTGTGGGTGTTGTTGTGGGTGTTGTTGTTGTGGGTGTTGTTGTTGTGGGTGTTGTTGTTGTGGGTGGTGTTGTTATAAATGTTGTTGTGAAAAGCGTCGTTGATGGGGAAGATTATTTGAGACTCGTTGTGGGTGCGGTTGGGAGAAGAAACACAAGAAACGCTTTGGTTGTTGGAATGATTGATGTGGTCTTTATCCTCGTTCAATGTGGTATCATTTCGCAGGAGTGTTGGATGTGTGTTGTTGCAGAGGAGGTGGTGGGAAGTCTGAGACCGCAGGCTCATCACTTGCATCACCAGCACCACCACATCGATCAGCCGGCCAGCCATCTTAGTTTGAATTCCAGGAAGGTTTGTGGATGGCAAACAACGGAATTTTTTGCCCGGAAATTAATTTTTTTGAAACCGTAGCTAAACGAAAAATAGTTTGCCTTTGTGATTTGTGTTTTTTTGTTTGCTTAAATATTCATTTTTTGTCGGGTTTTCTCAAAAGTAAAATAAACTACGAATGAACAATACACCGCAATGGCTGTTTATGAGCCATAACAACAAATCGCAAAAAATATTAGTATTTTCTCCATAAAACAAAACTCAACAAAACTCAACCAAACTCAACAAAACTCAACAAAACTCTACAAAACTCAACAAAACTCAACAAAACTCAACAAAACTCAACAAAACTCATTTTTCACACTAGAAATAAAGAAAGTTAATGAGAAAAACAAAAGAAAAAACAAAGTTGATTGCTCACACGAACATTGAAACGCTTATGAAAATATTTAAATGAGTTTTTATGGTAAGAGTCAGCATGATTTGTTGCAACATTTCTTCCTATCGGTTTACTGTTTCATCTCTTTTTCATCCACTCATGGACCTTACCACAGCGCTTACCGTCGAAAGAAGAATTCACTGCGATTTACGCAAACTTTTCAAAGAGTTAGCAAAATCCTCTTTCAATCATTCTTCCTTTTGTCAATTCCAGTTCTATTGTCCAACACTAACTCGAATTAATGTTATATTAGAAACATTAAATTGAAAATTTCCCATCGCAACATCGCAAAAGAAGAATAAACAAGTCTTGAGAGGTTCAGGTGATTACACCCACAACTGAACTCTTCTTCCCGATAGAACCAACTCGAAAAACTTCACTCTGGTCGAACAAGATGCAAAGCAGAGACTTCAAGCCCTAAGAACTCACCACGTTTGAGTCGGAGACCAAACAGGCTGTTGAACGGATGGTCTCTTCCCGCACCTCCCCTTTATACCTCGAGAGACCTCCTTGTCTGTGACTATCGTTCTCACGGTTCGTATGGTCGCGCTATGAGCCATGGAGGGAATGTAGGCATGGTGGTATGTATGTGTGTATGTATGTATGCATGGACGTATGTATGTATGTATGTATGTATGTATGTATGTATGTATGTATGTATGTATGTATGTATGTATGTATGTATGTATGTATGTATGTATGTATGTATGTATGTATGCATGAATGTATGTATGTATGTATGTATGTATGTAGGTGGTATGTATGTCGTCTGTGCATAGTGACGCAGGCTGTCAAGCTTGCACGCAAACGGCACTTGAAAGGGTGGATTGGATCAGTTGGATATACAATAATTAATTCACTTTTCTGAGATTCGTCAACTTTCCAAAATTCTCGCTTTGTTTGCCATCAAAATAGCTTTTGCGCGTGTTCGCTAAACCTACTCGCATTTAATAAATAAATGTAAATTGGAGAGATAGAGAGGCTGTTATGAACACTACGTGAAACAAGTCATGTTTCTTGGACCCCAGAAGTGTGGAGCTCCAACAAACTGATTATGACTTTAAAAAAATGCTGGACAGTTTGTAAAAGCACTCTTTATATTGTGAAAAAACAGTTTTAAGCTACTCACGCGTTAAAATGGCCTTCAAAATCAGTTTCCCATCCATGAAAACATTAAAAAATATTGAAAAGGTGCTGCTGAACCTTCAATTCTCACAGAGTTTCAGTTGTACGAAGCGTCAATCGAAGCGAATTCGCATGCATCGTTGTATTCTTAATGCATAATAAAAACTCACTACATACAATACAATACAAAAACGAATATTATTATAGTGGCATCAACCCCGTAGAGTTTCGAGGCCACTCATTGCCTTCCAAACTCCACAAAGCATTTTCATTCAGTCTATAGATAGCAGCTTTTACACCAATTAAGGTTTTCCAGTTAATCTCAAGTGTTTATGCAAGCATGTCGGTGTAGGCCTCAAAACATGCAACTTGTTCTCTGCACTCTGTTGGGAACATATAAACCCAGCCACGGCCTTAGTGATCCATTAGTCAAATCACACTTTGAGTTCTTAAGTTTTTTCAGAGCTAAACCCCATTTTAAAAGTGGATTTAAAAAATAATAAGTTTTTCAAAAACCAGATGTCATTTCAAAGAAAAATGGATTTCTTCGTATTAGTCATCATGCTTCAATCTGGAAGGAACAAGAGGAGATGGAAGAAGATAAGATGCAGCTCCCTTGATGTCCTTGTACAAAGTTGTGGTACCTTTTATGAAGTTTTAAATAAGTCATTTATTCCTATTATGAATAATGTTCCGTTTTTTCTCGTTACCGCAGTGCTACAAAAGTTTTTTTAAATAATAAAATGTTTCATAAGTGAGCGAGCGTTCATGGCGTTGAATTATATTTTCTCTTCAACAAAGTCCACAACTCAATGAAACTGTAGAAACAATTGTTCATCTCGCCCTTGGACTATGTCTTGGAAAGGAGGTTTTTTGTTGTGGACAACAACCGTCCAACAACTCCTGTGCACCAGTGACACTGTAACTGCATGCCTCTCTTAGTCACTTCCACCCCGTCAGCGTTGAATGTGTGTATTTTATTTCATACGGAAAATTTTTTTTGTCTTTTCATGACTTCAAAGATGAAACTTCTATCGTGAGTTTGAAGACTTTTGCGAAGTTAAAGAAACATTTGCTTATGTAAAGATGGCAGGAATTTTAAATCTCTTGCGAATGTGTGTTTGAGCAGTTTTGAAACTAATTTCAGAGTCGTTATTGAGTGATTCGAGAGACGAGGTGGAGCGTGGTAGGACGTTCCATGCGGCATGAAGGCATGCATGCCACCTGCTTCCACACATAAAACAAAAACCCATTTCTACTTGAGATTGAGTTTAAAAACACTCACTTACCTTTTTTAAGTCTCAATTGCCTCTGTCTTCATTCAGAAAAAAACAAAAATTCAGCCTTTGAACAGCTCCGAAGAGAATTCTGAGTTAAGTCCCGAAACAATTTCTGTATATTAAGCTTCGCTTGTCAAATAACCGCTCTTTTTGAAGTTAGAAAGGTCCAAACGGAACTTGAAAAGTACAAAGACGGTGCATTCTGAGTGGTCTTCTGGGAGGCGGTGATGTGAGTTTCATTGATACGCCGAACAAAAAAAAAACATCGGAAAGGGAATTGGATAAATTTTAATTTTTGTTTATTGGCGTCCTTTGAAGGCTTGTCGTGTCCGTGATGCGTTCATAACTTCTTATTCAGCGCCAAGGAAAAGGATAAATGACGTCTGACTGGTTTAACATAAAATTGTCATAACTTCAAGGCGTTTGATTATGGCGGCTGTTACACTTGGATGAACAATGAAACAAAGTGTTGACAAACCTGATGCTGAACTAAGGTTGAAGAGGAGGTGGAAAAAAGATGGAGAGAAGGTGAGTAGGAGGTGAAAAACAAAGACACAAACACACACACACACACACACACAAACGAACACACACACACACACACACACACACACACACACACACACACACACACACACACACACACACACACACACACACACACACACACACACACACACACACACACACACACAAACAAACACACACGAACAAACAAACACACACAAACAAACAAACACATACACACACAAACAAACACACACACACGAACAAACAAACACACACACACACAAACAAACACACACACACAAACAAACAAACAAACAAACACACAATCATTTTCAAAACTAAAACCATCAAAAATTTCAACGTGGGGCGATGATAAAAGGGAGGCGCATTACTGCTCCGCCACTTTTCTCATGGCTTTTTTAAAGCAAATCCGAAGGAACTCTGTGGATGGTACAAAACATGGCGACCAACCGGAAGAAGAAATATACCGGAACCTCAACAGTAATGGTAGTCTTTGAATCTTGTGCTATTGACTCTCCAAGTGGGTGCAAGGTGTCCACGTGACTTCCGTGACTTGTGTCCACGTGACTTCCGTGACTTGTGTCCACGTGACTTCCGTGACTTCAAGCCCCCTCAAAGTTTAATGTCATTTTAGTAACATTCATCATCGTATTGTGTTATTTTTTTATCATAAAAAACCTCAACAACACAGGCAAAGAGACAAAGTAAGCCAAAGCGAATAAAACCGTTTTCATGCCTTTGAACATAATGCTAAAAGGCGCATTGGGATATTTTTGATTAGATTAGATTAGATTAGATTAAATTAGATTAGATTAGATTAGATTAGATTAGATTAGATTAGACTAGATTAGATTAGATTAGATTAGATTAGATTAGATTAGATTAGATTAGATTAGAGTAGAGTAGATTAGATTAGATTAGATTAGATTAGATTAGATTAGATTAGATTAGATTAGATTAGATTAGATTAGATTAGATTAGATTAGATTAGATTAGATTAGACTAGATTAGATTAGATTAGATTAGATTAGATTAGATTAGATTAGATTAGATTAGATTAGATTAGATTAGATTAGATTAGATTAGATTAGATTAGATTAGATCAGATTAGATTAGATTTGAAGAGAAAACACCTCCACTGGATGGGTTTCCACGGGACAGAAGCTAATTCACGTCTGGTGCATAACATGCGTGTGAACCGTTTGTGAAATATTTAGGAGAAGTGCATGGTTCAGAGTCCACCTTGCTGTTGCACCAAGAGTTGAGTGGTTCTTATTCCTCTCGGAACTTTTTTCAGCTAACGACAATATTCATCGTTATGTCCTCTTGTCTCACTGTTGTGGCCTCGAAACTCTACGGGGTTAATGCCCCTATAATAATATTTGTGTTTATTATGTAGTTTGTGTATTGTATTGTATTGTTTTGTATTTTATTGTATTGTATTTTATTGTATTGTATTGTATTGTATTGTATTGTATTGTATTGTATTGTATTGTATTGTATTGTAATGTTGTCTTTTTTCGTCACACAACTATGGTAACGACTGATTGGAAAAAATTGCTGAATTTTTTAAACACATACAAAACAAAAAAGGCGTCCATGCCTCCCAAGCTACAGACGGACATTAAATTTATGAAATTAAAAGTGGCGAATGCTGACATGCGAGAATAAATAACAAACAGTGTAATTGGAGCGATTTTTTGTAATTATTTCTAACTGGTTGATAACAATGATTAATGGTGTGGTTTCTTCCAGCCTTTCCCTGAATATTTCATTCATAAGTGCCACATGAAAACCCTCTTTGTAGCGGCTTGGAGGAAATGATTATTTAACTTTCCCATCTGCATCCCGTGGCACAAGGCCTCAACCTCCACATACATCGAGTCTTACACTAATTATAGCCTTTTGTTTCTATTTTTGTTGTCATACTAAACACCTCAATAGTACACCTGCTCTGGTTGACCTTTCCAAGGAGAGTGTCGTAATGAGGTTTCCTAATCAACTCTTAAAGCCATATTTAATCAGCGCTATACAAATGTTCTGTTTGGATCAGGTTGTGAGACTGTGCACACACAACAGAAAAACAATAAAAGGTTAAAAGATTCTACAAGTTTTTTTAAATCTGATCTTTTTCCGTGTCACATGCCCTTTTGAACAGTGTGGAATCAGCGCTAGATAAATAATTTTATTAAATAGATCACAACATTTCCAGCGTCTAACTGGGTTTGGTTCACTAAAGAGGGTGGAAAAAATAATAAGAGATTTTTCTTCAGCTGTCAACTTTCTTGTTGTTTCGTATCTTCACCACTGAAGAAACTGAAATAAAATATTCAGGATGGGATAGCTTTCACCTCGTAACGAGGCGTCCGAAGGCTTCACAGCATGAAACATTCACAGCTGTCTGAGGCCTTTATTATTTTATCAAACTAATCCAAGCTAATTTGTGGAATGTCTTTTGAGCCTTGTGATCTTTGCCAAAACATTTTTAAATGAAAAAGAAATCTCAAAGCGCACATGATTGGTTTGATTGGTTGAATGGAGTGAGAATTTATGTAGCTTGATGGTATTCGATCCATTATTGAGGCAATGAAAGTTGAGAAGATTCAGAATTCGTACAAGCAGTGGAAGTTTCAACACGATGACCAAACAACACAATGTTCCTTGTTGAAAACAAAAACGATGAAAGTTTCGAATTAAAACTGACATGGGATGATTCCCGATGTATCATCAGACTGATTCAATGCTTGAGTCTGTTTGACACACCACACCTTTTCACTAACTCTTCATCTCTTCCTAACTCTTCATCTCTTTCTAACTCTTCATCTCTTCCTAACTCCTCATCTCCTCACAGACTATCCACCAAACAAAACTCAAAAGTTCTTCCAAATTATTTTTCAGCTTTAAAATATCCAAACTGCCCCACAATTCAAAAGCTCTCGTTTCTTACTTTTCTCGGTAATTAATTAGAACAGTTTATTTTTATTTTTTACTTCACAATTCCTTCTTATGTTATTTCTTCAACAACTTTTCATCTCCTCTCCTCAAAATCATTTACTTGGTCACGTGAAAGATTCCTTAGTGCGTCTCAGCCCTTCCCAAGTTAAACATTTTCAATCATATTGAGCAAAAACAATTGCTTTAAAAATCAGTACCCTCATCTTACCCTAACAAAGCTTTTTATAGCGCTGAGTATTACTGCTGAAAAGCGCTGGTGATAATGAAGATTTATGAGTACTCTTGTATATACTTGTCTGTTACGCCTTCAACTCACATCCATTGTAATACGGTTGTTGTATTTTTTACAAAATAGTTTAAAAAATGAAAAATCTACCCTTGATACAGAGTGTATTGTGTCTCTTGTTCTTATCCTCTCTTTCTCCCCTCTCCAAAAGTCCTTCTATGAGAGAACACTTTGAAGAAACCCTTTGAAACGTAAAAACGTCTGTGGACCAATTACCAAACGAGCTATTATGCAAAGAAAAAATTACTTTAAAAGAAAAAAAACAAATAATTAAATAAATAAAATAAAACTAAAAAGTTTATTAATCATCAAAAAGTTCACAAACTACACCGTCACTATCACCATCATCGTCGTCTTCATCACCATCACCATCATCATCACCAACTTCATCGTCTTCAACGCCATCCTTGTTTGCATAAGCATCGCGGGGGTTGGAGGCAGGTGGTTCGTACCAGGTGATGATGTCTTCAATGGTGTCAGGAAGGCTCTTGTGGTGAGTGTTGGGTAGGAAGAGGAGGAAGATTTCAGCGACGCTGTTGCTGCAACCAAGTGCTATGTACAACGCCTTCGCATCCATGACGAGCTACCGAGGTGATGTGTAATGCGAGAAGAGTGAAAACATGTGGAGGAGGGTGGGGGGGGGGGGGGGGGGTGAGGGTGGGGGGGAGGGGGGTGAGGGTGGGGAAGAGGGGGGGAGTGAGTGTAAAGAATAGGTGTGATAATAGAAAGTTGGATAAAAGCGTACTGAGATTATGAAAGATCAGATTTAAAAAAAACACACGCCTTTCAAAACAGCTTGAAACAAATTAAAAACAAGAACGCTTGCATTTCAAACATTATGCATCGATTAAGACATCCAAGACTCACGAAGACTGGACTGAAAGAAGCCAGCATGGTGCCCATTCTGCCAACGCCCAGGCATACGAGCAGAGCACTTTCTCTGAAGGTTGAAAGGTTTCTTGAGCTTCATGATCTAGTAATGCAAGAAAGAAGCGGTTCATGACTGAACATCCCATGCCCTGTAAACTCGATAGTGGTTTTACATCACGATAGCAACATCAAGCACTCTCAGACGCCGTGAGACGTCATGAAAATTAAATAAACTTTTTATTTGTGAAATAAAAATAAGCTTGAAAACGAAATAAGAAGTGGAAAGACGTTGAACAAATGAGTTTCAAATCAGCAGGGTGCGGTGTATGTTTGCATAGGCGATCAACCCCGTGTTCATTATTTTCCACTGATGATGACGTATGTGCTTGCGTCATAAATACTTTAAAACTTCAAATAAATATGTTTTATTTTTCAAGTTTTACTTGAGTTTTGTGTGCATTCAGTCTAAGTACCTCAGGGGAGTGGGGAAGAGTTCAGCGACCAAAGGAAGAGTGGCGAACCAGCTTGCTCCAGTGAAGAACTCGAAGAGGACACTCAAGGCCAGTGTCGTGACTGCTGTGTTCTCGTGCTCGTCTGGGCATGGGTGAGTGGGTGGGTGGGTGGGTGAGTGGGTGGGTGGGTGGGTGAGTGGGTGGGTGGATGGGTGAGTGGGTGGGTGGGTGAGTGGATGGGTGGGTGAGTGGGTGGGTGGGTGGGTGGGTGAGTGGATGGATGGGTGAGTGGGTGAGTGGGTGGTGGGTGTTTGTATGTTTTGTTAGTGATCTGTTTACAACAAATGTTTCAAGCAGTGGTTTTTATTACTTTTAAACCAGGTTTATAGTTCGACAAAAAACATCACATTGAACATAAAAATGGTTTCATAGCATAAACTGATGTTGAAAAAAAATGCCTTATAGAGGGCGTACCGGCGTAGAACTGTGTTAATGCGAGAGCAAACATCAGAATGACAGCCAGGGCTTGACAGAATATGACGCATTTGGTCTTGCCAAATCTGATTTTGAATGCATGAACGATCTTCAACTGGCGTCAACATCAGTCTTCTCTCCATTTTGGAGTGCCATTGCAGAAGTGAGCGTACGAAGTAATAAGCGTTCAATGGCATTATGACGTGAATTGATCTATTGCGTCTGAAATATGCATAAAAGTGGAAATAAGAGATGAAAACATGAGTGTCAGGTCTGTTGAGTACATTTTGCAGCTGTGGTGCATGATAGGAACAGCAACAACGTCAACCAGGCAAAAGAGGAGGACGTTGAGGTAGTGGTTGGTGGGCAAAACCCAGCTAGACATGAAGACGGAGAAATACGAGAACATGTGAACGCTGTGTGTGGATGACATCAACAAATTATTTGAAATTTTTGATCAATTTTTTAAAATTAAAATGTAGGATTATATAAAAATACTATGCAATGGGAGATGAAATAAGTGTTACTCACAAAAGCACAGCTGCCACCAGCATATGCCTGAGAAGATAAGGGTTTCTGAGGAGCTCGAGAAAAGAATATTGTATGAGTGGTTGTTTCGTAACGGTGGTGTCGTCATCTTTACTGAAAAACCCCTTGTAGGACTTGCCGAAGGAGTCATAACTCCGATCAAAAAGCCCTTTCTTGTGGGGAGACTTGCTGGTTGAGAAGGTTTGAAGTTCCAGATCTTGGGCTGGTGGCTGTTCATACTTGAAAATGGGTCTCTGAAAGGTCACTCCATTGAAAGCGCCTGCATACAACAGCACCTCTTCTGCCTTGCGCACTTTCTGCTTCTCGTACAACCATGGCACCGTCTCGGGCAACCACCATCTGCATGGAATGAGCGTTTCGAAATGTGAAAAGTTAAATAATGATTCGAAAAAAGAAATTTCAAATGTGGACGAAAAATTGGCCGTTCAACTGAAGAAGTGGTCGCTTTGAAATATTATTTGAAATATCAATGACAAAGGAATAAAGTGGTTACGCTAAAATTCTCATTGTAGAGCACGATCGACTTATACATTTGCAAAGACACTGAGAAACATTCAAGTGATACAATACAATACAATACAATAAAATACAATACAATACAATACAATACAATACAATACAATACAATACAATACAATAAAATAAAATACAATACAATACAATACAATACTATACAATACATTACAATACAATATAATACAATACAATACAATAAAAGACAATACAATACAATACAATACGATATAATACAATACAATACAATAAAATAAAATAAAATACAATACAATACAATACAATACAATACAATACAATACAATACAATACAATACAATACAATACAATACAATACAATACAATACAATAAAATACAATAAAATAAAATACAATACAAGATACAAATATAATTATAGTGGTATTAACCCTCTAGAGTTTTGAAGCAATTCGAACGGTCTCCTCACATGTGGAAGGGGAGCGAGGCAAGGAGGTAGAAGTCGATGCAGATTTGGAGGTAGGCCCAGTTGGCGAGGGAAAATGCCAAGAGGGTGGTGATCGCTATGCCTGGCCCCCACAACAAGCACTCCATAAAAAAGTAGAAGTCTCTGCTCTTCTGACTGAAACACGTCGACAAGTAGAGACTCTCACAGTAGATTGTGCCCTACAGAGATTGAAAGGCGGATGAAAGCTTGGAAGAGAGAGTTCATTACAATAGAGAGAAGCCTTGAACAGATGAGAACTATAAGTATAAGTTAGTTTAGATTCATAAAATTTGCTGGTTTAAAGGACATACCCCGGTGAAAATTCCTAAAAGGACTCTGACGAAGAGGAACAGTTCCAAGCGGTGTAAGAGTACACTCAGCAGGCCCAAGATGGCCAGAGAGGCAGTGGTGATGGTGTAGGTTCGCTTGCTCCCAAACATCCTCACAGGCCTCTGGAAGACGAAGCCTCCAACGATGAGGCCTATGGTGAAGAGGAGTTGACTGGCACATGACAACACTGTCTGCCCGCACACCAGGTCCCACTGCGCCAATGGCACACAAAAAAATAAAGAGTTCTAGAGCGCTGTGTTAGCAGATACAAAAATTAAAAAAAGTCAAAACTTCGAAAAAGACTTTTTGAAGTATCTTAAATCGGATCTTGAAATATCCATCAATCGATAATCCGTAACCTCACCATCCATCTCATCGATTATTTGCCTTTTCTTTAACATGAAAGATTCATGAGAGACGAGACCTTTTTGATGAGTAGGCGTTCATCATCGTACTGCCACCCATCGACGCAGTGGGTGCTCTGGTTGTGGAGGGATAAGTTGAAGAGCGTGGTGCACGGGTCGACGCCTCCGATCAAGTCTAAAGGAAGCAGTTGGTCCTTGGAGGCTCCTTGGGGCAGCATGCAGTGCTGCAGAGGACGGTGTCCTGGGTTCAGTGGTTTGTGTTTGAAAAGTATTTGTTCGCACATTGACTTCAATTTGTATGATTAAAGATAGTTTCTTTTGAAATGTTCATAATATTTGTTTTTGAGACGTCAAGAATATGCTGGACGTTGTTGACTCACCGATGAAGAGGATCGAAACGATGTGCCAGTTGCAAGGCAGCCTCAACGTGAGGTGCAACAGGGCAAACACCAAAGTCTGCCACTTTCCATAGAAGCCCAACTGCTGCAAAGCTTCTTCAACTTCCATACTTGCATTTCAAAAATGAACCTACATACTCGACTTAAAGTTACATAAAGAAGGCCGTTTGTTTTCGAAGGAATCTCCAAGGCTAAAAACAAGCATTGTCTTGCTCAATGGTGACTGCTCAAACAATGCCCAGCGAGAATAAACGCAGCAGTCAAAGATTTCAAGACGTGAATGAGTGTATTGAAGCAGGGAGTTGAATCAAACGAAGCACCTTGTGTTGGGTGCAAACTTAAGAAATGATTGAATTCGGAATGTCGAATGATCAGTCGACAGAAATGTTAACACCGGCTGCTCCTATGGACGATTCGAAGGAGATGAAGTTGTTATCCTTCAGCTCCTCTTGCACCTTCCTCAAGGAGTCCTCGTGAAAACCTTCAAAATATGAACACCAAATTAACTTGAAATTTAAATTAAAGATTTCGCTCGAATCTTGAAAAACATTTTAAAAATTGAAAAAGATTAAGGACAGTCGATAGAGGACCCACCAGGTGGCAGAAAAGCAAAAACACAGCCACCACCACCGGCTCCAGTGAGTTTTCCGTAGAGCGAATGTCTGCGCAGAACTGCCAAAACGGTCTCTATGGCGTCATGACTCACGCCCATGCAGCGTAAGAGGTTCTGCGCCATCTGCACCAGGTCCTAGTGGGAAGTAAGAGAGGGTGAGGAGGAGGTGTTTCGCTGAGAGCCAAGCCAATTATATTCTGGCTTGTTGTTGACTTATAATTAAAATTAAAATTCATGTTTAGAATGAATTTTTAACGAAGTTGATAAGTCAATGATGGGAAACTCAGTTTGTTGTTTAATTGGCGCTATACAAATGAGATTTAATGATATGATTAGCCTTAAACGAGTTTCACAAACATCAATGGTGGAATGGAGCTCCAGTAGATCCTCTCCACCACCACCATTACTACCGTCACCACCTTCACCACCACTACTACCGTCACCACCATCACCACCACTACCGCCACCACCACCGCCACCACCACCGCCACCGCCACCACCACCGCCACCACCACCCCCACCACCCCCACCACCACCACCAGCACCAGCACCAGCACCAATAGTTTGAGTACGTTGCAGCTTTTTAAGCCATGCGAGGGACTCCTCGGTGAGCAAGTCACAAGAGGTCATCAAAGAGTCCATGAGGTGGCCGTACTGGTGGCGAAGAGGAAGTTGTTAATGGATTGTAGCATAGTGAGTTCGCCATAGACGCCTCAGCCGCTCCAAAAAAATAATATTACTTATCTAAGCTAATCTTTCATATAGCGCTGATTCGACACTGTTTGAGAGCGCTCTGCTGCGAACTGTTTATTACTGATTATTATTATTATTATTATTATTATTATTATTATTATTATTATTATTATTATTACTATTTTTGTTGTTAGTTACTACGATAAACCGAAAGGAAGGAAGAAATACTGAAGTGTCCATGCACAAGGACTATTTCAGTTGAAGACCAGTGTTTCAGAAGGCAAAGATCGATTAAGTTTGAGGCGAAATGTTACAAAGAAGAGAGGTGACAACTTTCGAAAGAACGGAATTTTGTCGTTTAAACAGTTCGTAGCGGAGCGCTCTTGAACAGTGTGTAATCAGCGCTATATAAAGGCGTTGATTAGATCATAACGTAAGAAGCGCCTCTTTGAATGGCTTCAAAAAATTAAAAACACCAACTTTTTCACGTTTCTTTTTGACTTTCGTAACCATGGCCTTGCTGCTGCGAGATACCCTGGTGTCCACAAGCAGAATCTTCAGGCAGGGCATGCTGTGGAATACAATACAACGCAATAAAACTGAATACAATTCCATACAACTCAATACAATCCTATACAATTCAATACAATTCGATACAATTCAAGTGAGGACTAAAAAAATGAAGAAGCAAAATAACTATTTGGATTAATTATAATAAAGGAGTTATAATGAAATTGATTTGTGTGAGCATGAAGAATGCACCAGCTCACTCTTGTATGAAGGTCATCTGACCAGCCTTGAACTCCAAGGCCTTGCCTGGGTTGGAAGGTCATTGTTGAGCAACATGCGTGAGATTCAAATGAATGCAGAGTTCAAATGAATTTTTGAAATCCCTTGATGAATTTTACTTATTTCCTTGACCGCTCGAACACATGGAGGGTAACATTGAAAGCTTATGGAGATAATGGAAGGGGCGTTGTTGATCTGCCTAACCAAAGGTGACAATGCAATTATCCACTCCGGATGGCTTGCCATGGATCACCATCTCAGCAACCAGTGACCACCTGTTTATCAAATCTTTGTCCTCACCACTCAAGCCCTCGCCTGTAAGGAATTTTCGAGCTTAATAATTGGGTACAAAGATTTTACTTTTGTTTGAAGAATAATTTTGAAAAATTAAATTAAAACATATTTGATAAAACATAAATTAAATTGAATATTCTACCTTCGTTGATGTTTTTGATAGAGCCCTTGAGAGCAAGAAGAGCAGAAGCCAAACAGACACTGTATGAGGCTGAACTACCAAGCCCTGCTCCGAGGGGAAGGTCGGAAGTGACTGTTACATTGAGTTTTGGAAGAGAACTGCAGTACAAAAAATTTTGAAGGTTTGGAAGTGGTTTGTACACAAAAAAACAATCAATCATTTTGACATTGAAAACCAATAAAATGTTATAATTAGCCTAGTTGTCATACTGTACTTGATGTGAACCTACCAGCAATTGAAAATAGAAAAAAGAAGATAGAAAAAAGAAAGGAGTGCCAGATTTTCGAAATTGAAGTTGTCATTTGACTGACTGATGAAATTGTGTAATTGTCTTAACACATCTTCATCCACTTGTGAATGGAGGTTTTGATGGCGTTTCAATAGTGGTTCTGAAAATCAAAAGTTTGATTAAAAAACATAAAATACCTAAATAATTTTTGAATTAATTTAGAAGATATTAGTGGCTGTAAAATTAACATTTTTAATGTATTTCAAGTTAAACAAGTATAAGGAAACAACCGACTGAAAAGTGCAGTTTCTTAACTTGCTCATAATCCCACTCGAAAGATTGGTTCAAAGTAGGAAGAACTAGGACTAGAGAATCATTATTATTTGCAACTAATTCCAGCTTCGTTCTGAGGTTCAAAGCAGCGGCCAAAGCCTTCTGGAATAATAATTTGTTAATAGAGTTTGAAAATTAATTAGTTAAAAAAATATTTAATTAAATGTTAAGCTTTAGCCGAAAGAATTTAAATTTTTTCTAGAAGTTAGTTAAAAAATATGTATTATAGAACTAATTCAACGAAATACATACTTTTCCATAAACTACCGAATGTTCTCCAAACAGGATAACTTTTCCGGGAGCAGAAACACAAACGGTTTGATAAACCATTTATAACTTTAGCACTTTCAAAAAGTTACCTTTACACCGCTAATTGGGACATCTTTTTGAACTAAAGTTTACTTGAAGAGCGTTCTTTTCAGACCTATATTGAAAAAAAATTAATTAGAAAAACATAAAAAAAACACATTCAAATTATTTTTCTACTGAAAATAATCTTAATAATTCTAAGAACATTTTTAGTATATTATCTAGTCTTTGGTCTTCAGTTATTTTAAAGGGATTCGAATTTAAAGTTAAAAATGGATGAAGTTAACAATGAAAAAATGGTTCAAAAACTTGAAGTAAGTTTGCAATACTGTTATGTAAGTGTCATTTAATTTTCCATTTTTCCACATCAATCTCAACAGTTCAATACTTTCTATACATATGGAAAAATGCGATCTAACTATGGTAGATGGTGTTCTTTTCAAGACCAGAATACGGAAATAAATATCGACATTCCTCCTGATTTGAAACTTTCCAAACTCTTCGTCAACGCTCCCAAAATTGAACAAGGAATCATGGCAATCGAGCCAATGTCTTGGAAAGACGTCTGTTAATTAAACATGTTATTTAAGATATATATATATATCTATCTATCTATATATATGAAATAATTTTAAAAATAAATCAATTAGTAATTGAAGCTCCAATTTTATCTTCATTATTTCATAATCATCTCACAGGTGAACACCAGTTACATCAAGAACACCGTCACGGGCATAAACCACGTTGAAGGAGGGTGGCCAAAGGACATAAGCTACCTGGACGAGCAACAAACCACTCGCTACCACAAGAAGGCCAAGAGGGACGAATCTTACGTGCCCACCATGACCAACCTTTGCAATGTCTCTTGCATTACAATAAAACTCTTTCGGACGCTTCAGTCGCTTTCCTTGGCGCTTTAAAAATCAAATTTTTTTATGACTGTTACTAAAAATAAAATAAAAATGTGATAAAATTTTCAAGAATCATATTTAATTAAAATAAATATAACATTTATATTCCAATAAAAACGCGAAAACACCTTTTCAACCAATTTTCCAACTGATTCCTACCCGCCATTGAACAGTTGATGGAGTCTTGCATAAACCAGAACAACAGCTTGAATATCTACCAGAAGTACTTTGAAGACGAGCCCACCATCGAACAACACGTCGACATTAGCGCACACGTCTTCGTCAACTTGTGGTGGGAAAACTTGAACATAAAAAGTGAAGCTTAAATGAAAATTATTTAAAAAAAAAACGCAAATTTTAATTTTATGAATTATTATTGATATTTCGTACAATTTCTTTTTCTTTGATCCAGGGACCACAGCGGTCAGAAGAGGAGTGTGTCCTACCTCACGTGGCACCCGGTGGACGGCCATGAGACAATGGCAGCTGTTCACTGCGACCTCGACTACTCCGAACTACTCAAACCCTGCTATGACAGCTACATCTGGAGAATCGGTGGGTGGATGGATGAGGGTGAGGTAGATGGATGGATAAAGGTAAGGTAGATGGATGGATAAAGGTAAGGTAGATGGATGGATAAAGGTAAGGTAGATGGGTGGATAAGGGCGAAGTAGATGGATGGATAAAGGTGAGGAAGATGGAGAATTAGTATGTGTGGGTGGTTGATGAGTAGGTGTGTGGGTGGTTGATGGGTAGGTGGGTGGGTGGTTGATGGGTAGGTGGGTGGGTGGTTGATGGGTAGGTGGGTGGGTGGCAACGCATGGTTTGAACAGTGGCAATGGATGACTGAACAGGCAAGTGGTAGAGTGGATGGGCAGTAAGGCGTGGAGTTGGTGTGAGTTTTAGAGTGTGAACTTATCAACACTCGCTGGCGCACAAGCTTCAGTGGCTTGGAGTAGTTGAACCTCATGGGGTATACACCCTGCTGATGCTTGAACATCCACCACTGAACTACACACCTTTCATGAGGGACCTTCCGCCATCAACTGCGCAGACAACTCCTTCGAGCCTGAGTTCTTGCTGACCCCTACCAGTCCCATGCTGACGATGGAGTACAACCACAAGGACGTGTACCTGCTGGCTGGAGGACAGTATAACGGACAGGTGCATGCGCGGTTGCATGCGTGGATGCATGCGTGGGTAGATGCATGGGTGGGTGCCTGAGTAGATGCATGTGTGGATGCATGAATGGGTGCATGAGTGGATGCATGGATGGGTGCATGAGTGGGTGCATGGGTGGATGCATGGGAGAGTGCATGGGTGGGTGCATGAGTGGGTGCATGCGTGGGTGCATGAGTGGGAGGACGGATGAGTGTGAGGTGGGAAAGTTCAGAACCATCTTACTAGACTCCTCTGTGCACCGCTTCAATTTTCTCCATCAGATTTTCGAAGCTACTTCAAAAAAATAATAAATAAATTCAATTTTTAAAGCGCCTAGGCAAGCAACTGAGGACTAAATGACTAAGCCACTCTAGGATGGCGTCGGTTCTTTATTTGAGTTACCGCTTTTTACAACTCAAACTTGAGCTTAGCCGGAAATTGAACCTCGACCCTCACGTTTTAAGAGCGGACTTGTTAACCTTTATGCTACAGGCGCAGACGTTCATTAATTTATTTACCTTTTTCAATTTCATAACAGATTTATGCTCAAAATGTTATTCGGGCGAGTCGTAGTTTAAATTATTGCTTTTTGTTTCATTTCTAAATTGCATAGCCATCCTCAAAAATAATCATCGCTGCCATCATCACCACCACCGCCATCACCGCCGCCACTACCGCTGCCACCGCTGCCACCACCGCCACCACCACCACCGCCACCTCCTCCACCGCCACCGCCACCACCACCACCGCCACCACCGCCACCACTACCACCGCCACCTCCTCCACCGCCACCACCGCCACCAGCACCGCCACCAGCACCGCCACCACCGCCACCACCGCCACCAGCACCACTCCCACCCCTCTTCAGGTAGTCTTCTTCGACATCAGGAAATCTCACAAGCCTATCAGTTTCACCAACAAGGTCTGTCTACTCACCCACTTTCGAGCAGACGACTCATTATTTTTGAAAATTAAATTAAATGGTTTTTCTAATAGCAAAACCGCGAAAACAAAAAAATGACTTTTCTTGCATCGTTGATTGTGTTCGATTAATCAAAAAACTTTCAAAATTTTTCACTTTTATTCAAAGTCGAAAGCGACCCAAAACTAAGATTACGAATTATTGCGCCTTTTCTTTATTTAAAAATCATAATTCATCAACTTAACGTGCCTCCGCATGAACAATTAAAGGAGATTTCACACCTGGAGCCTGTGAATTCTCTGCAATGGGTGCAGTCCAAGACTGGCTTCGAATGCTTCACCACATCGTCTGATGGACAAGTGGGTGGTTGTTGTTGTTGCTATGGTACCTTGTTGCTATGGTACCTTGTTGCCATGTTACCTCATTGCCATGTTACCTCATTGCCATGTTACCTTGTTGCTATGTCATTTTGTCATATTGTCATATTGTCAAGTTGTCATATTGCCATGTTGTCATGTTGTCGTGTTGTCATATTGTCATGTTGTCATGTTGTCATATTGTCATGTTGTCATATTCTTATGTTGTCATTTTGTCATGTTGTCATGTTGTCATGTTGTCAAGTTGTCATGTTGTCATGTTATCATATTGTCATGTTGTCATTTTGTCAGCTTTTCATATTGTCAGGTGCTATGGTGGGATATGAGAAACCTGCAGGAGTTTGCAGACCAGATGTGCATTGACTCTACCAAGCAGAATAACATCAGGATCGCCGAGGGAGGAGTCTCTCTTGAGTACACCACCACTGCTGTAAGTGGTGTGGTGTGGCGTGGTGTGGGTGTGGTGTGGTGTAGTTTGGTGTGGTGTGGTGTAGTGTGATGTGGTGGGGTGTGGTGTGGTGTGGTGTGGTGTGGTGTGGTGTGGTGTGGTGTGGTGTGGTATGGTATGGTGTGGTGTGGTAGGGTGTGGTGTGGTGTGGTGTGGCGTGGCGTAGTAACGCACCACTAGCGAAACAAGTAGTCAAAAAAATCGAACAAAAAAATAATTTCCACTTGAAACTGAAGTTTAACTTTTGAATTCATCACTTAAAAACTCAGCTCATTTCCAATGAAACATTAAGTACTCATTCGCAATCCACCATCACTCCCCCACAGCCCACCAAGTTCATGGTGGGCACGGAACAAGGCAACGTCTACTCCTGCACTCGCAGAGCCAAACAGCCTGGTTCGTGTCTTTCCTTTGTCTTTCCCACCATTGCTACCTTCCCCATTGTACATTTTCACCTTTCCTTCTTTCCACTTCTGTTTCTTCCCACCATTTTTCTCTTCAAAGGCAATCGTCACACCCTCCATACAATCTCACCACCACAACCTCACCACCACAACCTCACCACCACAACCTCACCACCACAACGTCACCACCACAACCTCACCACCACAACCTCACCACCACAACCTCACCACCACAACCTCACCACCACAACCTCACCACCACAACCTCACCACCACAACCTCCCCACCACAACCTCACCACCACAACATCACCACCACAACGTCACCACCACAACCTCACCACCACAACTTCACCACCACAACCTCACCACCACAACTTCACCACCACAAAGTCACCACCACACCTCACCAACCACCACCACCTCGCAGGAGAGAAGATAGGCCAGGTGTTCACAGACCACATAGGACCCATCTACCTGCTCCAAAGGAACAACCACGTGATCAAAACCTTCCTCACCGTGGGAGACTACCACGCAGACGTAACACACCAGTTTCAATTACTTTATGTTACCACAAAAATGTTGTTCAACATTGTATTTCGAATTAATCATGCTTCGACAACCTGATCAACTTCCAAGCTCAATCGATCATTCATCAACTCCACAGTTAAGTAATGACTTACTTTCAGTTACTCCAACTTCATAGTTCATCCTCCTCGCCCAGCCCTCGTATAACTATGAATTGACGACATGATTATGTAAATGGGGGATTTTTGAATTGCGATGGGAGACATTTTTCATGGTGATTCCATGAGGTATTGTGGCTTCAGTAGCGTTTATGTTAAGCAGTCATAAATCGCAACGAAATAATCTGCAATGTGGCTTGTGCCTCAATTAAATTACGCCAGGAGCAAGAGTGAAGGCAAAATTATCGCATAAAATGGCCATTACGTTTGGAGAACACCACGTGATCAAAGATTAAATTAATTATTCAAGCAAGCCACTATATCATGGAGCATTCATAAAGCTCCATGCTTCCTTCAATGCCAGCGCTCCCACAGCTGAGGTATCTTTCTTCTTTTGATGCTTCCTCCTTCACGCAGGGCGCTTATATTATTTCTCCATGAGCTATGAATAATGCCTGAGTATCTCCATCACATAAACTTTAATCTCTTCTTTGGAATCTTAATGCCTCTCTTGCACACCATGCGCTATAAAAATCATCAATTGCTTTCCGCCCGCATTTTTGCTCGTCCTCACATTCTCCAACCTCCAAGCTTCCCAGTCGTTCTTCTGTCGTTCATTGGTCTATCTACTCGTCCATCCATTCATTCATCCATCCATTCATTCATCCATCCATTCATTCATCCATCCATTCATTCATCCATTCATTCATTTATCCATCCATTCATTCAGCCATCACTCCATCCATTTATACATCCATCACTTCATCCATTTATACAGTACAATACAATACAAACTCGAATATTATTATAGTGGCATTAATCCCGTAGAGTTTCGAGGCCACATTTATATATCCATCCATCCATCAATTCATACATCCATCACTCCATCCATTAACCCATCAATCAACCAAACTATTTATTCAACCATTCATCAATCCATCCACCAATCCATTCATCAATATATTCATTAATCCATTCATCACTTCACCCATCCATCACTCCATCCATCCATCCATCGACCCTTCACAGATATGGTGTGAAGACTTTCCACACTCGCCAGTCTGGAAGACTCCGTGAGTTATTTTCCAGATTTGTCGTCTGCCAAGCGTTTATTTTATTCCGTGGCATAAAAAAAAACGATTGTATATTCCTCTTCGCCACAACAACTCCTTAAAACTTCCACTCTGACCATCACTCATGACGTTCTCCCTCGGCCTTCAAACCCCCATCCACAATCACCTCCCTTCTCCAACCATCGATTCCACCCAACAGTCACCCACTGTTTCAAACAAAATGTTCCATTCCTCCATCCGTTCATATGTTTTTTTTCTTTATTATCAACCTACCTGCCACATCCAAACCTCTTCATCCTCGTCATCAAACGGTCATTTTCAGTATCAATTGTTTCGATTTGGACCCATCCAGCTTTCAATTCTTGCAACCTCGTTCATCACACTTTTGCGCATGCGCAAACGCTCACACACATACACACGTATACACACACACGTACACACACACACACACACACACACACACACACACACACACACACACACACACACACACACACACACACACCCACACACACACACACACACACACACACCCACACACACACACACACACACACACACACACACACACACACACACACACACATTTATTAATTTCATTAAACCGCTTTTTTACAAATTTATCGCATCTTATCTTTATTTGATCATTCAATCCACTCTTTCAGTTTTTAAGATTTTTCATCTACACCTGTCTTTTTGGTTGTCCTTTAAAAACAATTTAACCACAAAAACGAGCCCATCCCTACCACCACAATCCTCACGAATGACAACCCCTCTCTCATACCACTCAAACCTATCCACTATGACCATCAGTAACATCATCGTTTTCCATTCGCGCCATTCGCCACTCCTAAGACCACTTTCGATTACACTACCACCACACAACCACCACACAACCACCACACTACCACATCACTACACAACCACCACACAACCACCACACTACCACCACACAACCACCACACAACCACCACACTACCACATCACTACACAACCACACTACACAACCAACACACAACCAACACACTACCAGACCATCACAACCACACCACCACACAACCACACCACCACGAAACCACACTACCACCACACCACTAACAGCACACACAAAGCCATTCAGCCACACCACCACTAACAGCACACAACAACGCCACCAGCATGTACAACACGCACATCTTGCATGGGGGATGGAGTCCTCCACGACCTTCCATGTTCTACCTCTGCAGAGCAGATGGAACTCTTGATGTCAGTCACAAGAAACCCTTCCCACCTCAAACAACCCATTTCTTTCAAACAAAATATCCTGCACGTTTTTTTAAAAAATATCTTCTAATTTTTTTAAATCTTTTTTTTTCTTCTTCACTTTCATTACTTTTTGTTTCTCACTTAAGTGGTGGTGGTGGTGGTGCTGGTGGTGGTGCTGGTGGTGGTGGGGGTGGTGGTGGGGGTGGTGATGGTGGTGGTGGTGGTGGTGGTGGTGGTGCTGGTGGTGGTGGTGCTGGTGGTGGTGCTGGTGGTGGTGGGGGTGGTGATGGTTGTGGTGCTAGTTGCTGGGGGTGGTGCTGGTTGCTGGTGGTAGTGGTGGTAGTAGTGGTGGTGCGTTTAGACAGCAGCATTATCATTCCTTAATAACATTCCTAATCAATCTTCCTCCCTCTAATCCATTTTTTTGTAATTTGATCAACACGAGATGTTTACAAACAAGCAACTTCCAGTCCACGCCTCTCCCCAATAAACCACACAATCTAGTAGTTTTCGGGTCAATGTCACCTCACTACGACTCCTATGAACTAGTTTTTTCATTCTTTTTAAATCATTTTTCAATTTAAAAATAAAAAAATTGTAATCTTTAATCTTCCTTAATCTTTCAAAATCTTTCAAAATCTTTCAAACTCTTTCAAAATCTTTCAAACTCTTTCAAACTCTTTCAAAATCTTTATAATCTTTTTTTCAAATTTTAAAAAATGTTTTCATATCTTGTGAAGCTTCAAATCTATTGCGGCAACTGACACCTCCACCACCTCACCAGGTGTGGGACTTGATGTGCAAGCAGAAGGCGCCTGAGTACTCCGTTAAGGTGCTTCACTTCTCATGCCTGCCCACACCATTCCGAGACTCCTCCACCACCACCCCGTATCAGTCACAGCTACTCATTCTAACCACTTCACCACATGCGCACAATTTTAACCACAGCGCTGAAACTACACCATTTCAGTTAAAACACTTCACTACATTCCTAAAAATTCAACCATAGGGCCGCAACCACACCATTCAACGACTTCGCCCTATCAACACCATTCGCCTTAACCACACCACCACACCATAACACCCACAGCAAGTAAACCGCAGCAAACCACTACAGTGACAACACTACACAACAACACCACTAAAACTACACCATAACAACCATGTATTTACAAGCACACCAATAAACACACAAAACTTGAACTGCACCACTGTTTGCTCACTTGCACTTCTCTTAACCTGTCCAGCGGTCTATGCAAACCTAGGCTCTACACAAAAAAACTTTTTGATAAATTTCCAAAGATTCCTCATAGTGCCACCATCAACTCCCTTCTCTGACTTTTATTCCTCACAAACCCATTGTGATAACCTCTTCGAACCAAACTAAACTGTTGTATGATTGCTTAATGGAGAATATTCAGACGTTTAACTGCAGTAGTAGAATAATAATAATGATGATGATGATGATGATGATGATGATGATGATGATGATGATGATGATGATGATGATGATGATGATGATGATGATGATGATGATGATGATGATGATGATGATGATGATGATGATGATGATGATGATGATGATGATGATGATGATGATGATGATGATGATGATGATGATGATGATGATGATGATGATGATGATGATGATGATGATGATGATGATGATGATGATGATGATGATGATGATGATGATGATGATGATGATGATGATGATGATGATGATGATGATGATGATGATGATGATGATGATGATGATGATGATGATGATGATGATGATGATGATGATGATGATGATGATGATGATGATGATGATGATGATGATGATGATGATGATGATGATGATGATGATGATGATGATGATGATGATGATGATGATGATGATGATGATGATGATGATGATGATGATGATGATGATGATGATGATGATGATGATGATGATGATGATGATGATGATGATGATGATGATGATGATGATGATGATGATGATGATGATGATGATGATGATGATGATGATGATGATGATGATGATGATGATGATGATGATGATGATGATGATGATGATGATGATGATGATGATGATGATGATGATGATGATGATGATGATGATGATGATGATGATGATGATGATGATGATGATGATGATGATGATGATTTCAAGCTGGTGTGTTCCAGGCGCGCTGGCACGAAGGCCTCATTGTCGCTTTGTAACTGGCATTTGAGAGTTTTTCAATTAATGGCTCAGGAGGGATTGAGCAGCCACTCGACAACTAATTGTTTCCATAAATCACCCTCCATCCATCCACCTCCCATTCCTCCAACCCCATCCGTCCACCTCCCATTCCTCCAACCCCATCCGTCCACCTCCCATTCCTCCAACCCCATCCGTCCACCTCCCATTCATTCAACCCCATCCATCCTCCATCTATTCCCTCCGCCCTCATCCTACTCACTATCCATCCACCCACCATCCAGCACACTTCTTCTTCCTATCCAAAAATTTATCCATTTCTCACGCACCATCCATCCCACCCACAATTCTTCTAGTTAACATTCATTCCATCTCCCCTTATACTCATCATTCCATCCCACCTTCCATCCAATTCATCCTTACACCCCATCTTCCATCCGCCCCATCTTCCAACCATCCCATCTCTCTTTCATCCCATCTTCCATCCAACTCACCATCTATCCTTCCACCATTCCACCCACCATCCATCCAAAGTTGTCCAACGACCGCCTGTACTGCATGAGCATCGAGGAGAGGGGCGAGTTCGTGGCGGTTGGCTCTGAGTCCGGTAAGAGCTACATCCTGCAGATGAGTTCGGAGGCGTACCAGGCACAGAACAACGAGAAGAACTTTTTCCTCAACGTGAGTTTTCTGCCCCTTTCAGCCACCGAGTCGTCTCTTTGCTCTTCTCAGTTCTTCAAACCAGGCCATGTCGTAGCCTGTCGGATATATTTTAATTATACTCCTGTGAAGGAATCAATGGTGTAGTAATTAAGTATGTTTTTTTTTTCTTCGATGTTTCGACACCCGATCAAAAATTCGATACAACTTGGTAGAAATTACTAAAAAAATAGGACAAAAGTAAAATGCCGTTAGCAAAGTAAGGATTTAAGGATGATATTGAAATGAGGAGATGAAGACGTTTGTGGGCTTTCAAGAAGATGTGAGGCAGGCACTGGAGACGACAATGGTTTGCAGATGATGGATAGGGAGAGCAGGCGAGAGAAGTTCATCATGGACAAGGAAAGGGAGAACAAGGTGATCAAGACCAACATCAGCACCTACGTCGACAAACTGGTTTGTCTTCCTTCCTTCCTTCCTTCCTTCCTTCCTTCTTTCCTTCCTTCCTTCCTTCCTTCCTTCCTTCCTTCCTTCCTTCCTTCCTTCCTTCCTTCCTTCCTTCCTTCCTTCCTTCCTTCCTTCCTTCCTTCCTTCCTTCCTTCCTTCCTTCCTTCTTTCCTTCCTTCCTTCTTTCTTTCCTTCCTTCCTTCCTTCTTCAAAATCAATTTTTTCTTTTATTTTTTCAATATTTATTTATTTATTCATTTTTATTAATTCATGTTCTTCCGGTTTTATTTATCGAGCCATATTTTTATGGTTTACCTGATTAATTTCAATTTTTTGGTTTATTTTTCTATTTCATATTTTTATTTTATTTTTAAATTTGGTATTATTATGGCGCTTTTGAGCAGATTTATAGAATTAATCTTTTAAACCCCACATTTTATGGACTTGATCGTGAATTTGCAGTGGACCACCTAGCACTACTCGCTTCTTCCTGCACCCTCCGTAAATGGTCTTTTAAAAATTTAATCAGACGCCTCTCTAAGGTTCAGCGCTACAAAATTTCTGAATACTTCCATTAATTTTGAAAGATGAAAAAATGCTTGAAAGCCCGCAAAAAAGTGGGTTTGAAAAACGCCGAATACAAACGGCGTGGTGTTTGAGTGAGATATATTGCTAGCCCGACTACAAAGTGACTCTGAGAGTTCTTTAAAAACAAAGTAAAAGGCCAGAAAGCGAGGAAAGATAAAGCAGTGGCATAGCACAAAGCCCGGCTCCATAATAAATGAGGCTTGAAATGACGATAACCCATACTCTTTTTGTTGCAATTCAATTACCGATACTCCTCCCGTGGTTCCGCTATACATCGTGGCACTCCTTCGTTGCCCTTTTAAATCACCAAAACCACGTCATCGAGGAATTTGTGCAAGCCTTCAATGAAACGTGCATACCTACTTGTGATATGTACTTAATTATTATATATAATAATCCTCAATGAGTGGTTGTTGTTCATAAAATTTAAGAAAAGTATAAAACAATGCTTCGCCAACGCGGTGGCGCAGACGGAGCGGGAGGAGGAAGAGATGCAGGAATTGGTGCAGCAGGTGACGGAAAACTTTTACGCCATCATCGAGGAGGAGAGCAGGAAGAACAAGAAGCTGGAGGAGATGGAGGTGGAGTGGGTGGAGTGGGTGAAGTGGGTGGAGTGGGTGGAGTGGGGTGGAGTGGGTGAAGTGGGTGGAGTAGGTGAAGTGGGTGGAGTGGGTGGAGTGGGTGAAGTGGGTGGAGTGGGTGAAGTGGGTGGAGTGGGTGAAGTGGGTGGAGTGGGTGAAGTGGGTGGAGTGGGTGGAGTGGGTGGAGGGGTGGAGGGGGTGGAGTGGGTGGAGGGGGTGGAGTGGGGTGGAGTGGGTGGAGCGGGTGGAGTGGGGGAAGTGGGTGGAGTGGGTGGAGGGGGTGGAGTGGGTGGAGTGGGTGGAGGGGGTGGAGTGGGTGGAGTGGGTGGAGTGGGGGGAGGGGGTGGAGTGGGTGGAGTGGGTGGAGTGGGTGGAGTGGGTGGAGGGGGTGGAGGGGGTGGAGTGGGTGGAGGGGGTGGAGTGGGTGGAGGGGGTGGAGTGGGGGGAGTGGGTGGAAGGGATGGAGTAGGGGGAGTGGGTGTTGACCTGCTTGTCACTTTGCTTCACTATCTTTTGCTCAGCCGGCTAAGATGGGTCAAGAAAATAATTGAAATGTTATGCGATCGATCAGAGATAAATTGGTGGAGTGATTGATGAAAGGTTGAGGAATTAAAGACAAATTGATGATTCAATGAGTTTTATTGAAGATTCATTGATTAATTGTAGATTAATCAGCATTCATTGCGTCACAGCAGTAAGTGGATTCCACGGGACCATCCATCAACGCACACATTATTCTCATAAATTCCTCCTTAGCCATAGCCCGCTTACTCACATGACTAATAAGCGCCATAACCGCCATTTGACCAAAACAAGGCAAAGTTCAGAGATAACAGTGCGGAGGAAGAGCTGGAAGAGGAGGAGGAGGAAGAAGAAGATGATGCTGAAAGAGTGGTTACGACCTTCAGGGAGATGCCGCAAGACCCCTTCTTGCCCATGTACCAGGAGACCGATGGCGTTAGCAACATAGATCCTGACAAACCCGACATCCTCTTCCCTTCTGGCTTCGTGAGTGCCTGCACTTGCTCTCCCCCTCTCATTGCTGGTTACCTGGTCCACTGCTGCCTTTGATATGTACATGCGTGTGTGCATGACTGAATAAGCAAATATATGCTCGTATACAACTTTCCAAACAGATATCCGGAGACGAATGCGATGAAGTAAGTGGAGGATGAGATTTAGAGCTTCACGCTTTTTCTTTTTTGAACTTTCATTTGTGAGCTAAGTGATTCATTTGGAAGTTAGTAGCACCACCACCTACCCACCACAACAGCAAATGATTGACTGCAGTGCCAGAGATGACATGCCCTCGGCTGAAGACTGTGTGTTCATGGAGGAAGAGGCTGCAAGCAGCGATAAGGTGCCCGACTTCGACCCCAGCCTTGTTGGCGAGCGCAAGCGAAAGACCCAGGAAGGTTTGGCCACGGTGTTCATCCAGCAAAAGAGCAAGCCTTTATCGATACCTGTAGCCAAATCCTTAGCTCAATCAGGCTACCCACTGCAACCGCTGCTGCCTGACCAAACGATGGCGAGGGAAGAGACGATGATGCGTGAACATGAAATGCTGGAACAAAATAAGACACCAAAAGTAGAAAAAAGCTCTGCTGAATCGGCTTCCAAAAATGTGTCTTCCAAGAAAACAGGTTCCGAAATTGATAGTAACAGTAAATTGAGGCTGGAAGACATTTTGTACATGGGTGAGGTACACAGGAGAATAGACATAACCGAGAAAGGAGAGCCGCTACATGTGGAAAAGGCACAAGACAAAGAAGGAGGGAATGAAGCTAAGAAGGAAGAAGTGGTTGTTGAGAAGCAGCAGCCGGAAAAGGAAGAAATTGAGAAAGAAGCGGAAAAAAAAGAATTAGATAAAGAAGAGAAAACCGCTCCTGAAGAGGAGATAATTGCACCAAAAAAACAGAAAGAGGCGTCAGTCGATCAGAAACTGCCGACGGGGAAGTTTAAGTCGAAAAAAGAGAAGGGAGGAGATAAAGAAGGAGCGAAAGAAGAGAAAGGAAAAGAAGGAGGAACGTCTAAGGAGCAAGCTCCCCTTGAAGCCGAAACTGTGGCTACTCCCGCAGACGGAGAGAAAGTACCAACCAAGGAACTGGATCTCTCCCAAAAAGGACAAATAGCTGAGCCCTTCATTTCCTTCATCCATGCATCTCGGCCCTCAGCGCCAAGTGGTGTGCAAGACCAGAAGGTTCACACGGTGAATAGCCTGGAGAACAAGTTAAACGATGACTTAGGCTTCTTGGTGGAAGAGGATTACGTAGAGGCAGACGTTGAACTTAAATACGTGGGAAAGGAAACAGGAGAACGACAAGATGAACCTGAAGAAGAAGTAGTAGTAGGAACAGATGGCGACGAACCGGCATCATTGGTTGTTACAGATGAACTAAAGGAAGCGGAAGAGAGTGATGAGGCGGTATTAGAGCAGAATGACTTTATCGAAAAAGCGCAAGTCCCGCCAGGAAAGACAGATACCACAGGGATGATCCAGGGAGGTACAGATAGAGCGGCAATAACAAGCCCGACGGAAGAGCAAACTGGTTTGGATAAGAGTCAAGTTTCCGACGCCAGCTCGAAAGACGATGCTCTCGCCGAAGAAAACAGCACCAAATCAGAGTCTGACGAGAGGTCCGAGGAATCGAGAGAGTCTCATCTAGAAGATTAAATAAGGGCGAGAGAAAATGATGGGAGATGCGAATTATTTGTTTTATTTGAAGTCGATTCAACTTTCTGGCTTTCTTTGAGTCCGTTTTTCTGGTGTTCCTTTTAAATTTATTTTTAATTCATTCGCATAAACTGGCTGAAAAGATTTCAATTTGATTTGGACTTTCGAGGGTTAACAAATGCTAATGGTCAGTTCACCATTTTCGAAGTGAACATTTGAAATGTATGAAGCTCCGTACACAAAACCACTGCAACTCGTATCCGTGTCTTAGAGCTTCCAGTTGACTGAAAAGCATTCCAAAACGTACCTTTTCTGCGATTTTTAGAAGACTCTTGTAGCAGTTTCATTTTTTAGAAGTTTTGAAGACACTTTTTCAACTAGTTCAAGTAAAGAATAAATTTAGTTAACGTGTGAGTGTATATATATTTTGAATAATTCATACAAACGTTACTCAATAGTCCGGACTTTTGTATTAGCATTCAAATCCCGTATCAGCGTTGATGGATCGCTCTGTGTAGCTGTTTCATTTCCATACGCTCGCGAAGGATGACAGCAAAATAACTAGAAAGTATGTGGTGCTGACCAGCTGAACTCTGAATCTACTGGCATGAAGAAAGCTCATTTGGCCGAATGTTCAAACGAACAAAACGATTAACACTGTCGTCCACATTTCCTCGCATTCTTTCCTTTTTGAAAGAAAAAAGTATAAACGGGCAGCATTTTTAGGGTGATATTAATTTGGCGCGCAATGCATATTCATTAATCGTTTACCCAAGCCTCACTAAAACACTTTGTTTCTGTAATATTTGTGTCCACCGCTTCTTTTTCTTTTCTTTTTTTGCCAAACGAAGCAACGTAGGAAGTTTATAGAAAGTCAGATGAAGATTTGCGCTTTTGAAAGCATCAATTCGCAAGCGGTCGCCTATCAGTGTGCCTTGCCAACAGCGCCAAATGAAACGTCTGGACTGCATTCCTTATGAATAGAAGCACCCACGACAAAAGTTTGTCCTTTTCCAAAAAAACATGAACCACAAAGCCGCCTTCGAAACATTGGCAGATTAGAATGGGGAGGATTTTGTAGAATCAAATTCTTTTATTTCTTTGTTGATTGTTCTTCGAAATGTGTACCATGTTTTGGCGAATGTTCTCGGTGCTCTTTTAAGTGTTATGTCACTTTTATCGCTTTCTCTCTTTGACCCATTCAAATTTAGCACGCCATTTGTTAGGATACATGTTGGCACTCGGCCTAGCATGATGACAATATTTCCAGGGGCTTCTAAGGGCTCTAATACATCCTGGCATTGTGTATGCACTATTTAAAGCGTCCTCTGATGTCTTCCCGATGAATAATCCATTGGACACGAACGCTCTCAGAGCTTTAGTATGCACGATGTTTTTGTTTTAAAAGTTAAGTTACCACTCGATCCTTTTCAATTAGATGCCTTGTGGCCAGGCGCTGCCAAATTGAAAGAATTTTCAAAAATTTAAGTCTCGTTTTACTCCAAAATCGAAAAAAATTAAGTTTGGTTTTCAAATAAAAATCCAAAGCACGCAGACAATCGCAACGTTGTTTTTTTAAACATAACTTGCTTTCATACCTTCCATTTGAATTAATAAAAAAAAAACCCAAATTATTCAAATGGAAGATTTTTGCTTTTGCTAAAATTAATCTCCGCTGTGAGTTGTGATCTGCCAATAAAAAAAGCTGAACCTTATTTAAATAATTTTGCTATTAATCTAAGCGTATCTAGTGTTACTTAAAAAATATAATTTACTATGCAGCGCTTCATAAAGAAACTTCGGGAAGTTACTACGTAGCGCTCACTCAGACGTTTAATCTTTTTTGCAATATTTTAAAATCTGTCTTATCATGCGGAAATAGGTTCCCAAAACAGGATCAAACCGACGCCATTTTTAATGTCGAGACGTACACGCCATATTTTGAGGCAATTAAAGTGTAGGCAGTAATTTATTGGCTGCGATGACTGGAACAGGACGCTACAGAGCGTGTCGTTGTTAATTTGATAGTCTTTGCTGTTAATTATTGTCTGCCCATCCAGTCATTACTACGTGAGGTGACTTTTCCAACATTTGGTATTTGCAATCGCTTGCAATAATTTATGGCGCAACTTCCAACGGCACAATCCACTCCATCCTCGAACTCTTCATTTAAAAAAAACGTTTCTTTTCGCAGCAGAAGGGGAAAAGGCGGGATTGTTTTGTCAGAGACCTCCGGTCGTGAAGCTCAAAGATTGATTAATCGCTTATCACTCAATTGAGCTGCACTGCATCTGAGGGCATGCACACAGCCTCCGCTGGCGTCCAGGCGCCTGTGGTGCAGAAAAAGTGTATAATTCGTAAGTTGCTACGTGTACACAAGAGTGGATCTTGCAGATTTTAATCAAGCTTCGAAGAAAGCGGACATACTGTGAGCTGATCAATCATACATTAGACTACCTCCAAAGCAAGAGAAAGAAATCAACGATTGAGCATATTTAAAGAAGTCGAGTTTTGAAAAAGAAAGACCCAAAGAACCATATTTTTCAATTAAACGCCGCACTTTGCTTTTTATGTTTTTGTAGATTTTTTCTATACGGTTGAAGCATATTTTAACAAAAATATAGAAATGGTCGAATAGAAAAAAAATTCTAAAAGTTGACTCCAAATGTAAAATCTAATGAGGTAAGTTTGAAAAATATTAGAAAAAGAATGATATTAAAACTGGGAATACCAACCAGCCACTACTGCCTCGGCGCTCCACAATATAAATCAGAGTATTTTCTGACAGAAAGGTTCTACTACTATATTTGTCAGTCTTTTCTAACCTTTTTGCATTTATTTAGGTTGTCTGCGAGGCATATTTTGCAGAGAAAAAATATTTTTGTTATTTTGAGGATTCTTCATACCACAAGAACAAGCGGCTTCGAAGGCATATGAGGCACGTAGACAAAAATGAACACACCAAAGCTTCAGACGCCTTAGCAGCTTAGCTTCTCAAAAATTTGCACACTCAAAACTGTCCAAGCGTTGCAATTGATTGCAGCACTGAAGATGAAACATAATCGTCTGCAACTGACCCCTTCATACGCCTCGCGACCACGCGTGTGTGCTTGCGTAGTGGAGATAAATTATGACGCTGTGAATATTGCGTCGAAAAGTTGAAAGATTTGTCATGAAATGACGCAAGAGGAACGTAATAATCCAGTCATCAAAGTGCCTTTATTCACTTTGTGTGCTAAATATTGGCATTGTGAGGCCACTTGGGCAGGAGGAGTTGCGACTGAGTGAATATTCGGTGCGTCTGAAATCAGTTGTTTACTCGACCTTCCAAGAACTCCTTTGGTGAAAAAAACAATTAAATATTCAAAAAATGAACCGCTTCGCACGCCTGCATAAACAAGTGGAAGACAGAGGACCCAACTAACAGCTGGCCTTTTAATCTTCTGACGTCCTTTGGTGTTATTAATAAATGTACACAGATTTCATTGCGAAGGCATATAAAACTTGAAATGATCACTTTTATGAAGTCATAAAACTAATTTCCTCGCAACAATGCTCTCGCATTTGTTCGTAACTGCACATATGCTGGTGCAATCCTTCATTTATTAATAACCAAGGCTCTGAAGACTCGGCATTGGCGGTGGTGGCATGCCTTGAATAGGTGACATAGTTTGATGCGATTCTTCAAACGACCTTTCTAGTCTAATCCATTTGCCTTACTTATTATTATTCTTATTGTTCTTTGTTATTATTCTTTGTTATTATTATTATTATTATTATTATTATTATTATTATTATTATTATTATTATTATTATTATTATTATTATTATTATTATTATTATTATTATTATTATTATTATTATTATTATTATTATTATTATTATTATTATTATTATTATTATTATTATTATTATTATTATTATTATTATTATTATTATTATTATTATTATTATTATTATTATTATTATTATTATTATTATTATTATTATTATTATTATTATTATTATTATTATTATTATTATTATTATTATTATTATTATTATTATTATTATTATTATTATTATTATTATTATTATTATTATTATTATTATTATTATTATTATTATTATTATTATTATTATTATTATTATTATTATTATTATTATTATTATTATTATTATTATTATTATTATTATTATTATTATTATTATTATTATTTATATTATTATTATTATTATTAATTTTCTCTCTCATTTTTCTTTTTTTTATTTTTATTTTGTGTTGACTTGGGCAAGACGTATATACTGCAAGTGAAGCGAGCTGTGATATTTATTATCTTTTAACTTTTGAGGTCTCAGCTTTCGGTTAATTTTTCATTCGTCAGAAACAACTTTGTGAAATGTTACTGCAGTGTCTTACATACAATCAACTTTCCAGAACCCTTCGCTGCAGAAGCACCGTTTCGTAGATATGAAGCTGTTAAAACGTAATCTTTTTTTTTCAACAAATGACTGTTTCGTAACGTGGAGGGGAATTTGAAAGGGTTGCAACACGCAAAGTGTTTCAATGAGGCGTTGAAGCAGAAGTATGCTGGTGAAGTATGTTTACCGACGAGACCAGGGATGTCAGATTGATTGTTTGGAGTTATTTGTTCGAAGCCTTGAATTGAAGTGCAGTTGAAAGCTAAGACGAGCAGGCTTGACTATAACACCGATACTTTTGCGCACACACACGCACACAAACACACGAAGACATACAAACACACGAAGACATACAAACACACACATACACACACACATACACACACACACACACACACACACACACACACACACACACACACACACACACACACACACACACACACACACACACACACACACACACACACACACACACACACACACACACACACACACACACGCACACACGCACACACACACAAACACCACAACACACACACACACACACACACACACACACACACACACACACACACACACACACACACACACACACACACACACACACACACACACACACACACACACACACACACACATACACACACACGCACACACACACACAAACAAACACACACACACACACACACACACACACACACAAACACACACACACACACACACAAACACACACACAAACTCACTCACACACACACGCACAAACACATACACAAAGAAATACACACACAAACACACACTCACTCACGCGCGTAAGAACGCACGCACACGCAAGCACACTTACCCTCACATAGTATAGCATTGAAGTCATACAAGTAGAGCTTTATATTCGCTGGTCCGTTCGAACGTGGTTCCCAGTATCAGTTTTTATTATTGTTTTGTAGGCTTCCACTTGTTGAGACTCTTTTGTACCTTGATCCTTCCAATTCAGTGGCATCTTATGTGGCTATTGAGAGCAGTTGAGATCCTCCTTCCATCCCTGCCGAACACCAGTCACTTTTTTGTGTAGTTAAACGCTTTAAATCGGAGCAATAGCTTGAGAGTGTTGAGGATTTTTGAACACTGCGGACCTCTGTGTACCTCCTTGGATAACCTTGCAGCCTGTTAAGTCTCAACCAAGAGTGAGTGGGGTGGGTGGCTGGGTTGAGGAGGGGGTGTTGGGTGGCTGGGTTGAGGAAGGGGTGTTGGGTGGCTGGGTTGAGGAGGGGGTGTTGGGTGGCTGGGTTGAGGAGGGGGTGTTGGGTGGCTGGGTTGAGGAAGGGGTGTTGGGTGGCTGGGTTGAGGAGGTGGAGTTGAGGTGTAGAAGTGTAGATAGAGGCTGAATGAAAAAAGGGTTCCTGAGAGGTGTAGTGTTCGAAATTATGTCACAAGGCTTTGAAGCTTTGGTACTTTTCATGTGTGCACACACATTTGCACACACCCATATGCACACTCATTGTAGACAAACCCCTTTGATACTCTGAGCCACCTTGGTGTAAGCCATCACTTATTGATGAAAACCTTCGGAGTTTTGGCGGGCATGAGAAATACAAGTACCCGCGTGTCTTCATCTTGGAGTGTCATCCATGGCTTTCATACGTAAGGCAGTCAGCGATTATTTTGTTCAAGAATAATTCCGATCAATCCGAATGTTCAATCATATTTATTGCCACGGTCAGTCCCCGGCATTAAATTAATCAACTAAAAGGAAGAAGAAGGCTTATATTCCTAAAAGATTTGGCTGATTAAAAGAGGATTTGAAGCATTAAAACATCGGTGTCATTCAAAAACCAACAAAATAAATTAACGCTACATAAATTATTATTTGAGTTTTTAAGAAAACCTCCAAAAGGTGCCTTCTTGCTTACTTTCATTGCTATTTATTGCAGTTGCTTGTAATTCACACAAATGGGTCAGTTAGTGCATACTTTTAATTAGTAAAAAAAGTCAATTCCATACAAGAATGATGCGTAGTTCTTCTTTTCATTCTACTCAAATCATTTTTATAGCGCTTTGCTACGTTTAAACTACATATTTGAACTGCACATCTTGAAACACAGTGCCAGCTTCAAGCTCGGTGCTTTTAGTAAAAAACAGGCGTTTTCATTTTCTCAATCAATTTAAATGACAGCTTTGTGACCTTGTCCGCCAACGGATGAAAGGCTTGTGAAGGTTTTTGACGTGTGTGGAAAAGCGTTGACTCCATCTTAATGATAAAGTATTAGTCTTCATTGCAAAGCTTAGTTTTAATTTGTCAAAATCTCGCTTAAAATGAAGATAATCTGAGTAAGCGGAGATTCTGCACAACAAAACCCTACTTTTGAAGCATTTTTTTTAAATTTTTCTCCATTAAAGTTCTTTTAATTAACGAAGATAGCGACCACTGCGGTGGGAAAGACGGATGACTCTATCAAAGCTTGCCCTTTTGAAATTCAAAGGTGTGAAATCGATCAAGCATAATGAAATAGTTCCTGTTACCATTTGTTTGCCTCCATTTGGGAATTATTCAAAATATTTAATACCTTCTTTCGCCTATTAATCAAATGTCTTTAAGCTAAACATGAAAAACGTTATTTTTTTACATCTTTAACAAGTCAAAAAACAGTTTTCATGCATTTTTGGAAACGCTTGGTCACTACCGCACTAATCTATTGAGCTCTCAAACCTTCCTGACTTTCAGTTCTCTGGTTTTTTTCTTCAAAAGTCAGCAAAAATCCAGTCTCGACAATCAATTTGAACGCCTTTTCAACTTAAGAATGCATTTTTTCAATAATCACCACACCCACTCCTCACTACTCTTCCACCTTATTTACCACACTGTTGACAATCCACAACACCACACCAATACCAAACACCACACAAGACCTCGTCCATCTACCACACACAAGGTCACCACTCAGCCACCACACATGAAGAATCAATTGTCCATCGTTCACAGAAACGAATGTCGATTCATAAAAAGCTATCCATTCAACAAGCAACATCTAACAACACAAACATAAACCCATCACACACACACACACACACACACACACACACACACACACACACACACACACACACACACACACACACACACACACACACACACACACACACACACACACACACACACACACACACACACACACACACACACACACACACACACACACACAACACACACATCTACACACACAAACACACAAACACACACAAACACACACACACACACACACACACACACACACACACACACACACACACACACACACACACACACACACACACACACACACACACACACACACACACACAACATACACACACACACACACACACACACACACACACAAACACACACACACACACACAAACACACACACAAACCATAACAACCACCCACCCACCAGATCCCTATGACAACCCGTCTGGTGCCCTACCAAACCAACATGGATTCGATCGTGTGGTACGCCATCACCTCTCCTTTCCCCAACAACTGCGCACCCAACACCAACGCCTACTCCGTGGTCAGTGCCTTACGTTATTTTTTGGAAAATTCCAAGCTTCCTGTTTAAAATGATTATCTTTGAGATTCAGAACTATTCAACGATTCAAGAAATTGTAAGCTAGACTTTCAAGACTGTGTTCTCAAGTTATTCCTATACATTGACTTTTATGTTTTATCGACGGGTCAACGCTGAATTAATTTAGCTTTTTCATAATCAGGACTAGAACTTTTTTTCTCACAAAAATGCAGGCGCTCATGATTGCAAAAAAAGTCTTTTTGGCTTTTCGAGTTTTTTATTACACCATTTGTGATGTTAATTTGTGGTTGTCATCATTAACAGCCTTTTTGAAGTATATTTTACGAGCTGACAGGAATTCTAGCAAACGTTTGTAAGTCTGCACCCTTTCATGCACACTTTGTTTAAACACAAAAAGTTCACCAAAATCAGACCTACCAACAATTGCCCTTCAGAAAAGCACCTGAGGCTTGGGAATGTTTAATATGTAACTCTATTCAAGGTTAAGTGGAGAGGGGGAGGGTTGAAGAAAGAGAAGAAGCAGCTTTTAAAAAATATCTACTCAAGTTCTTCATTGTTGTTTCAAGCAAGACCAAATGCCTTAAGTAATTTGAAAGAGACAAAATTCCAAGTGTTGCCAGCAGAAGCCACGAAGAGCTCACGCGAGTGTTTTAATTTACATATGCACGTTTGGCGTGTTAGTCTAGCAAGTTGGCCCACTGATGGCTGTTTCTTTATGGCTCGTTCCATTCATTAGTCACTTCTGAGAGCCGCGAAGTTAGAGCAGAGGATGAAGAGTGACTGAGGTGCGATAATTCGTTCTTTTGTTGAAATGTTCGTATATAAGTAAATAAAATGGTGCGGAAAAGGGTGGTTGGTGTTATGTGGGCGGGTGGGTGGTGTTGTGTGGGTGGTTGGTTGGTGTTATGTGGGTGGGTGGTTGGGTGGTGTTGTGTGGGTGGTTGGTTGGGTGGTGTTGTGTGGGTGGGTGGATGGGTGGTGTTATGTGGGTGGGTGGTTGGGTGGTGTTGTGTGGGTGGTTGGTTGGGTGGTGTTGTGTGGGTGGGTGGATGGGTGGTGTTATGTGGGTGGGTGGTTGGGTGGTGTTATGTGGGTGGGTGGTGTTGTGTGGGTGGTTGGTTGGTGTTATGTGGGTGGGTGGTTGGTTTTGAGTTGTGTGGGTGGGTGGTTGTGTGGGTGGGTGGGTGGATGATTGGTTTTGAGTTGGGTGGGTGGTTGGTTGGGTGCGTGGTTGGGTGGGTGGTTGTGTGTGTGGGTGGGTGGGTGGTTAGTATTGAGTTGCGGGTGGATGGGTGGTTAGTTCACGAGTGTGGTCACACAGAAGTTTGTTATTACACTTTGCATGGGAGCTTTGTTGATGTTAGTTGGTCACAATTGATCCGCTGTCAGCTGTGCATGGGAAGCTGAAGGTTTGTTTCATGTTGTTAAGATCGTTCAAGCCTCGTCAGCGCCTTTGTGCTGTATAGTGTTATTCTTCTTTCAACCTTCATGCGTGTGGTCCTTCCTGATTTACAACTCACAGTAATTAATTCCAAAAAAAATTGTTTACTTCTGCACTACTCCACATTGCGGCCATCGTTGTCATCTGCCCACAAAACATCTCTTCAACTCACACGAAAAAGAATTCACACACTTAGTTTTCACACAACAGTAATTCACATACACGAGTTCACATACAAGAATTTACATACAAGAATTCACATACAAGAATTCACATACAAGAATTCACATACAAGAATTCACTTACAAGAATTCACATACAAGAATTCACATACAAGAATTCACATACAAGAATTCACATACAAGAATTCACATACAAGAATTCACTTACAAGAATTCACATACAAGAATTCACATACAAGAATTCACATACAAGAATTCACATACAAGAATTCACATACAAGAATTCACATACAAGAATTCACATACAAGAATTCACATACAAGAATTCACATACAAGAATTCACTTACAAGAATTCACATACAAGAATTCACATACAAGAATTCACATACAAGAATTCACATACAAGAATTCACATACAAGAATTCACTTACAAGAATTCACATACAAGAATTCACATACAAGAATTCACATACAAGAATTCACTTACAAGAATTCACATACAAGAATTCACATACAGGAATTCACATACAAGAATTCACATACAAGAATTCACTTACAAGAATTCACTTACAAGAATTCACATACAAGAATTCACATACAAGAATTCACATACAAGAATTCACATACAAGAATTCACATACAAGAATTCACATACAAGAATTCACTTACAAGAATTCACATACAAGAATTCACACATCAAGTCCTCACACAACATTTCCAAGTTCCTTCGATATTCTGTTTGGTCTTCAGTTGTATGCACACCGCCCTGAGCCCTCCCGTGCACACCGCCCTGAGCCCTCCCGTGCACACCGCCCTGAGCCCTCCCGTGCACACCGCCCTGAGCCCTCCCGTGCACACCGCCCTGAGCCCTCCCGTGCACACCGCCCTGAACCCTCCCGTGCACACCGCCCTGAGCCCTCCCGTGCACACCGCCCTGAGCCCTCCCGTGCACACCGCCCTGAGCCCTCCCGTGCACACCGCCCTGAGCCCTCCCGTGCACACGTTCCATTGCGGCCACTAAAGGGAGAGTTGAGATCCCCGTAGAGTTAAGTACCTGAAACTGAAATATTCAAACATGGCAGCATTGAAATGACAGACAGGAATTATACTTCTATAAATCACCTCCACATCAGCCGTACTGCCAATGCCAATGATTTTTGCCTAATGGGGCCCGGGATTCAGAAGTTAATCGAAATTTGTGAGTTATAGCTACAAACCAGGCTTGCAGAAGATGTTCCGAAGACATCAGTGGGTCCTTCATAGCCCTTTGGAACAGTCGTCACTAAACAAAAGTAACTTTCGGAAGAAGATAATGTACCTCTGCAGCTCCTATCCAACTGAAGACAAACTCCTTGAATTAACTTTGGCGTTTCAACATGAGCAATCCTGGAGCTAACTCATCAAGCCGTTTAAAAAGAGGGACAGAGAGAAAGCAAGGTTCAAAATATTTTCAATGTTGTATGCTCGGAATGTATAATTTAGATTTGTTTCTAGAACAGAGACATTGTTCTGTTTTTGAGCGGCCACAACAAACCACACGAAAAGGCTTTTTTCATAGGCAATTTTCATTCATAAGTTTTTTCAATAAAGGAACTTTTGACTTGGAGTTGTTAATGTGAGTCAGGCACATTCCTCCGTTAACAAACCCTCAAATAACACCATACTTATGTGCCTTTTCTCTTCTACTTTCTCTTCTGCCTTTTCTACTCCAAATTTACAATGGAGTGAAATGAATAGACGACGACGACGACAAAAAGAACAACAAAAACAACAACAACAGCAACAAACAACCACAACAACAACAACAACAACCACAACAAAAAACAACAAAAGCAACAACAAAAACAACAACAAAAACAACAAAGAAACAGGAACAACAACGACAACGTTAAACACCATCTTCAATACATCCAAGTGTGGTGGTGTTGACCTTACTAAAAACTCAGTTCCAAGAGTTCTCATAGGTTCCCGAGTGGAACCTCTCAAGCACATCACGGCGGTTCATTTGGAGATGGCCTTCTAGCACCAGGACGACAAATCATTCGTAAATACGTTTATTCACGTCGTCGTCGAAAACAAAGACAGTTATTTCATGGCGCTCTCGTCATTATTCTTGTTATAAATATGATTGCCAATGCGGTCGAAGCATTCTTTCTAACCTTATTGTTCCAAAACATCACAACGCACGCCTCAATGCGACGCACAAGAGGCATTGCCGAAGGCACGATTTCCTGCGTGTGTCTGCTTTGGAGCTCTCTTGTCACTTGGCAACCAGGCAAATCATAGTGTTGTTTCGTTTGATCTTTCTGCTCCCTTGTTGTTGATGTGTGGAGTTGTAGGCTCGTTGGTGGTTTATTAATGTTGTTCCTGTTTTATTGATGTTGTGGCGATTGTGTGCTGTTGTTGCCTTGTTGTTATTTTATTGAGGCTGTGATGGCTGTTGTAGCAAAGTCGTTTTGTTGTTGGCTTTGTTGTTTTTTTGATTTTGTTTTGTTGTTAGTGTTGGGGATGCTGTTTTTTGTTGATGTTACAATACAATACAATACAATACAATACAATACAATACAACACAAATACGAATATTATTATAGTGGCATTAACCCCGGAGGGTTTCGAAGCTGGTTTAGTTGGGGTTGTGGATGTTTTTAATGTCGTTGTTTTGTTGATGTTGTTGGAGTTGTTGATGTTGTTGTTTTATTGTTGTTGTGAAGTTGTTGATGTTGTTGTTTTATTGTTGTTGTGAAGTTGTTGATGTTGTTATTTATTTTCAGCCGCCATGGCAAGTTTGTTGTTTATGAAGTACAGACCACAAATGTTTATTGTCGTATCAACCCTTTATTAATTCATTCGGAATTACTTTCGTTTTAAACATTGCCACAACAAGCCAATCGACTCTCGGTTCCATATTTCAGGCACAAAGACAAAGAAAGGATACAAAAGAAAGCAACTTTAGTTAATACAACAAAGGCAACAGCTCTTGTTTCTAGAAATTGTTTTTCATAATGGTTTAAAATTCATGACAATTATTCACTTTTCAATTATTTCTTCATATTAACAAAAACCTTTTAATTGCTTTGCGACAAAAGTTTCCAAAGTCGGAAGCTTTTGAATTTTTATTACTGCATGGGGGCGAACACTGTTGACGTTCGTAAGGCTTTAAAAAATATTATTTAAACACCCTCTCATTCCAGAGGTTCAAACCTTGATGTATTTTGGGACGATTGAGACTCAGATTGTTGGAGTCCATTGAGCTGGATTGATCAAACCATCAAGGACCCTCGTAGCCTCCCTGGGCTGGTGTCGACTGTGAAGACCGTGTGTGCAGTCCGAAACTCCTCCACACGCATACAACCGAGGGAACATAGAATAATTATTCGACTTTATATTCTGCTTCTTCTATCACAATGAAAAGTTTTAATAGAAAATATCGCTTGTATGGATAGAACGAAGTAAGGAAAAGTCATAAGCGTGTCTTTCAATAGCGAAATAAAGTACGACGTAAGACACAATGAATGCTCTTTAATTGAGATTTGAAGTCGTAAATGGAAGTGGTGGTTGAAAAGGAAATTTTATAAAATCAATAAAGGACCGTAAAGCGCTCTGAAGGATAGGTATTGCTTTATTATTTGCAATTAACAACTCCATTGGAATACTCCAGACGAGAATGAGAAGAATGAAATTGAACAGGATAAACGTGATTGCAACAATATTAACACACAATAAAGGGAAGGAAAAGTTTTATGACGAGAGCCTTTACTGCGCCAAACATTCTCTAAAGATGAACACTAAAGTGACAATAAACACTCGATTTCCATTCTCGAAGCTCTTTCAAACGTATCAAGCCCCAAAAAATACTCACTCCGACTGGAAATGTTTGTGTTATCGGGATTATCAATACACTTGGTAGCACTTGTGCCTCCAGTGGAGCAGGCCTTGCTTGTGGTTGTTGGTGCAGGCACGTATGCAATCGCAAGGTTAATTGCCTGAATGAAGCAGTGGTGAAACATCATTCGACAACTACAATTAACAAAGTCTCTCGAAAACTTTTTATTTTTCGAGACTTTACTTTTTTTAAAGATTTTTTCTCGAAGTTCACAAAACTCCAATCTTTCTTCTTCAAACGGTGCGTTCTTCGATGTTGCTTCCTCTTTTCGACGTTGCGGCACCGTCGGAAGCTTTCATCAGGCAAAGGTCCATCCGAGAGCATCAGCAACCCCACCATTGGAGCCCCCCATCATATCAAGCGCTCAATGGGCGCATAATGAGAGGATTAAAAGAACAAAGTAAAATGGTCCTTCTGACGTGAGGCGTGCGGAGGCCATGTCGAGTTGTCGGTCCGTGCACACATGTTAATGACAACAGCTTGTAATCGCTGCATCCCTCCCACCCATCTGCCCCCCTCTTGTCATTCTTCTTCCTTTTTTTTATTTTTCAGAATTGTTTTTTTCATCTATAAAAACAATTTTTCTTTCTCTACTTTTGTCTTTTTAGCCCTTCTTTTCATTCACATCAATCGCTTTCCTAATCCTTTGTACCGTATCGGCTTTTGTAGCCTATTAAAGTTTTCTCTGATGACTCACTTTTTCTCTGGCATATTTATCGGTCCTCTTCTTTGCCCAAACACTGAGTTCGCAACGTTTAAAAGTTACTTCTCAAAAGAATTTTTTGAACAAGAAACTCGTCAACTTTTCAAACACCTGAGAAACTGAAGGCGTTGCTGCAAAATAAGAATCCAGGAGGTTTTTGAAGTGTTATGAAATTAGAAGGGTTTGTTTTCAAGTTTCCGAGCCTACCTTAACATTCTCCAGCATTTTGAACCCCTACAGTGCTTTTCAAATTGCTTTTTTCGAAAACTTTTGAAGCAATGCCCCTTAAATTATCGCTCTATTCATCACTCCTGTGCTTATTGAGGCTTACCTGTGCCACCTCCCACTGCCTTTCAAGGACCTTTCACATCGACAAGAAGTGAAATGGAATTTCAATTATGTAAAAAGTCCAATGTTTTCGAAAGAACGAACGATTATTCTTGAAAATTTTCGCCAACTAAATTGAATTTTCAAATTTTTCAAACGAAAAAAAAGTTTTAAAAATGGACCTGGCTGATAAATCTTCATTAAACGCTAGAAGCAATCAAGGTCTGATCCTTACACTTGGCTCCCTCAGTGTGTACCACATATACAGTGCGAAGCTTTGATTTATTCAAACTTTTCAAATAGTCTTCTTTTTCTTTCTTCTCTTTGTGAGTTTTATCTGCCATCTACAACCACCCAAGCGTTACTAAGCGATACCATCTGCACTCTTATCAACGTGATATCGCAAAACAATCAAATGATTGCGATATGTGATGTGCTTTTATCGGCCTAACAAGTGGCACAATGATTGGGAATCATTCATAATGCCAGTAATGGTGACGTTGCAGTATGAGTCACAAAGGGCGGTGGTGGAAGTTGTAATCTAGCGGTGGATTTGACTGCTGGGATAGGGTGATCTAGGCATTACGAGTGATAAAAGTATGCCAACGTTTAAAAACATTTGAAGTTTCAGTTTTAATTAAAAGCAATGACTGCGTAGGATTTATTGAAGTGGCGCTGAGAAGGCGGATGATGGGCTTCGTGAGCAATAAGAGGATCTAGCGACCTCTTGCGACGCCACTGATAAATCCAGCTCTCTTATAAAGCGAATAGTCGTAAAACCGAAAAATAATTTATCAGAGGCTTTTAAAAAGAAAGAAAAAATTAACGAACAAAGATATATATGTGCTGAGAAGTTTATCTTTCATGTTATGGTAGATAAGTTACCCAAGCAACATAAGCGGATTTCAGATGTATAACAACTGCCTCGTCGCATAAAATGTATAAGATTCACTTTTAAGCCTTTCGGCTCGATCCTAAATATTTTTTCAATAAAAAATTCATCAAAGCATTTCTAAAAGTTATTATTGCGACTTTTTTTTTATTTTTATGCGCCGAAAGCTTTAACCAACATGTGTGATGACTTTTTTTTCTTTTCAAAAAAGATATTAAACACAGTTTCCAAGATATGCTAGCTCAGAAATCAAACATTTTTCATAATCACCCCTGGTCTCCACAATCAGGAGTTATAGCCCTCTTTTTGTTCCTCTTCGTGCGTCCACCGCTGTGGCTCTTTCACTCTCAAGGACTATTTATTGATTGTTAAATTATTTATAAACAAGGGCTTTTGTAGCGAACTTTTTATCTATGGTATTCTGCTCGCTCTATGCTGTAAAGAGTGTTTTAACTTTTTCGCAATTAAAAATTCTGCACAAACTATTTGTTTTCTGCTTACTCCTTCGAGCAATCGACCCAAATGAATTTTTAAACTGGATGGATCTCGTCGTTTATATCTTGTAGGAAACTTATATCGTTCCAATTGCATTCAAACATGATTTTTATTCCTCTATAAAACTTAAACTCCTTAAAAAAGTATAGTAAAAATTAATCTGTGTGCGCTTTCATTGTGGCATAGATTTATTCAAAGACAGAGTAACAAAGGCAGAAGTTGTTTAATAATTTCGCTTTTATTGCTTGCACAAGTGGAGAGTATTTCAAAATGAGGAAGAACGAGGGAAATAACAAAGAAATTAAGTTACGAATCGATGTCACAAGAGGCTCCAACAGATAGCAATATTAAAAATTTGATAAATTTCACAAGTCCGTCATGTAGATAACGGTGTCAAAGATAGCACGCAATAAAGCATCAGTAGTCAAAGCATTCAGCATCACCGCAACAGCCAATGTATGAGATGTCTTGTGCTCCAATCGTCATTATGCATCAAGTTCGCGAAATGAAAAAGTATGCGAAAGTAGTTGTCAATGTGTCGCCATGATTGAGAGGCTCTGGAATCATCGTGTTTTCCATCCCTCACAACGCCACCCAGGCACCCGGCTATGCAGTCATTCTTGTATCTCAACTTGGTCATTTCATGCATAAATCAATGGAGCCATTCAACCCATGATGTCGCTCATTCATCAAGCGCAGCAACAAAGGCCTCAAAACCTTCCACAGAAAAGCTTGAACCGCTTCATTTTCAAGCCTTCTGAGTTGCATTCCAAGGCTCAGCTGTGAAATTGTAAGACATCAAGACGGGCACATGAAGGCCTCTTATGCGCCAGACATAAACATCACAAAGATGAGTGACTCCAGCCATGCATCCGATTGATACGGGCAGATCACTGGACACAGAAATAGATCCTTCACTCTGTTATGATCCACCAAGGCTACTATCTGCCAGCACGGACTATCTACCTGGATGCCCCAGCCACTGAGAGCAGTGAGATAAAAAAGTTGCAAGGCTTCCTGAATTTTTAGGGCTTTGTAAGGCCAACCTCGATGATTGTAAATAACCTGGTGTTAATTTATGAGGTTCTTTATTATTTTATCTACAGCTGAAAAACTAGTAGTAACATATACGAAGGCATAAAAGAGTCTGATGAGGAGGTAATGGTGCGGATTGAAATATATATACAAAAATACGCTTAACAACCTGCGTGGATGTATGCCTGGCTTGGGTGTAGATCATGAGCAGCAACGAAAACAAACACTAAAACAAGGCGAATGATCAAAATAACTGCACAGCCTTTATGAAATGCTAAAGGTTGTTTAGTGATTATTCACAACCGTTCATCACTTCCAGCTCCCCCGAACATATGCAAGGCGTACCGTATACTCATTAGACTGTGTGTTTTTTTTTACAATAAAACATAAAAAGTTGAAAAAATAGGCCTCTTGGATGAATTTGTTCTGAGTGAGGAAAAGAATTAGGAAAGGTTTGATGAGGCGATGAGAGCTATGAAGGAGAAGACCTGTCGGGTGGTATTGATGATGGCTCGGTGAAGGAGCAGACGTGTGCAAGTATTCCGGCCAAAGTAACAAGGGTAGGTTTACTTTTACTCGTCCGAACGAGTACTCGAAGTATTCAGATGTTTTCGAAAGGTCGAGCGGTTTGTCATAAACATATTGTTAACTCCTGCTCGATCAATTTAAATTGCCTTCGTATTGATTAATATGACCATAAAACCTCGCTCAGAGCCTCTGTTCAAATGGTGGTGGTAGTAGTAGTAGTAGTAGTAGTAGTAGTAGTAGTAGTAGTAGTAGTAGTAGTAGTAGTAGTAGTAGTAGTAGTAGTAGTAGTAGTAGTAGTAGTAGTAGTAGTAGTAGTAGTAGTAGTAGTAGTAGTAGTAGTAGTAGTAGTAGTAGTAGTAGTAGTAGTAGTAGTAGTAGTAGTAGTAGTAGTAGTAGTAGTAGTAGTAGTAGTAGTAGTAGTAGTAGTAGTAGTAGTAGTAGTAGTAGTAGTAGTAGTAGTAGTAGTAGTAGTAGTAGTAGTAGTAGTAGTAGTAGTAGTAGTAGTAGTAGTTGTAGTAGTAGTAGTAGTAGTAGTAGTAGTTGTAGTAGTAGTAGTAGTAGTAGTAGTAGTAGTAGTAGTAGTAGTAGTAGTAGTAGTAGTAGTAGTAGTAGTAGTAGTAGTAGTAGTAGTAGTAGTAGTAGTAGTAGTAGTAGTAGTAGTAGTAGTAGTAGTAGTAGTAGTAGTAGTAGTAGTAGTAGTAGTAGTAGTAGTAGTAGTAGTAGTAGTAGTAGTAGTAGTAGCAGTAGTAGTAGCAGTTATAGTAATAGAAGTGGTGATGGTGGTAGTAGTCGTAGCAGGATATCATAAATACATAAAAAACTCTATCATCCATCAACAGTAATCGCAGTTGATATTAAACAAAAAGTAATCTTCATGACAAATACTCCGAATTCAATACGAGCACACGAAACGATCGTATCGACCTCCGGATTAATACAGCGCACAATTGCTTGCAGACACCAAGTTTCAGTTGATGACTTGCCATGCGTCATAAATCAGCCTTCATAAATAGGTGCTGTTTATACAAAAAACAACGTTGCGAGCAGTGGCTAAGTGACTTTGATGGATGCAAGAGTGTTCTAGGTGCATCTTTCAAACGGAAATCATGAAGAGAAGACACACGCACCCAATCAAGACGCAGCGATCAATTTAGGAAGATAAAACCCACTTCCACTAACGCCCTTGAATTCGCCAGCCACCGTTGCATGTGACGCAACGCAACGTAATCATCAGTGTGCGATACAACGCGTGACTTGAGAAAGGTGGAACTACCAAACTGGAAAGATTGCCTGCATTTTTGAAAAATTTATATAAAAAAAGCAAAACCTTTGTGTAGACTTCTTTATGTATTGAGGCTTGTGCTCTGAGTGCAGTCGGTCACTGAATGCTGATTAAAAGCATGTGTCCTAACCACAATCTTTTTTCAGTACTGTCATTCTGTTATTACAAATATACTCCAGCCGCTGGGATAAATAATATTTTATTAAAAACTCTATAAATACGAATGCATAGTTTTTCATGAAGAGTTGCTGGAAAGTTGATGAAGAGGCTAACCTCACAACATGCCTCATTCAAGCAACTGTTGGCGCAACTGCCAACGGTGAACAGTACATGAAACAGCCCTCGGGACCGCCAAAGTGACGAGATTATGGATTGTGGAAATAAAAGTTCTAATGTGGAGGTGGAAGTGGTTGAAAGTGGTCGGAGGCTGAAAAAGGAACAAGACACATAATGAAGATATGAAAATAATTGGTTTATCGCCAGTTTTTGTATATTTTTCATCGTATTTTATCACTTTTGTTGATTGGCACAACCTAGTTGCTCAGGTGTAGTTTTCCAAAACAACCCTAGGAATCATTTTCAGCCCAAGCAGATTTTAAAAAGCGCTATTACTACTGGTACTCTGGTTTGAGTTTCATTGGTACAGTAAAAGTAGTGCTGATTCTACTTTTTTTCCGCGGTGTATTGACATACTATAAACAAAAAACGGAAAAATCCGATAAAAAATCAAAGCTAAAACTGGTTCTTATTTTGACGACTTTTTTCCAAACTTGCCAATCAACTAACCCCCTTTCGAAAGCAGTCTGCAAAACCAGTTGCAATTATGCGGAATAATTCTGGAAAGCTTCCGCTCATTTGCCAATTAAATGCAAAGAATCATAAAAAGTTTCTTCATCTTTGCACTTTCTCATTACCTCTTCTATGCTGACGTGGAGTTGATTTCATCGTCCCCGGTAGTGAGGTGTTTTCGGCTTGTGAATCATCCTATCTGGAGTGTTTTATTAACCTCTCACTATTTTCAAATGGATTATCCTTCCATTGAGTCGCATCAACCACAACATCCATCGCGCACTTAACAAGCCACAATTCACGCATTAACTCACACCAAATCATGTTAGTGAAACCACTGAGTCTTTCTTCACTTCACAACACTCGGAACATTATTATCGTCAATAAGTATTAGCGAAATAGACATTATCACTCGAAGCTAACTTTCCCGTGTTGTTTTGCATCTTCTAATGCGCACAACTTTTGTAATTATGAAAAATAAATTCGACTTAATATCAATAACATACCACGGGCTCATAAATAGTGGCGTTCAGTCTTAATTCACCCCTCCTCAACTTTTTATAGTTTCTTTTTTTCATTTTTTTCCAGTTTTTTTTTTGTTTTTCTAGTTTTTTTTTGTTTTTCCAGTTTTTTTTGTTTTTCTAGTTTTTTTTGTTTTTCCAGTTTTTTTTCTAGTTTTTTTTGTTTTTCTTTCCATAGAGTCTTGTTTTTTTTTTTCTTTTTTTTTCTTTGTTTTGTTTGGTTTTCGACTGCACGACTTTTCGCATGGTGGCCGATAGATCTGGCACATAACAATCACGTGATTGATCCAGGCCGAATTGGCCGATCTCAATCCAGTCGTGCGCTCCGTGTTGCCGCTGGTGAATGCGGGAGGTAGTGGTGATGGTGGGTGGCTGTTTGTTCTGTGAGTGAAAGGATTGCTAGGTGTTGAGTAGTGTATGTGTGTACTTGGCTGGAGTGGTGGATGACTGATGGATGGTGTAGGATGTGAGGCAGTTGGGGAAGTGGCAATGGATGAGTGAGAGGTTGTGGAAGGTGAGCGGTGATTGATATATGACTGTTGATTAGCGTGTTTGCTATTCTTCAGTGTGATAGAAAGCATGCATATGTTCATCACTTAATCACATTTGAGGGTTCAACGAAGCCACCACCTCTGCGAAATTAGAAAAAATGTGAAAGAAACAAAGTGAATAAAATATAAATGAACGTTAATGAAGGAAATGATGATGAACAGCTCTGCCACCATCGCTTTCCACATCAGACGTGAACAAAAAAAAGACCAAAGAGAAATACACTGACAGAGATTCAGAAATATTTTGATAAAAAGGATTCATACCTTATGAGATTGTTTTTTGCATTAACAAAAACGCAAACGGTATATCACAAAGCCGCGCCTAGACTCAACCAATTAGGGTAAGTTAACAGTCAAATAAACGCTGGGAAAACATGAAATTAAGTCTGTTTATTTTGAGAGCGATGCCATGATCGGACTATGATTGAAACTTGAGGCGGAGTCTTGACGGGCTCAAAAGAAAGATTCCCATCCCTGCTCATCGAAGTCTCAGTGCGCTGGAAACATGCGAGTTGGAATGTTGAAACGGGAAGCAAATAGTTTGAGAAGCATTTTTTTAATTAATAAAGGAATTAACGAAGAAGGCAGGAAAGCTAATGAGATTTTATATTTTCCAGAACTCCCGTAAGTTCCTCTCAAAGAACCATTCGGAATTAAGTTTTCAAACAACAAGAAGAATTGAAATGCTTTAAATTTTTTTATAAATTTTCGCTATTCCTCCTAAGCTACCACAAAGCTCATGAGGCAGCTATTGTATTCCATAAGGGAGAAAGACGTGAATGTTTGGAAGAGTGAATCATTGGGCGAGTGTTTGTAACTTTCCAACCAACAATGCGCAATTGATTGATCTCTGGAATAAGCTTGCATGAAAATTGGAAATTAATTTTCGCCATCAACTTTTGGCAGATTCGCAATCGAAAGCAACAAGGCTCACAACGGCACAGCCTTGATAAAATTTATTAGGAGTTATTTTTCATCGGATTCTCCATCTTCCTGCAGCTTTCTAGCCTCCCTTTGAAAAGTTCTTTTCAATATGGTTTACTTTTGGAAGTAAGCTTTACAGTTGTAATATCTTTTCCGACTTTTTGGAAGCCATTTCAAGGATGCGACTCGCCAATATGGCTCAATTCGAAGGCAAAAGTTCAAAATTTATCGCAATGAACTGTGGTCGGTCGCTACGTGGAAATATAAAATAGGTTCAGACAAAGTAGGAAATTTTCCAAAGAATCCGAATTGCGATTAAGCAATATGCAACTCATAAAATTCATTCGGAACGAAGAGAATGAACGCATGAGGGTCTTTTTGGGGCCACAACTGAATGAACAAAGCACAAACAATCTTTACAAAGGCACAAAGAACTCACGTGGAGTGACTAGTGCACAAGTAGCAGCGGAAACGTGCATGAAAGAACAAGTTAAATTAAGAATACATTTTGCCTATTTTTTCTTCTTTACGCATTTTTTATGCCAATTTCTTCGATTTATCGGCTCAATGGAAGTCAAACCATCAAGAATATTTCTTCAAGTCTGCCTTGGTGCCTTTGATTATACCGTCTGATGCTTATCTTTTTTTCAAGTAATGCAGCCACTGAAAGATGTTTGGCAGAACCAGTCAAAAAATAAAAATAAGTTTGAGGGAGGGGGGAGGAGGGAGGGGGGAGGAGGGAGGGGGGAGGAGGGAGGGGGGAGGAGGGAGGGGGGAGGAGGGAGGGGGAAGGAGGAAGGGGGGAGGAGGGAGATCTCTAAAGAAGGAAAATGCAGAGTTGAAAAAAAAATTAAAAGATTGAAAAAGGAAAAAAAAAATTAAAAGATTGAAAAAGGAAAAAAAAATTAAAAGATTGAAAAAGGAAAAAAAAAATTAAAAAACGCAAATCTGAAAAAAAGGGTATTGAACAACAAGGAAATAGATCACAGAGCATTTTAATTGGCCTATATTTCAAACGAATTTCCCGCCAAAAGAGTCAATAGGCTGGCTGATAAATAAAAACGGAATTCTCCACCAAAAAACTTTCTCATCCCAGCCCATCTTCACGAAACTCCACCACACAACTCTCTCATCTCAGCTTGTTTTGCAGCCCTCCTGATCCACTTTGAAATGTGTGTGTCTGTGCTGCTGGCTTTACCTATGAAACCAAGGTTTTTAACATCAAGCCAGAAGAAAAGATAGGCCGGCCATTCGAATGATTGTCCCATAGAAATAATATTTCAAACTTGCCGGCTTTTAATTGATTTTCAAAAATTTCCAAAGTTAAATTTCTTTAACCTGCCATTTGATCCTTTTGCACGCATGGTATCCATCGGCTTGTTTGTGCGTTTTAATTTGCATTTATGACAGGGTGTTTGAAGCTCTGTTTGTGATGGTATCTTTTTATGATAATGCAAGTCTCGCATCGTTTTGTGCTTGTTTGAAGATGTCTGTCGCCTTGTGTGCGTGTGTATATTGTTTTCAATGTATTTTTTGTATGAGTCTGTGCGTGTCATTGTTTATGTGTGTTCTTTTGTGCATTTGTATGTGCATGTGTGTGCAGGCACTTGACACCCACACACACACACACACACACACACACACACACACACACACACACACACACACACACACACACACACACACACACACACACACACACACACACACACACACACACACACACACACACACACACACACACACACACACACACACACACACACACACACACACACACACACACACACACACACACACACACACACACACACACACACACACACACACACACACACACACACACACACACACACACACACACACACACACACACACACACACACACACACACACACACACACACACACACACACACACACACACACACACACACACACACACACACACACACACACACACACACACACACACACACACACACACACACACACACACACACACACACACACACACACACACACACACACACACACACACACACACACACACACACACACACACACACACACACACACACACACACACACACACACACACACACACACACACACACACACACACACACACACACACACACACACACACACACACACACACACACACACACACACACACACACACACACATGCCTGCTAATGCTATTTTGTGGGGCTATTTTTGAGTGTGAGAGGCTTCCATTATTGAGGGTGGCAGTTGCTACAGTGACAAGGTTAAATGCTCGGTGATAAAGTAGGGTGAACATGCCCTAATAAAACAACTCCTCTTTATAACTGAAAGTTCCAGCTATAAATTACCCTATCTTTCCTACTACCTTGAAGACTGTTTTAATTCCTAACGAATTGTCTCGCTAGTTATTGACTGTTTTTTTTACATAGAAACCTTCTGGATTCTTGTCAAATCTTTCGCAAGATAGAAGTAGTGGAAGGGTGTAGGTGGTGTGTTGGTTGGACTTTGTTTTTTATTCAACTTTTTTCCAACTTTGCGGAAACAATAAATCAAAAAAGCACCTCTTTTGCCATTACCAACGTATCAATAACTGCCTCGAAATGGTGAAAGAGTGAAGATAAGAAATACAAATGAATGCATGCACAGCCCATCTCAGCAGATCTTTGGTAATTCATCACCCAATCAATGCATCGAGTTTCCATTGGAAATATAATCAATTGCGTAACACGTCTGCTCATGTGCCCAATCAACTTTGTGTCTTGCCTGCACGAGCTGCCAAACATAATCTCGTCTTTCGAAACATAATTTAATCTCACAGGGACACGCCCGAAAGAGAGTTTTAAATATTCAAAGCTCTCTGCTCTCTGCTTCCTCCGTCGCTCCATGCACCGACACTTCTTTATGGCTGACAAAGGCTAAACGAAATCCAGCGTCCTTTAACAAGGTGACTAGCAAAACAAAAGCTCCTCATGATGGGCTCCTCAAATGCTTGAAATCCATTAAGTCGTCGCAGCAACAATAACACACAAGGCATAACAGACGCCCAAGCGACAATAGATGTTAATGGAACTGTAGTCTGTAATGGTTATACGCCGAACATATTTCACTCTCTCGTGAAACCTTTGCAAGCAAGACCTGCTCTTTTTTACTTGAAAGGTGAATTAAAAGGAAGGAACATTTGCTATTTTATGAGTTAAAAACAGTGAACTGGCATACAAACTTATAATTATAATTTTTATTATTATTATTTTTGAATAAAAGCGAACAAACGTTCGAATGATTTCGGTACTTTATAATTTGAGGTGCAAACACTCTTTTTAAAAATTGTTTATTCTCCGGTTTCATTACACTAACAAGCGAGAATGAGTGTCACTGCTTGTTGAGGTTGAGAAGCACAAGTCTCAATCTCGGCCGCGCCACTTGCAAATTCAATTGGTGCGAAACGAGATCGTTAGCGCCAGCATTCAGAGCGCCATCTGTGAAACCAGCCTTTCTTGGCTCTTTTTTTAATTTTTTACGCATTCTGAAATGTCATTAACTTCATTTTTTTACTCCTGAATGGCGTTTTGATGTGTTTTCGATCGAAAATTAAGTTCCTTTTGAGTTTATTTTATCAACTATTTTAAAATTTCCATCAACCTCCGTCATTTTGGTTCGGAAATGTTTAATGGCCTTTCCATTGGCAATTAACACCTCAAACTTCTTTCATTACTCCTCATTCCATACTTCCAGTCGGCAAGCGTTTTTTTTTAATTAAAATTAATAAGCCATCGCCTCCAAAACCTATACCTTCGATTATACACCATTTTAGGCTAGAGAAGCTACGAAATCTTTTCAATTTTTTCCCAATCCATACTAAAACTCTCTTTCTCCCGAACCTCACCTCTATTATTTCTCTACTTTCATTTCGTGAAGCCCTTAAAACTTTGTTGTTTAAACAGTTCGTAGAAGAGCGCTTTTGAACAGTGTAGAATCAGCGCTGTACAAATGATTTGATTAGATTAGAAGACGTAAGGCTGATACTGCAGAAGACTTGAAAAAAGGTTGGACTTCACGAACCACCCTTGTCCATCCAACCAATGTTTTATGACGACGTCTACACCATTTTGACTTTGTTAACATTCGAACAGCAGTGGAATAACCATTTTGGTCTTTGAAAACCCCGAAAGTGCAACAGATCATAAAGAATGCCTGCATCGACTGCCCCTCACGTAGCACTCGAAGGCTGATTGAAAATTTGAAATTGACTTTTTCAAAGTCCTTCCAACACTGAGGCGCTGAGCTGGTGACTGCATAGAGCTCCAGACTTTGCTGACCAAGCCATAGATCCTCCTCCACCACCTCTCCATCTCCCTTCGCCGCCTCTTACTTCTTCCAATCAGCTCCAATTCGGTTTTTTTCGTTTTCCCAACCTCACCTTCCCCCCCCCTCCCCCTCGCCTCTTTGCCGCCCAGCGGAAGTGTTCCCCATTAAGGCGCTTCCTCTCGGAAAAAAAACTTTTATATAATAGAAATGATTTATAAAAACTGCTCATTTCAAATTTTTGTTAGTTTTGCCGCTGTTAGAAAATCAAAATTGAAAAAGTATTTTTATTGAGGTGCTTTATTTTCCCTTCACTTTTCAAATCTTCAAGAGGTCTGCCTATTTTCATTCGGAATCTTTGATTCTCACAAATGGTTTTTTCAAATGAGTTTTTGAGCAAATAAATACGATACAGCTTTCCAACTTTCGCATAATTTATTAAACAAATTTTTTTATGGGCCTCGAAATTTGAAATAAAAAACAATAAAAGTTTTTTTTTTTAATTTTATTTGTAATTATTTTACGAGAAAATTTAAATTAAAAAAAATAGTTTTCCAAAAGTTAGTTTTATGTTTCGTTATGGAATGATTTACGCGTTTTTGTGAGTTTTTTTTTGAATGGTTTGAATATTTTAAAGAACTTCCAAGGACAGAATTAATTAAAGGTTTTTTGGTTTGTGATATAAAGAGGTCACAAAAATATACCCACCAGCCACTTTGATATGAAAACGGAACAAAATTTTTAAAAATAAATAAATAAAGAAAAAAAATAAATAAAAAAATGAGTAAACAAAGATAAGGTAATAAAAATAAAAATGGGTAAATAAAAATAAAAACAAATAATTAAAAATTAAAAATAATAATTAAAAATTAAAAATAATTAAAAAAAATTAAAATAAATTTAAAAAAATTAAAATAAATTTA
>OX387248.1:853861-868861 GCA_947562095.1 Branchellion lobata
AGAGTATTCCTGTCATTAAAGAAACATGCACCTTCATGTGCCATCCTCTTTCCAACCGTGTCACACAAGCTGACGCGTGTCACACAAGCTGACGTGTGTCACACACAAACCACATATTCGTCACACACCATCTTGAGTATTTTCTACAAACAATCTTATGTATTCGTCACACACAACATCATGCGTCACACACACAACATCACGTGTCACACACACACAACATCACGTGTCCCACACACAAACCCACATGTGTTCCTCACAAATTCTTGCTCAGATAATTTAGCTAATCAAGCCAAAGTCATATCTTTGCAAAAAAATTTTGAATTTTTCGAAAGATTTTTTACTATTCAAAGTATGTATTTATCTAGTTTTAAAGTTTTTAAAAAATGAAATATTTTCAATTCTTGACCAACCTAAAAAGCGCTTGCTTCGGCGATCTAAAAGTATGATTTACTATTATTGTTATAACGAAAAAGCGTCTTTACTTTGTTGTGGCTCGAAATCAAAGCTAATAAACATCACCTACTCCAATGATATATTTCTCAAGTTCATCCTCTGATTGAGTTCCTTCCAATGAAGGTTGTTGAAATGAAACCATAGTGGAGTAGCCCTTGTCATGATAACACATTAAGCACCACTAAAAACACCATTTTGTGTGCTCGTGCAAGCGCCGAAGAGCTGAAGATGAAGGATTTTTAGAATTTTTTGAAATCACTGACATAAAGTGTGAAAAAAAATACATGAGATAAATATATATTATGTTTTTGTGATTAAATATTTTTAATTGTTTTTAATTAAATTATTTTAATTTTTTTAAATTAAATCATTTTAATTTTTTTAAATTAAATAATTAAAAAAAAATTGAATAATTTAAATTTTTTTTGTAAGTAAAAGATTCGAATTGTTTTTATTATTCAGTAATTCAAGTCTGGTGTACAGCAATAGTTTAAGCTTGCTTCTATTTCAAACGGTTCATAGCTTCATTGCAGGCATCTTATGCCGCACGCTTCAATGCGCCTTCACTTCCCTGTGAGTCGTGGAATCTTCTGCACTTTTGTGTTTTTCTCTCCAATGATCATCGCTACTGGTGTTTGGCGACTCCAAAGCCTCCGTTTTAGACTGCTGTCTTCATTGAAGGTGGCCTTCAGCGGGGTATAAAAAGAATAAATTTGAAGACAAAAACGATACAAAAACACGATGAAAGAAACAATGACAAAAGAAATGTTAAACTAAATTGAATTATAATTACCAACTTTCTGGGGAGAAGATCAAAAGTAAATCAAAAGACACAAAATCTTTTGAAAAGCCTTTCAGGCCGTTACGGCGGGCGAATGGCCAATGAAATGCTGAATTATTTAAAACATCGCTGAGCTAAATTCCAAGTGAAGTTCCCGATGGAATGAACTTTTAATGAATCCTCCGCGAAATTAGCATTCAAGACACAACCCTTCAATCAGCCATTGCAACAATCCCTTCTAGATTTTCAACCCGGACGCGCTCAAGTGCTCTGTAAAGTACCCAATTGAATATTCTCAAACTTTTTATATGTTTCCAAGCGAAAAGTTAATTATCAACTGTTTAAAAATTCATCTCCCGATGTGGTTTGTCATTCAGGGTTGGAGCTGTTGATTGTTCCACACCAACCACCGGCTCGCCTTTCTCATTAAGGTCTTTATAGCTCGCATTGTAACTCTTTACTGCTTCAAGCAATCAATACAACCCCGGTGACTTCGGCAGGCAATTCGACACCACTTTGCTTTCTTGTTAAATTACCACGTACAAGCATTCTTGGTGCTACAACAGCGTCTGATTCGCCATTTCACTCAGCCGCTCCTCTCGTGACTTCATGACGCTTCTCAGGACGATGTCCACAACAGTTGCTTGCCACACCAGCGTTTTGTAGTAAGGTTGTTGTTTTGGAGTAGTTGTCTGTTGTTTTGGAGTAGTTGTCTGTTGTTTTGGAGTAGTTGTCTGTTGTTTTTGAGTAGTTGTCTGTTGTTTTAAAGTAGTTGTCTGTTGTTTTGAAGTAGTTGTCTGTTGTTTTGAAGTAGTTGTCTGTTGTTTTGAAGTAGTTGTCTGTTGTTTTGAAGTAGTTGTCTGTTGTTTTTGAGGAGTTGTCTGTTGTTTTTGAGTAGTTGTCTGTTGTTTTAGAGTAGTTGTCTGTTGTTTTTGAAGAGTTGCCTGTTGTTTTTGAGTAGTTGTCTGTTGTTTTAGAGTTGTTGTCTGTTGTTTTGGAGTAGTTGTCTGTTGTTTTGAAGTAGTTGTCTGTTGTTTTTGAGGAGTTGTCTGTTGTTTTGAAGTAGTTGTCTGTTGTTTTTGAGGAGTTGTCTGTTGTTTTAGAGTAGTTGTCTGTTGTTTTGAAGTAGTTGTCTGTTGTTTTGGAGTAGTTGTCTGTTGTTTTAGAGTAGTTGTCTGTTGTTATGAAGTAGTTGTCTGTTGTTTTTGAGTAGTTGTCTGTTGTTTTTGAGTAGTTTTCTGTTGTTTTAAAGTAGTTGTCTGTTGTTTTTGAGTAGTTGTCTGTTGTTTTAGAGTAGTTGTCTGTTGTTTTGAAGTAGTTGTCTGTTGTTTTGGAGTAGTTGTCTGTTGTTTTAGAGTAGTTGTCTGTTGTTATGAAGTAGTTGTCTGTTGTTTTTGAGTAGTTGTCTGTTGTTTTTGAGTAGTTTTCTGTTGTTTTAAAGTAGTTGTCTGTTGTTTTTGAGTAGTTGTCTGTTGTTTTAGAGTAGTTGTCTGTTGTTTTTGAGTAGTTGTCTGTTGTTTTTGAGTAGTTGTCTGTTGTTTTTGAGGAGTTTTCTGTTGTTTTGGAGTACGTGTGTTGTTTTAGAGGAGTTGTGTTGTTTTGGAGTAGTTGTCTGTTGTTTTAGAGTAGTTGTATTGTTTTAGAGTAGTTGTATTGATTGTTTTGTTTTTGTGTTTTTTTTTCTTTTCTTTGCGATTAGTGCCGAGCGAATGTTTCTTTATGAAAAAAACCAAACTTGAATGTTCACAAACATCTCTAAAAAAATCTTTTTTTTGTAAGTGTTTGACGTATGCGTATGGATGAGTGAAGTGTGTTACATCGTATCATAAGCCATTTCAAATGGGATTAAAGAGCAGAAATGAACAAGACTGATGGTTAATGAAAAGAATATCATATCCTGAAATTATTATATTTTAAGACTTAGTTTCAACTTGGGTAAAAGGTTCTATTAATAAGCAAAGTTAGAGACTTTTAGTTGAGTTATATTTGTATGGGAATTGAGTAATTTCGTTAATAAATGGAGATAAATTGAAAATAAATAAAGAATAATGAATGAGCAATGAAGGTTGAAGTGTTTTTCTTTTCAAAGGTCCACTAATGACTTTTCAAACTCTCGCTCTTGAAAGGCCCTCGAGTATTGGCCATATCCATGAAGGATGTATCCATTTTGAACGGGATAAACGTTAATTGTTCTTTGCTAGGTTGACTTGGATGTTTTAACCGGCTGATTGTTTCATGCATTGAATTGGTCCCACACAACGGCTCTGTGTCACAGGACTTCAGTCTCTCTAATGGCAGCCACCCCGATTGAAAGTTTCAAGCGCTGATCGCTGAATTTCCACCGAGAGGTCATTTTATGCAACTTTATAAAATACATCCGAAACGTGTTTGAAAGCATCAAAGGCTTTTGCAAAGAACTGTTATGTTTTTTTTTCAAGTTTAATAATTCACTACTTGAGACTCGTCGGTAGTTTAATTGCACCGATGCGCCTGGTATGTTTCAAGACGCAACCTTCAGAAATATCTTCAGTTGCTTCCTGCTTCTCAATTTGAAAAAAGTTGAAAGTTTGAGTTGTTAAAAAATCTCTAAACGTCTTCAAAACAGTTTTTGATTACTTTCATGAGCAATCGTTACGGCTCTTCTTCGGAAAATGCCTTTGATTTTTCTTGTAAGCGGTCATTTTGAGCGTTTCTGCTTATAATTTTTAACTTTGTTAATTCTCCTCCTCGTCACTATCGATCAATTGAACGGCCATTTAGCGTGGCATCAATCGACCAGCTGATCCCTTCGTCAAGATACCCATAAATCGAACTTTAGGATCGCTCAGTCACATTCAAAAAAAGTTCCTCCACACTTGGCCAACAAAAGATCCTCCAACACCAGGCCAACAAAAGATCCTCCAACACCAGGCCAACAAAAGATCCTCCAACACCAGGCCAACAAAAGATCCTCCAACACCAGGCCAACAAAAGATCCTCCAACACCAGGCCAACAAAAGATCCTCCAACACCAGGCCAACAAAAGATCCTCCAACACCAGGCCAACAAAAGATCCTCCAACACCAGGCCAACAAAAGATCCTCCAACACCAGACCAACAAAAGATTCAACAACACCAGGCCAACAAAGGGGCTTCAAATTGGTCTGAATAACAAGAGAAAAAAAAAGCTCAAAAAGAAAAAAATGCGAGAAGGCGTTTGTTTTTTGTGGCTTCATTTGGCTTTTAAAATTTCAAATATCAACTTTTGGGCACTTTTATCTTTTTCAATGTTATTTTTATTTCAACCTTTATGCAAATAACTGAACAATGTATTGAATACCTATGGTCGTGGTTGGGTTTGAAAGCATCACTCTTCAAGAGACACACCAAGGTGGGGAAGTTTTTAAAAACTTGTGAAAACAGAAAAATAGTTAGTCTTTGTGACTTTACACTTGAAACTTCGTTTATTAACTTCTCAAGATTATAAATGCAATTCTTCAGAGCGCCTCTCGAAGGGAGTCAGTGGTAGATGAGTCATGGGGAAGTCACTGCCTCTCGTGCTCGCTGCCTCATCACTATCCCATCATCCAAAGCTCCAAATATTGAAAATGTTTTTTGAACATTTGAAAACCAAGTTTAATTAGTGGCACGCTTCGAAGCGAATGTTCTAATATTCATAGCTTGCATTTTAGAATATAGAAAACCGCAGCAGCGGTTGGAAGCAATGGGGATGGAAAAGTGAGAATTGTCTGTAGAGAATTTGGTCAAAAATTAAAACGAAAAAAAATTCAAAAATAAAATTGAACTTTTGGTGGAAAGGTGAACTTAAATTTTTATTTAAAAATTAATTTTTTGTTTATTTGAAAAATTGAAAAAAACGGGAGAGTTCATTTGAGAACTATTACTCACACGGGCATCAAGTCCATTGACGAATTGATTTTATTTTTTGAAAATTTTGTCTAAAATAAATTTTTAGAAAAATTGAGTTTGAAAAGTACGTGGAAGCTGGCGAAAAATAGCTTCCATGCATGAGTTGTTTCTTTTAATTCGATGGCCACCATTCTATTGTGAAATTTGAAACTGACAAAAGCTACGAGTGATTGAATAAGCTTTTCAAAAGTTAACCTTTCAAAAATATTTCAAAAATTAAAAATAAAAATTAATTAAAAACGTAATGGATCGCCGAAGCTTCCTATCATATTTTTGAATTCGTTTTGGTGAAAAAATTATTTCTGGAGATTCATATAACCTTTGGCATAGCAAAATAGTTTTTATGTTGTTGTATTGAGATCACAACCACTTCCTACATTACTGGTGTCTTATTACTATACCCACCCTTCTTTCCTTCTGTCAGACTTTTTTGTTAATTCCTCAGCACCACTTCTCAGGTATCTGCCCTTTCAAAAACAACCTTCTATTTGTAATTCTTTCACTAAACTACCACCATCACATCTCACCATTACTACACACCAATTTTTGAAACTACACCCTGCTACCACACCACACCATGCTACACCAAACCAAACCACACTCCACCACACCACACCACACCAAGCCACACCCCACCACACCACACCAAACCACACCACACCAAGCCACATCCCACCACACCAAGCAAGCCACACCAAGCCACATCCCACCACACCAAGCAAGCCATACCAAGCCACACCAAGCCACACCAAGCCACACCAGGCCACACCAAGCCACACCAAGCCACACCACACCACACGGCGCCACTTCGACCACTTCCAAAGGGAACATCAGAGCCCCCAGCTTTCTTGGTAGATACCTATCTCGGAACTTTAGAGGCGTTGAGGCGCTCGCAGACGGGTCTGGCAAAGGACATTAAAGACCCCGTGTAAGACTTCACCGAGCTGCGCGAACACATGCTGACTAGATATTGTAGCTTTATTCCTCTTTTATAAGGCCTCCTTACTAAGTTTAGAATAATGTGTAGTTGTTGAAGAATAATTAAAATGTTCATCATGTCCGGAATTTCCCTTTAATATCCAGGCTATATGCCAAATGTATGAACGTTGTGAAGGTATCATTTTTGATGCCATGAAGATCCTCCTCTGTTTTATTTTCTCTCTTCAAATTTTTTTTTCGTTTTTTTATTTCAAATTATAATCCGTTTTAAATTTTAAAAAAATTTATGGTTTTATTTTCAATTTTATTTAATTTTATTGGTCCAAATTTAATTCGAAATTTAACCGAAACTATGTATTCACCAATAAAGGACATTTCAAAGAACAAACGTTTGTGTATGTGTTTGTGTGTATGTTTGTGTGTATGTTTGTTTGTATGTTTGTGTGTATCTTTATGTGTATATTTGTGTGTATGTTTGTGTGTATGTTTGTGTGTATGTTTGTGTGTATGTTTGTGTGTATGCTTGTGTGTATGTTTTTGTGTATGTTTTTGTGTATGTTTTTGTGTATGTTTTTGTGTATGTTTTTGTGTATGTTTTTGTGTATGTTTGTGTGTATGTTTGTGTGTAGGTTCGTGTGTAGGTTCGTGAGTATGTTTGTGTGTATGTTTGTGTGTACGTTTGTGTGTATGTTTGTGTGTACGTTTGAGTGTATGTTTTTGTGTACGTTTGTGTGTATGTTCGTGTGTACGTTTGTGTGTATGTTTGTGTGTATGTTTGTGTGTATGTTTGTGTGTACGTTTGTGTGTACGTTTGTGTGTATGTTTGTGTGCGTGTGCAACTCTTGAAGCTCTAAATAAAAGCATTGAAAATGTTCCTCTGCCCTTCTCTTTCATCGTCTCAATCGTTCATCCTCTTTTTGCCAAATCTTCTTTTAACTGCTTCTATAGGAATTTTAAATCGTTTGAAGGCATTCAGCGATGACTGAAGGCCATATGTTTATTTGCGTTTGTTGCAAAAACAACCAAATATAAATCTGAGTTCCTTTGTTTTGCATGAAGAGTCGTAATAAATTGTTCCTTTAAAAATTCAAATGTCGAATTTTTCATCATCTTATAATCTGAACAATTTACAAATACAAAAAAAAAGGCTCGTCATGTGATCATTTAGAGTCATTGTTTGTTTTTTTTTTCTTATTTTTATGTTATTTTTAAGCTTTGCGTAATTTCCGAATGAAGGACCTTTCCTCCTCTTCAGCTCTTTTAACGACACTTTCAGCATTTTAAACACAAATACCGATGCACTTAACTTTCAATTCCACTCCAACACTGAAAACAAATAACCTTTATTGGATTTTTTTCGTGAAAAACCAAAATTTTTTTTATGCCGAACGTTCAAATAATTTTGATTAATCAAAAGAGAAAATGTTTTTAAAATTAATTCTCCAAACGTCTTTTCATGAGAAAACACAAGAGAACGATTCATCCCCTTTCTTGTGCGTGTATAAGCTGTGTTCATAAAATCGATCTGTTCTTCTGTTCAGAACAGGCATAATCATAATCTCTTTGCGCATTACCGGATCAGAGCTTGATTTATGAAACTTTCAGCCTTTTCCAGTTTGTTTCGCAACGAAGAAATGCAAAAGTCTTTGCAGAACCTTTTTGACATATCTATCTGCCAGCTAGCAGCCATACAATATGAGCTCGAATCCCTATGCTCTCCCCCTATAATGACTTCAAGCGCATTTTGTTGTTTGTGAGGCTGGCTAAATGCGCGTGCGATAAAACAACAAGCCCAACTGACACATTCCTTTCATTTCTGCCTCCATGAATTTCCAACCGAAACCCTCACACTTCCACCACAAACATTTGCATTTACACTTCGGAGCAAAGCAAGGTTCGATAGATCGAAAAGCAGAGTAGCCAGCACACACCAGCAAGTGTACAGGTCAATGTGATTGCCTGCCTACTACGGCGCCGGGCATAAAAGTGACATGAAGAAAGCACCCGGCGTGTGCGGTAGGAACGCTGATGTTTTGAAGAGTTTTACAATTTGCAGAGTGTCAAAAGATAAATCTTATCTGCAGCAATAATGATGCATGTTTCAGAAGCATTCTTGCCCATTCCACGTAGAGACCCATAAACAGCAGCGTAAATTTTTTGTTTTCGAATTTGAAGCACTGAATAATTGAGCACCTTCAATGATAAAACGCATGCGGGCGACTTTATGCAGTCACCCTTCGAAGTGGCTGTTTTTATGAACTAGCCTCGCACAATGAGCTTCAATCCATTTCACCAATTCTCTAAAGTGGCGACTAAATATTCTTCGAAGCCAACGACTGCATTGATTCCAAAGAAATTTTTTTTTGATTCACCGGTTCGCAACTTTTTGACTTTTTCGTCAACAGATTGTTCTCTACGCTGGTTATTAATTATTTCTTTGATGAATCGTTCTTATGTGGTTGTTGTATTCGCTTAATTTTGCAAAGAGCTTTTGTCGGTCCCTTAATTTCTCATCACCGCTTCTAGTCGGAATTGCTTTCAAGTTTATTAAAAGGACATAAACGGCGAAATAAGTTCCAAAAACTCGGAACTCAAATCACATTTATTCATCGCTCTTGGCGGCAGAATTATAAAATTAAAAATAAATGTTATTTTTCAGTTTAAAGATGAAAACAATAACAACAACAATGAAATTATTGTTTATAATAGGTAAATGGAAAAGCAGATATAAAAATATTTTTTCGAAATGCGCCTAACAAACGGCTTTTTATCGCAGAAATAAGTAGCCACTTGCATTGATTTACCAAGGCAGAACTTGAAATAGCTAAAAAATTGAAAAAAATTGAAATAGATTCGATAACGGAAATGAACTTCAAAATGAAGTTTCGAAATTTCTATTTTGAGGATTGAACGAGGTTATGAACATGAATTAACGCCGAAATTAAGGCTGCAGTGAACGCTTGGGCGATTGTGGGCTGGTCAATAAGATGCGGATATTGGCGTCGTCAATAATGGCCGACCCACATTCTGTTGTTTGGGTGTTGTTGCTGTGGAGTTTGTTGTTGAAGGAAATATCACAAGAGGTTGTATCAGTCATGAGAGCTTGGAGTTATACTGTTTGACCGACTTTTTTTTGGCTTATTCAAAAGGTAATTCTTGGGATTCCGTGGAGGCATTGTTCCTCGCCACAATTGAAAGCCCCACTCGAAGCTTTTTGTTCCACCCGAACAAATAAAACTGTCATTCTATTCGGCATGCCCGTTCGCTTTCTATTGATGAACAAACTCACTCGAATACTCCTCAACAATGCACTACCTCCATACGACATTTTTTTCAAAACATCATGTTAGTCATGCATAATTTCAAGCAAATATTTCTACTTCGAAATAAATCTGATCAGCCACTTCAGCCGTCTTATTCATCACACCCATCCATAACCTCCTCCATTCCACCCTCCCTTCCACCCTCTTCCACCCTCCCTTCCACCCTCCCTTCCACCCTCCCTTCCACCCTCCCTTCAACCCTCTTCCACCCTCCCTTCCACCCTCCCTTCCACCCTCCCTTCCACCCTCCCTTCAACCCTCTTCCACCCTCCTTTCCACCCTCTTCCACCCTCTTCCACCCTCCTTTCCACCCTCTTCCACCCTCTTCCACCCTCCCTTCCACCCTCCCGTCCACCCTCTTCCACCCTCCCTTCCACCCTCCCTTCCACCCTCCCTTCAACCCTCTTCCATCCTCCCTTCCACCCTCCCTTCCATCATCTTCCACCCTCCTTTCCATTCTCCCTTCCATCCTCCCTTCCACCCTCTTCCACCCTCCCTTCCACCCTCTTCCACCCTCCCTTCCACCCTGCCTTCCACCCTCTTCCACCCTCCTTTCCACCCTCTTCCACCCTCCCTTCCACCCTCTCTTCCACTCCCTCTTCCACCCTGCAGGACTTGAAGGGGACACAGTGCATCGTACCTCACATAGACCCCAGCAGTGAGTCTCTAACACTATTATCTATCCAAATAATTCCAATATTTATTACAATTTAGACGCCACGATTGTGTTTTTGTAGTCACGCTTGCCATGTTTATTCATTTTTTATTGTATTTATAGAAGTGGAATAAAGTTAAAAGTAATGACTTCACCTCTCTGCCAGCGACTCGATGGAACCCTTCAAGGGTTAAAAATTAAATTTACAAATTGATCGATGTTAACGAATGACGATTTCGTTCTGACGTAGTTTGAACTCGAAGGCTTTCTACCAAAAGAGTCTTGAAAAAGAAGAGGAGAGCTAGAAGGAGGGGGGATCTGAAGGTTATGCGGTGCATACAGGCACACATCGCTAACAACGTCGTTTCTGTAATCAGAGCATTATGCAATGAAATAACGACCAGTGTTGAGATAAACAAAATTCTGAGACAACACCATGGCTGACATAACTAACAAAGTGTGAAGTTTAATTTTATGAGTGTAATAAAACTCGCTTCGGTAGCTTCTTGCGTGGTGGTGTTTTAGTGGGTTTGAAAAATTTAACGTATTCCCCGTCAGGAACATTTCCATAAGAAAATAAAAAACCCATGAAACAACTTTTCAAAGCAATTATTAAAGTTGTTGATTTGAGATTGATATTTTGGTGGAAGGATAAAGATTTTTCAATACTGTCATTCTTAGGATCGGCGTGGATGGCCGAGGGTTGTTGTGTTTGAATGATGAATAGACGTGACCCAGTGTGGCGAGGAAATATAAAACGCCTGATCTGACTAAAATAATTGCTCGTGAGCAAGTATAAAAACACCACAATGTTCATTTATTTTTTTTATTAAAAGTAAAAAGATATTAATTCTGTTTCCAATTGTTTTTTTGGCTTTTATATCCTTATGTTGCCAATTGTTTTGAAAGAGCACGTCTGCCTTGGCGAGATATCCTTCATGGAGTGCAACCTTTTTGCAGTTATTGAAGCATTCGAATTTCTATTAAACCTGTTTGTTTCCTTTCCAAACATTTCGAGTGGCCGAACAAAAATCGACGAAGAAATTAACATTACTTTTGAACGTGGATATTAAACCCCTTTGCAAAGTGTTTATCCAAAAGTTCGGGAATGAAAAGTGGATTTGCGTTGTTCCATTGTTAAAAAGTATTTTCTGATTTAAAAATTTTTTAATGTTTTTTTATAACCTTGAACCTTCTTGAGGCCACTTTGAGGAATCCCAGTAAAGTTTGCAGGAAACAGCCTTCTAAGGGTTTCATTGACCTAATTTTGTGACACTTTCATAAGCAAAATCGATCATTTGCTGCTTCAGAAAACCTAAAAATAAAAAATAAATAGATGTTTTGAAGTTTTCAAAGTGTCTGAAAGATTTTTTCTGCACAAGGAACTGTTTATTTGGAAATCTATTTATATTTAAGGATGTCTGCGCGTTTCATGCTTCGTCAATTTCTAATTAAATCTCAAATTTCATTACAATAACAAAAAGTCATTACAAAACATACAAAAAAGGTTACAAAAAATATAATTTTCAAACAAAACCACTTTTATATTTTTATAAATTGAACAAATTAACGTTTATATTCTTTCAAGCTGAGCCTTCAACGTCAATTGGGGTTCTTTGAGTGATTATTTGTACATTTGTAGATTCAAACATCCATTCGGACATTCAAAACTTAAGCTTTTTATTCCTTGTGTCAGTACTTGTCAATCTCCTATTGCAATCCTTAGTAAGGTTTGATGCGGGCGCTCCTTTGATAACTCATCATAAAGGGTATTTTCAACAACAAAAAGCAATCACAAGAACATTCATCAAGTGAGGCATCTCTGGAGGAGTAAATGAGAGGTTGTTTGAAGTGGAAAAATGAAATCTCAGAAGGCTCTCGTGTTTTGCACCAGGAAGATGTTCAAGGAAGATAAATTGACTGCGGATTTTGTATTTTGAAATTGAAAGAATTAGATCGGGAAGAAGGTGGTTCGCTTCGAAAGGAGAAGGACCCCTTCCTGAGGTCATTGATACTTTGTTACTCAAGGTGAGTTGTTGCAACGCTGGTGGTTGGAGGAGGATTTATAAGGCTGTTCATGAGAACAATATTAAAAAATCACTTTACGTGCTGGAGGAGAAAGATAAATGGAAAGACAGCTTCTGTTTTGGTAAGTCAGATTGATAATTTCAGCGCATTGTTCATTTGGGCAACTTAAAAGCTTTTTTCGTCAACGTTTTCCACTTTGAAGGGATGTGCGTTCTACTTTTTTAAAATTCCTATTCGCTTATTTATGTCTGGAGAACACAGTGTTGGATGCTGCGGGTGTAATTAATGAAGCAAGTCCATACGAATTTTTGTCAACAATTGCGAGTTATCGTGTGCGTTTGCATCATGTTTTTGAATAATACAGAAATGTCATTGTATTGCGTAATAAATTCATATTTTTGTGCAAACCATCATCTCTAATCACTCCTCCCTTCCCACCTGTACATTTTCTGATGATTCATTAAAAAATGTTGAAACTTATACTTATTGACGTATTCATGCACTCAAAACTGTTGCTTGAGATCAATAAGAGCTGTACGAAAGAATGACCAAGGTAAGCGAAAGCTCCAGGAAGTTATTTGTTTATGCGTACCTTACGAGACGGATTTGAAATTGCTTTCCGATGCTACGTTGCGTGCACCGGTTGCGTGTAAAGTTGCGAAGAGGGGCTGTGTTAGGTGCCAAAAGTACCTGAACTACGTTACTTTATTTTGTAAGCTGTCTTTTCATCAGAGTAGCAGTCATTAGTACTCCGCAAGTCTCCATCGATCGAATGAGACTTTTATCCCAGTTCCTCAGTCTTGTCGGAGACGTTTGAGGGATTTTGTTTTGACGTGTTGCGATCAATGCGCTTGAGAGTTTCAACGTAACATCTACTTCAACGCTCAGAACAAGCAAAATGTTTATTGATCTTTTGTTTTGCTGTGTTAATTTTCAGTTATATAAAGGTTACGTCTTTCCCTGCGTTGTTTCATACATCGTATATGTCCTTGTCATTTCATACGCGTGTGCTGTTATTGTTAAAAACAGCTGACACTTAAAGGAGCGTTGAAAAAATCCATAAAGTTGTTTTACAACATGTGGATAATTGTTAGATATTCTTTCCGTTCCGAAAAATTGAAAAAGTTGTGAGTTCACCACCTTCCGTCGGATGCTACAAAGGTTGGCCGAAAGGTTTTATTGGTTGTAAAGAATAAAGAATAAACGAGTGTGCGTATGGAACATAGACAATTTGGATCAAAACACCAAAAAGAAAAAATAAAACAGATAAAAATAGGACTGAGCTTTTAGAAATTAAAAAGCCTATGGGAGGGTAAATAGCCTGAGTTGAGGTTTATGGGTTAGGGGTATGTGCACAACACTTTTGCGTTTTATAATTTCGTTTTTTTATTCAAAATTATTTTTAAAAACTCATTTTGTTGGCAAAATGGCAGACGAGAATATTTTGAAGTGAGCATTTTTCAGTGGGAAGAAAATTTAAAATTTTGAAATTGTCACTGGTGTGTTTCTCCATCATTTTACGTCGCAACACAAACCCCATTTGAAGGAATTTTACGGGTTATTGAACATAACGGGAATCAAGCATAAAAAAAATAAGAAAGAAAAAAAAAGGAGTAAGAGATGAGAGGAGGAAAAAAATAAGAAAAAATAATAATAAAAGAAAAAGAAAAAAAGAAAAAGGAAAAAAAGATAAAAGGAAAAAAGAAAAATGGGAAGAATGAGATGAAAAGAAAAAGCTAAAAAAATAGATGGCGAAGAAAGAGGAGAAGTAGGAGTTAAGAGGAAGAAGGGAAGAAAAAAATAATAATAAAAGAAAAAAAATGAAGAGGGGAAGAAGACTAATGAAAGAAAAAAGAAAACGAAAAGGTGGAGAAAGACAAAGGCTGAGGGAGGAAGTGCTAATGTTGTGTTCTGTTCTAAGTTCTTTTATTGATTCGCGTCTTCCAAGGCCATTCGCCATTTCGAGTTTGGTCGTTTGTCTGAAGGTCGTAATGGCGGAGAAGGAGGGAGGAGAGTGGAGGAGCTGAGAACACATAGTGGCATAAGTAGTGGAGGATGACTCAGTGGGCGGAGCTAGTGTTTATACAGTGGTCACGTGGGATGCAGTCCTTTGTTTGGCTTTTCTATTTCATTTTCCTCTTGTTTACTTTCACTTTGTTGGAGTCGAGCAAAAATTCCGTTTAATTTTCTTGCCTTATATAATATTTATTTTTGTATTTTGCACTGCCTGCAACGCCAATCATAATTAAGTCCCTGTTGGATTGCAATAATCAAATGCTTTATTAGCGCTACGGACCAACACATGCCTGATTTATGGCTCGTGCGACTCAAAAAGTGTTGCCGCTGATGACTCTCAACCTGGCCTCCTCATCACACGCACACACACACATCTCCCTCCCGCACCGACACACGTGCTTGTTTTGACATTGAGGGTGTCTGGCTGTTTCACTTTCGTCTCTCATACCAAACTGTTTTGTACCCAAACTGAACCTCTTCGGGCTGAATCCTTTTTTTCTTCTTTTTTTTCTTCTCTTTATCATGATTTTTTTGTCTTTTTGTCTTTTTTTCTTCTTTTTTTGTCTTTTTTTCTTTTTTTCTTCTTTTTTGTCTTTTTTTCTTTTTTTCTCATGCTTTTTCTTTCTTTTTAGTTTTATTTTTTCCAACTGATTATGTTTGTTGTATTTGAGAGTTTTAAAATTCATAGCATATCAAAATGTCCACATCGTACGAGACTTATTGTGAAATTAAAAATTTCAAATCGCATTTATACCTGAATATATACTTTATTTTGCATTGAACAAAACCTTCCTTTTCAATTTTAAATTTGTATTTTTATTGAAATTTTTTTTATTTGAAAAAAATCCAAACTAAACGTTAATTCCTCACTGCAACTCCTTACAGAGTTGTTC
>OX387248.1:873861-901361 GCA_947562095.1 Branchellion lobata
ATTAATAAAGGCGACCACAGAAGACTGCATGGGGCATGCCACTGCGGCAATCACTCAGTCACTCGCCGAGAGGCCTCGAAGCACTAAGCGAGTAGAATTAATACTATTGAGGGCCCTTACACCCAGATAACATGAATAATCCACCAGTCCTTGACAATCTAATCACTCACTCAAAGTAGCATTAGTGGGGAATAAATCCTGCTTCCTGCCAATGCGCTGTAAACTGTTGTAAGGGTCTTCCTCCTAACTCCTTCTCGGCATTCTCTCTACCCACTCAGCTGCCACCACTTTTTATTTTGCCGAGAGCTTTTGAAATGTTTGTCGCTGAATTTTATGACGGAAATTATTTTTGTTTCAAAAGTTCCGATAGTTCCTCCCAGGAGCATATCCCTGCATACTGACCTCAGGTATCATTAAGTTGCCTTTTGTGGGTTCGGAAATGTTTTGAGGGAAAAACGCTCCACAAGAGCGTGACACAGTCGGTCTCAGGGCCAGGCTGTGAAGAAGTGAGAAAATATACGGCCCGCCAAACCTTCAAATGCTTGTGTTTTCGAATCGATGTGGATGTATCCACGTGCACGACAAGCTATTAATCGTTAATATATAATCGTTATCAGCCTTTTATTTGAGTGTACATATTTTGGCACCGACTGAAGTATGTGTTCGTTTCCACGTGACGGACTTCGTATCCATCAGACTGTCCGCTTCTTTGCTTCTCATTTTTTATTTGGGAAATAAAGAAAATCAAAGGGAAAAAAACTGAAACGTTTTTTTTAAATTCTTCATGCGTTTAAATGTTCAATTGGAGTGGCGGTTGATTGGGGAACTTTCAATTGAGGGAAACCGGCTCATTTCAGGTGAATTTGAGGCGATTAAGCGAGCTGTAATCAGTCTAAGCAACGGTATCAACTGTTCAAAAGGCGATACAAACTTTTGAAAATAGTCAAAAAGAAAAAAAAACCACCGGATGATTGGCTGGATCAGTTGTAATAACACAATTAGCAATGAAAAATTATAGAGACCTTCTGATAATTGTCTTTCACATTTATGGTCCCAGATAAACGCTCTACTGACACTCTTCGTCTGCTGGTTATGCATTTTGCACATGAGTTTGTGTCAAGCTGCTCTTCATAAACTAAAAACTCAAACGAAATTAAAAAATCTTTTCGAAAGAACAAGACACTTTTACGAACGTACGCATGAATAAAAGCGAACACGGCGAGTAAGATTGAATTTTTGAATAAAACTATTTCGGACGAACGAAAACACACGGAGGCAATGATTGTTGATAAAGTAAATTTAATCATATGTCCAAATAGAGGCTCGATGCCTGTAACGGTTGCCCTTCAACTGCAGTGGCGTATTGTTTTTTGAATCTTTTTGAGGCCGTGATATGTCTTCAGTTACGAAATGCCAATACGTGTGTGGCTGGAATTCACGAATGGCAAGTTGATTGGAGCAACGCGCGTGTAAACTTCGATAAGTTCATTACAAAAATGATTTATTGTGAATACTTGGAAGAGATTTCAAATCCAAACAAAATTCTATTTTTTCAATTTTTACTGCGCAAAAAAACCACTCCTCTTCCACTCGGACCACTCAGCAAACCTCAAAATTCTTTATTTACGCCACTCTCGTACAAGCGGTTCGTCCTGCTTGTGTGTCGTTTACTTTAAAAGCTTAAAACACTTCCTTCTCAATTCCCTTTCTCTTAATTCCTTCATAATTGAGCGTATAAGAGACTTCTCCAGGCAGTTACCGTGTCAGTTTGAATCTGAAACGACGCCTGCAGAAGGCAATCCATCATGACGCTCAAAAATGAACCTTTTTGTGACGTAAAGTGGGCGGAAGGCGGCCTAATTTATTACTGCTTATAATATTTCTGTCACATACACCTATCTCTTCTTCCGCTTATTTTGTTAATTACAATTAATGCCTCGGCGGAGCTGACGCGCTCATCTGATGGCTCGAAGCTGGCTGCTCACACGCACAAATTCATTTGTTAATGCAACTTTAATAAGCTAGCCAGGAAGTCTATGAAAATAAAACAGCAGGGCACGGAAATAGAGGGAGTGTTGAGCAAATAATGCAATCAAGTAGCTTCTGCAGTATCAGCGCCAGAGTTGTTACTTCAATTGAATCGGACATACAAGTGCCTTGCTGGGGGTCGTTCGTGCTCTTCCTGATCTTGCGGAAAAATGCTTGCAAATTGGAAAATGTTTGGAAAGAGTTGAATTTTTTTTCATTTTTCAAATTTATTTCCAAAAATAAGATTTGTTTTCGAGCTCTCTCGTGTCGCCATGTGGCCTCTGCCTCGCTTAAAATGAAACACGACTCTTTCACCCACGGGTGTCTAACCTGCTTCCAATAAATTTTTCCTGATTCGGAAATTTTGACAAATAGTCTACCATAATGGTAACTTATAGAAGTAGAATGTAAAAGCGTGAAAATATTGTTTTAATCAGGAAAATGCCACAAAGTTACAATAATTAAAACAACGCGATTGCTCTTCGACCATCATCGAAAGTTATTCGACTTTTCGAAAGTTATTCGGCCACAATAGCATGATTAACTTAAAAGTCCACAGACCTCGGCTAAAGAAGTTTTATCGAGTGGGTGTGGTGGGCTTGTTAGAGAGCATGGGCTGGTAGCAAAGAAGAAAGTCAACAAAGATAAATAAAAACTCTTTGGCAACTTTGACAAATCTTGATTGATTGCTTTTCTCATCGTTAATTCTCGAAAATCTTTGCTACGCTAAGTCACTTTAGTAGAGCATTTCCCATACTACTACAAACTCCTCACCTACTCTCTGAATACCATTGCATATTTTCCATACTACTACAAACTCCTCACCTACTCTCTGAATACCATTGCATATTTTCCATACTACTACAAACTCCTCACCTACTCTCTGAATACCATTGCATATTTTCCATACTACTACAAACTCCTCACCTACTCTCTGAATACCATTGCATATTTTCCATACTACTACAAACTCCTCACCTACTCTCTGAATACCATTGCACATTTTCCATACTACTACAAACTCCTCACCTACTCTCTGAATACCATTGCACATTTTCCATACTACTACAAACTCCTCACCTACTCTCTGAATACCATTGCATATTTTCCATACTACTACAAACTCCTCACCTACTCTCTGAATACCATTGCATTTCTTCATTCTGTACCCTCTTCTTCTTTTTATGCCATTTTTCTTGCACTTTTTAATGGTCTTCTACTACGCCTAGAAATCCTTTGTTATTTTCGACGTTCTAACTTTTCCGCGTCATTACGCAAGACCGATACATTTTACGCACGTTAGGTAAATCGCACAAAGGCATTAATGAGATAACTGGCGCCTTCGAAGACACGCAGCATAAGAAGGACCCTTACCTTGTAGTTGCAGCGTTACTTTATAGTGTTTTGTGAAGTCTAAACGTAGAAAAAGCCTACTGGGGATGAGTATGGAAAGCGACACGGAGCTGTGGATGTATCAGAAATGCAGGTGGGAACGTCTGCATTGTTGTGAGTAGTTGCTGTATTGATCGTGTGTTTGGTAATGTGGGGGAGAAGAGCATGTGGTGTGTTATGTGCGTATGTGTGTGTGCGCCTCCGAGTGATTTATGTCCCTACCCACTTCAATATTTGAAATGCTAATCATCACATTCAACTGTGGAAAACGCAGAAAGATTTTTTATAAAGACCCAGAAATGTGCGTTTTGTGTGAACTCAAAAGGAATATTCGAATAGGTAAAAAGCTATTATGGATAATATTTCGTAAATTTTCAAGAAAGGTCGCTTTTAATCATTTTAAAAATGCTTCATACGCCTGAGACATGCGAGAGAGACTCACATAGCACGACATACAATGAACCATCAATATGTTTTTTAATTATTTCTGTTGATTCCATCGACGTCTTAAAACCATCCGCAAATATTATAACCAAATCTTTGGAAATTCAAAGTTTGATAAGCGATAACTATTGAAGCAGGGTGTTTGAAGATGTACAGCCTTTTGATCATTGTAACTTGCCTTTATATTCTACTTATCCGATCCAAAAAACTTCTATTATTTTTAACCTCCATACAGTGACTGCAAAATCATCCGAGATCCCCAAACATCCAAGTCCAAAGGATACGGCTTTGTCAGTTTTTACAGAAAAGAGGTAAATCATGAACATGAGTCATTTTTATTGCATTTATAAAAACGACTAGATACCCTTTACTGGTTCCTTTTTCGATTTTTTTTATTTCCTTGTTGCGATTGCGAGTGGTATGGTTTGCAAGGGTGTGGGGGCGAGATTGGTAATGGCTGTGTTGAGATTTCCTGTTAGGAAGGATAATCGTGTTTGAGTCGACAATTCTTTCAAACTATTTGCATCAATGGAAGTGACGAAATTGTTGCCGAGGTCTAAAGAGTTTATGTAAATTCAGGAACGAACGGGTGATAAGGGGCGACTGAAAACCCGATTGTGAAAAACTCAATTTTTTAAGTGTTTCAATTAGAAAAATAGCAAGGAAAAGCTGTGACATAATGGAAGGTAAGTGTTGGTGGGTCGGATTAATAACTTGAAAAACAGGCTACAGAATCTTTCATTGAAGTTATCTAAAATAAGATCTTTTAGCGTGTTGCTGATTTAATACAATTTATATATTCTTCATTTTGTTTGTTATTTCTGTCTCCTCTTCCTTCCATCCTCGTCATTCAAGAAACTTCTCTCTTTTGACTTTTATTGTTTTACTTTTGTTTCATCTATCTTTGTGATTTCCTAGGTGGGCATTTTGTCGAAAAAACCTTTGGCGCATCTCAAAAATTATATTGTGTGCATTACTACCATTTATTCCAGTTAGTGTTTTTTTGTTTCTACTTTCGCAAGCTTCGACAAAAATTGACTTTTTGAAAAATTTTAAATTTTAAAAATTAATAATTTTGAAAGATGTGGATGGTCCAACGTCCGTGATGTTCTAATCTCGAATTTAATAGAATGTACTCAGAATGATAGAAAGTTAAAACTCCACAGGGAAGTCATTTCCCTCTAAGCCAGAGACTACGAATTAATATTCAATTGATCTTGAATATTAAGGATTTTTATGAAATTTAATAAAAAAAACGCAAAAATGAAATTTCTAGAGATTTCCATCCGATTTGTATTCAAATCGCGAATTTAATTAATTTTTTAATCTATTGTGGAAAGTATAGCATCGTCACATCAAAATAAAATCTTGAAAAATGTTTTTCGCATGTGCAATTTGGCCTTTATTTCCACAAATGCAACATTCATTGCTAGGTTTTCCTACGTGAAACAATTGAAAGGAAGCTAAGAACACCATGGGTGTGTATCCATAGTCTCGTTTCATAAAGAATTGAAAGTAAAAGCACCTTCTATAATCACGTGTGTACGCATTTGTTTGATTCTAAAGATTCGACTAAAACCCCTTTCAAGTATTGCGTTCTTGAAAGGTTATTTTGAAAAATTCGCGCAAGAAATATTGAAAAAAAAATTTGCACGAACTCTTGAAAGTAGGAATTTCATGACACACCTGCTTCGGCCTGGAGAGGGGGCAGGCTGGGAGGGGAGGTTGCTTGTTGGTCTCAGAAGCCTATAAATCTCCGCTCCTCTCTGGCTACCAGGGTCAAAACCTCCACACTTTGTAAGCGACCGAATGTGCATGCGTACAGATGCTCTCGTCTCTAGCATGCGTCCTTGTGCACCCCTGCGTTCCAACCATAATTATTTTCTGCCTCCTTGTTTTTGCGTATATTTGCGTATGCTCTAGAATGCTTCTGCAGTTCACCAAAAAATTTGCTTCGATTTTCAGTCACTTTTGAGAAAATTGACTTTTCGCTTCGGCCTGCTTTGATCTTCTTTGCGACATTTAAAATTGCTTTTACACGTTCAAATTCAAGTAGATTTTGTTGTCAAAACAGCTTTTCAAAATATTATCTTCATTCCGAGTTTTTTTCTCAGAATGTTCAAAACAAAGTTGACTCACCAAATTTTTTTTTAAACCATTTTGCAAACCTTTTTCAGTTTTGCGAGAACACTCAGATGCATGGAGGAACAAATTTATATAGCGCCACATAAAACAAATGATGTGAACGCCGCTGCCACAACGTCAAGCAATCCCAGCACTACCCTTGAGTCCAATCTCAGATGTTATCTGCATCCTTCCACCTCCACTCTCTTAAGCGACAAAGGAATGTCTTAGCGGTATTCTTGTTTTCTTTCTGATCCTCCTATTTCCGATCCGACTCACTAAACTCATCACTTTTTCACCATTTTGAAAAGCAATTTTTAAAATATCTTACAAAAAGGTTGCTTGATTTGATATCTTTCCAACTTAACCCGTTGAGCTGGTAAGGGGATGACGAAGGGCCACAGCGAGAATTGGCAAGTTGAAGGGTGTGGTAACAAACGGGTGAGCTCTCTGTGCTGCTGGAGAGGCAGGCGAGAAGGACATACTGCAAAGATGAGAAAGATGAATTTAAAAACGAAAAGAAACATAATTACACAAGTGATTTTGCTTAGTTAATCAGCTTCTTAAACGTGAGGCTTTTTGACCAAGTATCCTTGGAAGTATTCACAGGAGTTTGACTCACGTCCGTTGAAACTTTGCGCTACAAAAATAAAAAAAACAGAAGGTTCATAGTTGTTGGCAGTTTCAGCAGTTGCTTTTCACAGGAGTATCTCATTGAGGCCCCTCAATGAACATTGATGTGGGCTCACAATGAACGTCATGAAAGGTATAACGAAAGGCATGCAAAAAGGAACAATTGTGACAACAATAATACCTTTTGGAGTGTTGATTTAACAAAGAGCCTTCGAGCGTAGAATCAATTAACAGCGCTGTTTTATGACATTAAATGCTTCATTTGCAAACTCAAGAATTAAAAGCGCACCGACCCTCATTGCGGAGATGTGGTCATTTCACTTTAGGGCGCTTTTAAGTGGACAGGCATTTTGCATATTTGTGTCTTGTCTGCAACCCTCATCATTCCACCTTTTTAACATTTCCAATTTCCTCGCAAGGCTGTCTGGTGGTGGTGGTGGTGGTGGTGGTGGTGGTGGTGATGATGGTGGTGGTGGTGATGGTGGTGATGGTGGTGGTGGTGGTGGTGGTGGTGGTGGTAGTGATGGTGGTGGTGGTGGTGGTGGTGGTGGTGGTGGTGGTGGTGGTGGTGGTGGTGGCGGTGGTGGTGGTTGTGGTGGTGGGTGGTGGGATGATGGTGGTGGTGGGTGGTGTGTGGTGGTGGTGGTGGTGGTGGTGGTGGTGGTGGATGTGGTTGGTGGTGGTGGTGGTGGTGGTGGTGGTGGTGGGGGTGGTGGTGGTGGTGGTGGTGGTGGTGGTGGTGGTGGTGGTGGTGATGGTGGTAGTGGTTCATGTGAGAGGGTGTTGAGAGATATTCATTGTCTGCACTCGCCTAAATCAGTCATCATCGTAGAAAGGTTCACACCGAGATGAAAAAAACAAAACAAAAAATAAAATACCCGGCTCTCTGTAGCAACACAGAAATAGGCACATTTCATCAGTTTTTTAGACGGCCTAATTTCAGTTTTATCTCGTTCCACAGCCCTTTGCTATCTGCCTTCACTTGTTCTCCAAAGCCTTGCACGTTTGTCATTCTCGCACAATAATGCCAAATGAAGGTTCAGACGTATTAATATCATTTTGCTCTATCACCTTTGAAACTTTTCCAAGCCAAACACCACTCAGCCTCCTCACAACACGATTGCTTTCGACTAAACATCGCAAAAATTACATTTCACATTCGGCTATACGCGTCGGGCGCTTATCAAAAAGGGTTTAATATTTCTTAATAAGGAATTTTTCAGCGAATTCACTCTGAGAGGTTTCCATAACACTCGCTATAATTATTTTCTGGCGCGAGTTTTGTTTTGTAATGGATTCTTACTTATTTTGACCTACGACCAATTTCTAGTTAAATTACGTCAGCACACCTCATACCAGCATTTAATGGATCTAGTGGCAAACGTTCAATCTGTCAAAATAATCTCGAAAGGCAGCCTTTGGAATGATTTTCTTCTAAATATATTTCAAAAATGACCTAAAAGCACTAAATTCGATTTGTTAGCGGTGTGGTTGCATACCAATGTGATACAAGCAATGTTTTCATAGTATTTTTGGCTCCCCACAAACACTGCCATTCAACTGGACCACCTCAACTACTCCTAAACTAGGAGTCCGAACAGTTGAGCAGCTTCGAGTTCGAAATGCGATTGTTAATAATTAAATGCCTCAGACGTCAATTTCTTTTTCATATTTTAAGCCCATGAAAATAAAAACCTTCATAATCAAATGACTTTAAAGTGGAGAATTTTAAATTTCCATTCCGCTGAAACTTCGGAAAAAAAGTATTCAGAAACCTTTGAAAGGTGTTTTTTACGATTCCAAAAAACCACTGAAGGAATTTTTTCGGCAAAAGGCACTTTTGAAATTCCCAGCCGACAATTCGTTTGTTATGCAAGCTTATGAGTGGGTCTGTCCATGAATCGTGCTATAATACTCTTGTCTGCATAATTATTAAGAAAAAGTCATTATAATCTTAGTCTAGAAGTGATAAACCAATTTTTTGTGTAATTTCATAACTTTTTTTTCGCCTTCTTAATTATGTAAGCGTGTAAAAAATTTATATAGGTATAATTGCCTTTTGAGTTTTTAGTCCGAAAAAACACTCAAAAACATTTTTCCAACAAAGGCCTCCTGCCCAACACCATGAGTTACACCAACGAAGTTTTGTTTCAAAGGTCCATTGCTGGGGCAGCTTGCAGGGAGTGAGTGACTGTTATGTCTTTCTCAACCTCCGGGCATGAAGCGGGGTGTGCAACCTCCCTTGCAGGTGTTTCCAGCTTCCCAGACGTTGCAAATTTTTTCAACAAAAAAAATGTATCCAAAAAATCGACCTTAATGTCACCAAACCATTTTTTGGGTTTTTTGAACTATTAGCGTGAGCGACTGTGGGTTCGTTTATGGTATATGTATGTTTGTCGTGGCGTCTGTTGTACTTCGAAGGAAGGTGAGGGAGCTTGGAGTGGTTGTGGACGTTGTACTTCGTACACTGCATGTGTCCAAGCGGCAGCCGAATGGGAAAGAAAAACGGCAGCTTAAGTTTTTATAATCGAAAGCGTTTTGGGCTTTCTTGCTTTGCACCCGTCCAATCCCTATCCTCTTGTGCCTTTTTTCCCAATTGTAATAACATTGGGATTCGCTGTAATTTTCCAATTTAAATTCTTTCAGAATTCGAGAAATTTCACAAGCGCATTGTAATCGCCTGCTTTTGAGGCGAGTGCAAATGATTTTATTATAACATTGACTAATAAGTGCTTATCCGTCTTGATGCCAAGACATCAATCTTCCTGCCTTTCCAGCATTCAGTTCCTGCTTTATAGTTCATAATGGTAGAGAATTCATACATTTCAGTTAACTTTCCGTTTCAATGAAAATTATATTTTGATGAGTAGCTCTTCGCAAGAGACGATGGAGAAATTTTTATGAAATTGAACATTGAACTTCGGTTTCATCTAAGGGCCTTTTCACTTTTCGAAAGTCATAACCATCGTCTTTGAGTGGCGTTAGTGGCGTGAATTTGCGTTCAATTGAAACCTCAAACACTTGAAACGGTTTCTTGCAAACCTCCCAACCTCCCCCCCCCCCCCCTCCAACCCTCTTCCTCCTCAGTCCCCATTGTTGCTCTGTCAAGACGGATTATTTAAGCAGCGATATGCGACTCTTCCCCAGTCAATTATACTGCCATTACGGCTTCTTAAGGACGTTAGAGGACTTAATGATATTTTAAAATCATCATGTTTGATTGATTTCAATCAAACTCTGCCCTTCATTTAATAACGCCTTTCCCTCACGGGATTAACGGTTGTATCAAATTAACTTGCTAAATTTAGAACAATTTTTGAAGGAAGTTTATGATCAAAAAAGATGTGTTTGAAAGAGATGGTAGTAGTAGTAGTAGTAGTAGTAGTATTAGTAGTAGTAGTAGTAGTAGTAGTAGTAGTAGTAGTAGTAGTAGTAGTAGTAGTAGTAGTAGTAGTAGTAGTAGTAGTAGTAGTAGTAGTAGTAGTAGTAGTAGTAGTAGTAGTAGTAGTAGTAGTAGTAGTAGTAGTAGTAGTAGTAGTAGTAGTAGTAGTAGTAGTAGTAGTAGTAGTAGTAGTAGTAGTAGTAGTAGTAGTAGTAGTAGTAGTAGTAGTAGTAGTAGTAGTAGTAGTAGTAGTAGTAGTAGTAGTAGTAGTAGTAGTAGTAGTAGTAGTAGTAGTAGTAGTAGTAGTAGTAGTAGTAGTAGTAGTAGTAGTAGTAGTAGTAGTAGTAGTAGTAGTAGTAGTAGTAGTAAAAGTAGTAGTAGTAGTAGTAGTAGTAGTAGTAGTAGTAGTAGTAGTAGTAGTAGTTGTAGTAGTAGTAGTAGTAGTAGTAGTAGTAGTAGTAGTAGTAGTAGTAGTAGTAGTAGTAGTAGTAGTCGTAGTAGTAGTAGTAGTAGTAGTAGTAGTAGTAGTAGTAGTAGTAGTAGTAGTAGTAGTAGTAGTAGTAGTAGTAGTAATCTTAATTGTGTTTCATCGTTGAGATTTCTCAAGCAAGAAGGGGAAATAAATCAGAAAGACAATTACCTGATTATTCGGTGGTCATGATTCGGCAGTACTTGGTGATAATGCAAAATAAAAGCAACTTCTCTCGCAATAAATTCATTACATTATCACACCGTGGCAAAACAAGATAGCACCAACCACTGTTGCAGCAACAACACCAGGACGAAATACCTCCAACACAATAAACAATAATTTTATGCCTCTTGTGTCAAAGAAACCATCTCTAACCATCACTTCTCCTTCACAACCCACCACCAATCAACCACTTTCCACCTATCCACCGCCTTCCACAACCAACCACCTATCAACCAAACTTCTACAACTGAACCTCTTCACACATTAACTACCCACCAACCATTTTTAACATCAAAACTTCATCCATTAACCTTCTTTCAAAACCAATCCTTCATAAACCACTTCTACGTATTACCACATCCACGCATCATCCACTTCTACACACCATCCATCCACTCACCTCTACACACTATCCATCCACCCACCTCCATACACCATCCATCCACCCACCTTTATACACAATCCATCCACCCACCTCTACACACCATCCATTTATCTCCACCCACCATCCATCCACACACCTCCACACACCATCCATCCACCCACCTCTACATACCATCCATCCATCCATCACCCTCTCCCCCCCAGGATGCAGAGAACGCTATCAACAAGATGAACGGACAAAAAGTGGGAAGCAGACCCATCCGAACCAACTGGGCAGTCCGAAAACCCGCATCTGCAGCTCAAAAAGAAGGTTTGTGTTTTTTGGTTGTGTGTTTGTGTGTGTGTGTGTGTGGGTGTGTGTGTGCGTGTGTGTGTTTGTGGGTGTGTGTGTATGTTTCTGTGTGTGTCAGTGTGTGTGAGTGTGTACGTGCGTGTTCTTGCTTTATGTGTTTCTATATGTGTGTTTATAGGTTTTTTATGTGTGTGTTATATGTGTGTTTATTTGTATTCTAAAGGTTTGTTAGTGGGTAACTAGAAACAGAGTGCAGCTTTAATGAATGTTGTTGTGTCGGTGAAAAAGAGGAATGGCTGGTGGATTTTCACACCAACCTCCATGCTCCAGCAAAGGTCGCTGTAGGCTGAAAAGAACATTTGTTTGGCAAAGGCTGTGCATCAAACGGAGGAGCGCTTGTGGAAGCAAACTTAAGGCATTTTTTACGTAAACAGCGCATAATGAAGGTGAAACATAAATGTACACACGAATTCTCACTCAATTATTCATAAGCAAGATAATTCGTGAATAATTTTTTAAGTTTTGTCTGTAATGTAGCTACATTCTGCCGCAAGAAACCCTCTTCGTAAGTGTCCCTCTTTGAAATGTGTGACGTGTTTGTCTTTTAATTCTTCAGAGTTGAGCTCTATGGCAAATTTCAGAGTATTTTTTGATTGAAGATCTCCACTTTATTCCTGAGGAGAAGAAGAATAAGAAAAATTTTTAAATCCACATTTAATCAATTGAATTATGCCATCCCAAGAGGCTGTTTCAATATTATTATTTTTCTTCTTCAAAATGTTGTTTTTATCTTTTTATTTATGATTTTTTAAAGAGTCCGGGCTTTTTAGGAATTGTCCGGAGTCTTTTATCAAATAAAATAATCCTTATCTCTGCACGAATCGAAGCCCAGAACCAAAAAATATCAAAGAGCATCCAAGCCATGAATAAAACCCAACATATATTGAGTTATACTGGCTTTGTGGGTCGTCTTATGTGCATAAAATGTTTTTCTCTTCAAAATTAGATTTTTCAATGGTTAAATAACGCTTTTATTTTTTAAAATCTTCAAAAAAAAGCGAACGAGTGCTTATAATCGGCAGCCATGCGTGCCGTAAAGTTTCTGGATTGATGAATATTTAAGGATGGTGTGGCATAATTAGAAGGGATAAAGTAATGATTATGAGGATAAAGATGAATAGTTCCTCATCCATCTTCATAATTTGCTGGATGAACTATGCGCGTCACGTAGGAAGCTGAGTTTAAAAGAGCTCGGATCGATGCGTGGATTTTGACAGTGTGTGTTTGTATGCGTGCCCGTGTGTGCCGGTCATTTTGCTTGAGACTCAAAATTACAGTGGAAATCCATTTAATCTGTATTATTACACTTGATGGCTTTTCTAGTGTTTTAGTTTGTCACATAAAGACACTCATCGGAATTGTTGTTTTTGCACACAAGCGCTGGCGCGTGAGTGTCTGAGGACGGCCTGGTGAGTGGGTCCTTCACGTCGTCGCAATGCAGGCATTCTTATTAACTTCGGAGCGATGACATTGTTCCAATAAACCTGAGGAATGATAGAGTGACGGTTCAAATAATGTCCTTGATCAGCTCGATTATTTCATGCGAGCTCTGTGACAGCCGAATGAATTCATACATACCTCAATAAAGAACCTGAAGGAAAAAGGCAGGAAAAAATGACAAATGATTGAAGAGAAAAATAAAAAGGTTGAGTGAGAGAGACTTAAGGGTGATTCGAACAGATTGGAAAACCGATAAGGCATTCGGTTTTGTTTCAATTTGAGTTCACTGGCTTCGAGAATACTAAAAGGTTCCTTTCATGGAACAACTTATCTTGCTTGCTTGTCTTTCGACTGAGTCATTAATGTAGCATACTTCGAACTAAAAAACTTACTCAAGCATTGCTGTAACCTCTTTCGTCGTTTGATTTCGAGCTTCAAAGGACTACTAATGGAACATTGGAAAATAATCTTTGATAACGTCGAAAGGTTTTTCATAAAACATGAATAATCGTTCCAAAATGAAGACAATAATGACCTCATCAGAGCTGTCTTTCTTTTATTTTGTCTTTGTTGCAATGGTCGAATGAAACAATTGTTTTTGAATCGAAAGCATCCATCATGTCCTATTGACGTCATCATCTTCATCATCATTGCAATGACCGTCGTTGTGAACACAATTTACACTGTGGTCATTATTTCATTATTTTGCTGACCTGTGCAAAACAACTTTTCAAGTTTCAAACATTTTGAAAGTCATTCGAAAACTGGCAACTCTATTGACGCTTCTATTGTCTGGTCACGGCAGATTAATCAGACAGCCATCTCCACCTCATCCAAATGCTTGCAACCACTTTCAAAACTGCAAACTATAAAACGGGCTCGTCTCTTATTTTTCCCAACATTGTCTACCAGAATGATCAAAGCCACGTCATGATAGTTCTTCATATCTTCACTCACCGTCTTTCACTTTTTCAACCACTTTTCTTTCTCTTCTTACCCACTCCCTTCCACTCACAATCCATCCTCCACCAACCCTTTCTCACCATCCTCAACCTACTACCCTCCATTCACCATCCCTCCTTTATCACCCATCTTTCACCGATCCTCTTTCTACTTCCTTCTTTCCCAACCAACTTCATTTTCCACTTCATTCTCACACAACAAACTTCCTCTTTACACTCTCTCACCCACCCTTCCACCCCCTTCTCCAACAGCCAACTCAAAGCCGCTAACGTACGAGGAGGTGTTTTGTCAGACCAGCTCTACCAACTGCACTGTCTACTGCGGAGGCATAACCGCTGGACTCTCAGGTTGGTGACTCGACATCCTCCTATTGATTTCATGCTTGCTATTCACCCAATAAAAGTTAGATTCCATGTGTGAAATTAAGGGTAATCCAGGTGATTTTGAAATTGAAGGAATTTGAGGAAAAGCTTGAGGTTCATCAACAAACAAGCTTCTTTATTTGGAATCTATCTGTGTAAGGATGAAGCCTTGCTCCAGCAAATAATTCAATTAGCGATGAATGAGTCAAATCGTATTACAGAGCTGTAAAAACTTCATTACGCTTCAAAGTTAATTTGAGGAAACCTATAAAAAGTCCTTCAAAACGATGCAGCAAAACAAACGTCACGAGTCTTCTTGTCTTCGTCGTCGTCCTATTTCTTGCTATTCCTTCTCTCATTTGTACTAGTTCTTTGAATTCTGAATGTGAATTCTTGTAATAGCTGTTTGAATTGCATGTGAATTCTTGTAATAGCTTTTTGAATTGTATGTGAATTCTTGTAATAGCTGTTTGAATTGCATGTGAATTCTTGTAATAGCTGTTTGAATTCTTGCATGTGAATTCTTGTAATAGCTGTTTGAATTTTATGTGAATTCTTGTAATAGCTGTTTGAATTGCATGTGAATTCTTGTAATAGCTGTTTGAATTCTTGCATGTGAATTTTTTGTATTGCTGTTTGAATCCTTGTATGTGAATTCTTGTAATAGCTGTTTGAATTGCATGTGAATTCTTGTAATAGCTGTTTGAATTGCATGTGAATTCTTGTAATAGCTGTTTGAATTGTATGTGAATTCTTGTAATAGCTGTTTGAATTGTATGTGAATTCTTGTAATAGCTGTTTGAATTGCATGTGAATTCTTGTAATAGCTGTTTGAATTGCATGTGAATTCTTGTAATAGCTGTTTGAATTGCATGTGAATTCTTGTAATAGCTGTTTGAATTGCATGTGAATTCTTGTAATAGCTGTTTGAATTGCATGTGAATTCTTGTAATACCTGTTTGAATTGCATGTGAATTCTTGTAATAGCTGTTTGAATTCTTGCATGTGAATTTTTTTTATTGCTGTTTGAATCCTTGTATGTGAATTCTTGTAATAGCCCTTGAATCCATGCACTAACTGTTAGAATTTTTTTTCAGTCTAAAGCTTTTTGTATTTTTTTCATGTTTTTCCACAAAATTCCGTACGTTACAATTTTTTTTGAGAAATGAAAAGTTCACGAAATTGAGGGACAATTCGGTGGGTGCAGGCATGCTTCCAAGATGTGTAGATGTTGTGTTCTGGAACCTTTTGCCGAAACTTCAGCCCCTACAGCATCATTAAACACAAATTATTTCTCTTGTGCTCTTATGAAATCTAGAACTCATTCAAGTTCTCGGCTGTAATAACACCTTATTCAGATTTATGAATGAAAGTTTCTTCGCGAACATCCTGACTTAGTACAACTTCGCGTAGCTAACTTTTTTGAGAGTTTTTATTGAAAATATTCCAAGTAGAAGCAAAAAAGAGATATTTCGCACACACAAAAGGCAGTTTTTTGTGAAAACGTCATCAAAAAGTCATTAAGCTTTTGAAGGCCATTTTGAAGGTATTTATTCAAATAAGGCGCTTCCACGGTCGCCGCTTGACGTTTCAAAGGCGACAAAGACCCCTTCAGTGAGGCATTAATCAGCACGCCTGCAATAGTCGCTCACGACGGACCTCACAAATCGTAACTGAAGAATCGCTCCATGTCGACCGGACTTCCAATGACGTCACGTACTTTCCCTCAGATTTGACACTGTTTTTTTATTTTCTCCTTTTTGTCTTTTTTTCTTTCTTTCTTTTTTTATTAATTTTTATTTTTTATTTTATTTTATTTTTTTTTAATTATTCATGTTATTTTTTCTCTTCTTGACATCTCTTGTTTTTATCTTTTTTTTACTTTTAATTTTTTTTCTTTTGTTTCTGTTTTTTTTTTCGTTTTTAGTAATTTCATCTTTTTTCGTTTTTTGGTATTTTCATTTTTGTTTTTTTTCATTTTTTTCATTTTTCCTCTTTTTTTTATTGTTTTATTTTTCTATTTCCTCTTCATCTCTTCTCTATCTCTTCTTCATCCTCTTTTTTTTCCTTTTCCCCTTCTTCTTCCTCCTCCCTTCTTTTTCTTCTTCTCCCTTCTTTCCTTCTCTTCTTCCTCTTCCTCCTCTTCTCCTCCTCCTTCCATCTCATGCAACCACCCTATACATCAATGAGATCGTATCCCCATCAATATATATGTGTCAAGTTTATCGTTCCATTATAAACTTTAAGGCGGCTTTCCTTGCACAAATGTTACGACAGGCACATGTCCGAGGACCTTATGACTGCGCGGAGATGTTGTGCAGTGGTTATTGAAATCAATTCCAGACGCCTTGGTGTCGTAAAGAGCATCAAATTTTTTGATGATGGGTCTGGAAGGCTGCAATATTGAATGAAGACGAGGTCTTGCAATTATATCTTTATGAGCTCTCTACGTGCTCGCCAAAGCGATAGGCCAAGCAAGCAACAGATAAATTTGAAAATAATTACTCTGGTTATAAGAAACTTTTTGCGAGCTGTCTTTCCATTGCTTTTTGATTCGGTACTTGAAGGTCAGGCTCAATAATTCATGAAGGAAATGAGAAACGGAGACTCACAAGCGCCGGAAGAGGTTCAGAAAAAAAATTACCGCATACACTTCGAAATCTCTTCAATTGCTTCTCAAGCTTTCCAGCAGCCAAAAGGATGTTCTGGTAGCTTTGAGGATGATATCTGTAAATTTAAACGAGTAGAAACACTCAAGGAGGCGAGAGACGAGTGGAGTATTGACAAGAAGAAAGAATAAGCTGAGGTCTAAGTGGTATAATTGGCATAAGAGGCAGCAAAACCTTAAGCTTGTGTAATTTTTTCTTTAATTTCGTTTCCAATTGAAAAAATTTTGAAAAAAAAAACTTTTCATGAAGTGTTAATCCTCGCCCAGTTCCACTTTAAGTTTTTTTTTTCAGATTTTTTCAGTTTTTCAAAAGTGAAATTAGATGGTGCGCTCAAGTGTTGCGGTGTTGCGAAGGGTGCACGCATGGCATTGTGGGGCACACTCACAACCTCGTTCCAACTTCATGAACGTCATCTTACAACCCTCTACCCTATTACTGACCTTTTTTTTCTTCTCTTCTTCCCCTTCTTCCTCATTTGCTTCTTTTTCTTCTTCCTTTTCCTCTTTTTTTCTTCTTTTTTTTTCATTTTTTTTCTTCTTTTTCTTCTTTTTCTTTTTTTCTTCTTCTTTCTTCGCCTCTTCTTCTTTTCTTCCCTTTTCTTCCTGATTGAACATTTCTGGTGCCATTCTGGAAACAGACCATATGCCTTTCGTTTCATTTGTCATCCTTCTCGTCAATGGCAATGAAGAAAGCTTTTAAGAAGTCAGAGAATATTTAAGTGTAGTAAAAAGCTATAGAAGAAATAGAGACGGATGAATCGAAGAGAGTTATGACTCACCAAAGTGGTTCAATAACACCCCGCAATGAATGAGCCTTCTTCAAAAAGACCATTTCGTTAATTGTTTTTGCTCGAAATCCTGCCCCATTTAAACGTTCCACGACAGTTCTTGTTCCTTTCAAAGAGGAGTAAGTGAGAATCCATGGAAAATTTTGTTTCAGAAATCGGCATTTGGTTTTTCGAAACAAACGCCGATAACTTTGAAAGAGAACATGCTTTAAAATGTTGCCATCAAAGTGACAATTACCTTCGTCTCTGAGCGAATAAACGTTGAGAAAGCTTCTACTTTTGCGATTTCACTTCCACTTTTGAGGCCACAAGTCCGTCTGTCCACTCCAACCTTCCAAAATTCATTCATGAAATTGTTTTTTTAGTTGCAATAAGTGTAAAAATCAAAGAAATAAAATTGATTGGGGCGACTTTGGAGGAAGAGTAGAATGAGTGTTGCTGCAACCGTCAGACGTGAGAACAGTTTAAGATGCATTTAGGGTTTCTCAACTCTACAAAAAGGGGAGAACCTTCGAGCAAACAGACTTTTGAGTTCATTTTTTAAAAATAAAAAACAGCAAAATAGCGTTAAAAAAATTATGAAAAAAAAACAAAAAACGAAACCGGATCCGAAAAAGCAGTCAAGGGAAGAAAGGTTGAACAACAATTTCTTTAACGACTTTTTGGCAAGAATAATAATCAGTTTGCAAAGATGGGCTAGAATAAAGTTTTAACAACGTTCCTAAGCTCTTCGAATGCTCCTTCTCGGCGTGGTTCTGAATTTCCATCTTCAAAATTAACCAAAATAAAAAAAATGAAGAAATTTTTATTTATTTTTTTAAAAATACTTTTCATTTTTTTATGTCATTTTTTATTAAATTAAACCTATTTCTAGGTCATAATTCCTCCTGTCAGTCCTCAAGTTTTTCTCAAGGAACACTGCTATCGTTGCACTGGCGTTGGCATTGACAATATTCGTCAACTGTCTTTATGTGTTTTTGCTCTTGTTTTTTAAAAAGTTTCATTAGCAACGTGCTGCTACGTTGGCATTTTTTTCACACTGGAAAAAGCTTCTGAAGAGAACACTGAGAACTACGCATCTGTGCCTCTCCGAGCTCTTCGGCATTTGGAGGGGTTCAAAGGTGTTTGGTCGTTTTTCAACTTCTTTTTCCTCCTCTGCTGACACACCCTGATGCATTAAGCTTGTTCGCAAGCCTTTCAATTAAACTTTTAAATTAGAGCGTCCAAAATTAGTCAAATTCTTGTCGATAAAAGATGAATGAGGAGCGCTAACGCTGCCGTAATTGCAAGAACCCCTGTCTGATTAATTATTTCCATTCCAACGCAGCCATTCGTCAACCTGTTCCGTTCTTTGTAACTCTTATAAGTCTAAACAGGAATTTTCTATTTTTCAAACTTCGTTCCTACAAATTCGTCGTTTAAACTTTAACGGTTTTTTTGAACTGGCTATAATTTTCAAAAATGACCATTCAATATTCAGAGGAGTGGTGTGGAATGTTAATTCCTAATTATTGTAACTCACTCGATCATGTGTATTGACATTAATATTTTGAAAGCAGCATTAACACACGCGTGCCTCAGATGCGCGCGTAATAAAATATTCATGTGCTTACATGTATAAAGAAAATTCTAGTGTTTTCTTGTGCAAATCTATTATGTAAAATGTCATAAAACACCCTAGCAACAAAAGCTAAGACCTTCAAACTTGGGGTATTGGAATCAAAATTTAGTGACCTGGAGCAGATGAAGAAGGAAGCTTTTTTATTTTTTTATCACAACCTCTATTATTGAAACTTTCAATTCAAAATTTGAAATTACAATAATTTTGCTAGTGTGGATTTTATTATTTTTATTTTTTTCTCAATTTCTTACGATAGTAATAACACTAAAAGTGAACAAAACACACTATGATTCTCAACAGCCAAAGTGCGTAATCAAACACCAAATTCTCCATCTTATTCTTTAATTATCAAAAATGGACAATAAAAAGTGATCAGTTCAGACAAAATTAAATAAAATCTTTGATCAAAGTATTAAAAAAAAAAAAATTTATTCAATTGAAAAAAAATAAAAAAAATAAAACTTTATTCAATTGAAAAAAAATTTAAAAAAAATTTTATTCAATTGAAAAAAAAATAAAAAAATGTTTTTATCAATTTATCAAAAGATTTGTGAACAATTTGAAAAAAAAACCTCAAAAAACTCAAATAAAAAACTGTAATAACTTATAAAAAATTTCATTTGAAAAAACCAAAACCATCAAAACGCTGACACAACAGAAGAACTGCTGCACGAGGCGTTCAACACATTCGGCAACATTCAGGAGATCCGGGTTTTCAAAGATAAGGGTTATGCATTCATCAGGTGAAATATACTCCAGTGTCTGCCTTCACGGACTTTTTCTGTGTCATCTTTCTATCATCCGCCTTGTTTTTCTATTCGCTTAAAAGTAAAAATGTTTATATATTGATATAATAATATTCGTTTTTGTATTGTATTGTATTGTATTGAGAATGACTTTTCCAACAAGTGCTATCTTGACGTTATTCCTCCTAAAATGATTTTCAAACATTGATTTTGTAACAATTGATCCATGGAAATTATTTAAACTAACATTTTTTCACTTTCTTATTCAATTCGCTCCGCTTTGACTTCCATCAAAACTCTATCGCTCTGTAGACTTCTTTATTGCCCACAACATCAAATTTTCATATTTTTTCCAAATATGCAAATGGAAGCCTTCTACGAAATGAAAATTTTAATACAATTTATTCTTCCATTCTTCCTGTTTAACCTCAACCGATCTATCAGCACTTATTTTATTATCTGCATTCTCAATTTCCTTTATCTTTTTTTGGCTTTTGACTGTACTCCATTCTGTCTGTTTGTTTTTTCACAATATACATCAACGCTCATACATTCTATTTTCATAAAACTCAAAAAGTTTTTTTTCAAATTCTCAAACAAAAATTTTCGTATCGATCACCAAAAACTCAAGAGCTCGTTGAACGAAGCAATGTAGCAAACAAACTTTAATTACAAACTCACCAAGCTCACAGCTGAGCCCACAAGCAAACAACAATCTCTTTTCAGAACCATCCTTCTTATTGCTCTGTTACACCCCACCTCATCCCTACCTCATCCCTACCTCATCCCTACCTCATCCCTACCTCATCCCTACCTCATCCCTACCTCATCCCTACCTCATCCCCACCTCATTCCCACCTCATCCCCACCTCATCCCCACCTCATCCCCACCTCATCCCCACCTCATCCCCACCTCATCCCCACCTCATCCCCACCTCATCCCCACCTCATCCCCACCTCATCCCCACCTCATCCCCACCTCATCCCCACCTCATCCCCACCTCATCCCCACCTCATCCCCACCTCATCCCCACCTCATCCCCACCTCATCCCCACCTCATCCCCACCTCATCCCCACCTCATCCCCACCTCATCCCCACCTCATCCCCACCTCATCCCCACCTCATCCCCACCTCATCCCCACTCCATTCCCACCCCATGCCCACCTCATCCCCACCTCATCCCCACCCCATGCCCACTTCATCCCCACCTCATCCCTCCCCATCCCACCTCATCCCACCTCATCCCACCCCATCCCACCTCATCCCACCTCATCTCACCCTATCCACACCCCATCCCACCTCATTCCACGCCATTTTTTGTTCTCTTTCCCCCATTCCTATTTCATTTTCACCACACCCCAATCTCACCCATCCCACTCCATCTTCATCACATCCTCACTCCATCCCATTTCTATAACCACCTCAACAACATCCCTCTCTTCCATCCCATTTCTATAACCACCTCAACAACATTCCTCTCTTCCATCCCATTTCTATAACCACCTCAACAACATCCCTCTCTTCCATCCCATTTCTATAACCACCTCAACAACATCCCTCTCTTCCATCCCATTTTTATAACCACCTCAACAACATCCCTCTCTTCCATCCCATTTCTATAACCACCTCAACATCATCCCTCTCTTCCATCCCATTTCTATAACCACCTCAACAACATCCCTCTCTTCCATCCCATTTCTATAACCACCTCAACAACATCCCTCTCTTCCATCCCATTTCCGTCCCATTTAAACTGCCACCATTCGACCACCATCTTCTTCTTCCTCTTCTTCTTTTTTATTCTTCTTCTTCTTCTTCTTCTTCTTCATTTTTTTTGTTTTTTTTCACTTAACTTTCTTCTTCTTTTTCTTCTTCCTCTTCTTCTTCTTCTTCATCTTTTCCATCCTCCCTTCCACCTCATCCTCCCTATTCTTGCGAGGGTCCATTCAACCAGACTCCCCAAACATCTGGATATTTCACACAGCTCCAACCACTCAATTATTTTCAATAATAACCAATCAAGTTCAACCAATCAATTAAAACGTCTATTCTTGATTCATTTGAGTGAAGCTCGTTTCATCAGTTTTTTTGCCTAACAGACTTCATCTCATCCTTCTTTTCAGCTCGATCTTTTTCCTTCACAACTGAATCCCACATCGAGAAGATAACAGCTTTTTTGAAATTATCTGTCCATTCTTTCTTCTTCTTCTTCTTCTTCTTCTTCTTCTTCTTCTTCTTCTTCTTCTTTTCTTCTTCTTCTTCTTCTTCTTCTTCTTCTTCTTCTTCTTCTTCTTCTTCTTCTTCTTCTTCTTCTTCTTCTTCTTCTTTTTCTTCTTCTTCTTCTTCTTCTTCTTCTTCTTTTTCTTCTTTTTCTTCTTCTTCTTCTTCTTCTTCTTCTTCTTCTTTTACTTCTTCTTCTTCTTCTTCTTCTTCTTCTTCCTCTTCCAAACTTTCAAAACATTCTTTCTCTTTGTTTTCCTCGTTAAAACTTCTTCGTCAAAACACCTCTTGTCCACTTAACAACATTTGCAATGGAATCCTAAGTTTGCAAATTTATTTAAAATGGGCCACACCGTCGAGTGATGAAAAGTTTTTTTGTATTTTTTTTGTATGTTTCAAGTGAAAGTATCAAACAAAATTAATTCATCTCATCCATTCTCTAACTGAGGTTATTTTGTTTATCCCAAACATCCGATGGGAAGTTAAACGTTTGTTTCTCGAAGGTTTCATCCAAGTAGTGTAACAGGTCAACTCTAACTTAATTCTCAGCATCTTCAAAAACCACTTAAACTATTGAAAATTTTAGTTTATACACTTTTTTGTTATTTTATATCATATCCTCCTCTCAGTTCCCTAATCTCCCTTTCACCAAACTCTTCTCTTTTTTTGTTTTTATTTTTTTATTTTTTTAAATAGTTGCATTATCCACCCAAATAGAAGTCGTCGTCCTCTTTTTGTGGAATTTAACTTCCAACACAACCACTTTGCTACCAGAAAGAGCAACATATTTTTGTGTTGTTTTACTGACAACAAAAAAACAATACCAACAACCACAACACCATTACCACCACCAGCATCGACAACAACATGGCATTACCTAATCATCAACACCACACCAACACAAAAATCAACACAACAACACCAATACTACAACCAAGAACACAGTCAACAACACCGCACCCACAACTCCAACCCCAACAGCACAACACCCCATCAACAACACAACACCCCATCAACAACACAACACACCACCAACAACACACCACCATCAACAACCTCACCAACAACACCCCACAAACAACAACCCCACCTACAACACCCCACCAACAACCCCACCAACAACACCTCATCGTCAACACCACACCAACAACACCCCACCAACAACATCCCACCAACAACACTCCAACAACAACACCCCGCCAACAACACCCCTCCAACAACACCCCACCAACAACACCCCACCAACAACACCCCACCATCAACACCACACCAACACCCCACCAACGACCCCACCAACGACATCTCACCAACAACACCTCCAACAACACCCCACCAACAACCCCACCAACAACACCAGGTTCAATTCCAAGTCCACAGCGGCGCAGGCGATCGTCAGCATGAACGGCTCTGACATCAACGGCTACACCATCAAATGCTCATGGGGCAAAGAGCCCACTTCCAGCTCCACAGAGTCTCCCCTCCAAGCCACCTTTTCTTTCCTCCCCCAAACGGTGGGCAACCAGGGAGTGGTGGTGTTGGTCTTTGCTCTTTCCTAAGGGAGTCCCCTGCATGGCAATGCTTGTAGGCTGCATGGCAATTCTTGTAGGCTTCATGGTGCACCGCTTATGATCGCAGATGAAATGCAAAGACTTTAAGAAAATTAAACGTTCTGCATTTTTGTTTGATATTCATAAATTAAGACACTGTCTGGCTGAGGAATGGCTACTTTTTGTTGTTTCAAACGAGTTTTTGAATGAAAAATGAAAACTTTTATTCAACTTTGATTCCTATCTTGCCGGTGAATAGTGTATTTACATTCTAGGCCATTTTTCGGCGAAGTTTTGGTTGCGTTATCAACTTGATCGAGTTCAAAGTGATCGTTTAACATTTTATACTTTAAAATAATTCAAAGAATTTATTGATTATACAGCAACAAAAAAACATTACAAGAAAAAGGCCTGAAAAACGCGCAAGAAGGCCCTGCTGTTTGTGTGTTTGTTTTCAAATTAAATTTACGAATCAAAAGTGGACTGGCTTTTGCGAGCGAATGAGGAGGGCCATGGATTAAGACTTAAAGTGAAGGTCGATAGATTATTCAAGGCCTCAAACAGACCTGACCCCGACTCCGTCGAATGCAATCAACCCACCTATTCATTAAAGCTCGCTTCGAACCATTTCAGCATCAATTTTCGAGCACGTGAGGAATCTTTCGAGCGTTTTTGATTTTCCGCAAGTCGTGAGGCGTCGAATCACACCAAATAATCTCCTCCGGCAGTAATCAATTGTTTGAAAGGTCCATTTTGGTTTTCAAAGTCACTAACTCAGCATGCAAGTCAACATTGGTTCTTTCCTAGCGGTGCCTGCATGACGAAGAGCCCCCATAAAGTGTCATTACCAATATAATAACCTAAATCTTCGTTCCTTTCTTAGCCTTTCTACACCACTCGTAATAAATTGTTTTTTTGTAACTTCTTATGCTTACAACAAACGTCTCCAACTCATTATCCTGTTTTTATTTACGCGCTATATCATTCATGACGGAGTTTTTTTTGAATCTATGACAAAATATTCAGTGTTTTTGGAACTTTTCCCTTTCAAGATTTAGTTGCACCTTATTGCGGATAACCTACGAAGGTGTCACTCATGTTCTGTCTTTTGAATAATTTTTTTAATTTCAACAGTTTGTGTCTTGTTGCTACAAGAAGAAAATGCAATGGTAGAAAAAGCATGCAATCTTGAGTATAAATGTCAAAACCTGATTGGCTTTTGGAGGATGGGAAGAGGAGGTGAAATGAAGATGAAGAAGACAAATAGATGATTAAATGAGGCAGAAGGAATGAGTGACGCTGCAGAGCAATAAAAAGTTATAAATTCGAAAGACAGGTATAAGAGTTGGTATACGGGCGGGAGATTATATAACGATAATGTTGAATTCGTTTATGTTTTGAGCTTTGAAATGTATGGAATTCTCTGATGAGCAGCTGGAGGTGGCATGGGAAAGAAATGAACGAGTGTACAAACACGAATATTATTATAGCGGCATTAACCCCTTGGAGTTTCGAGTGTATTATTTGGGTATTTAATAGAACGGAAGATCCGGACAAGGTGGAAAAAAAAAGAATTGCATTTGTGAAAAATTTAAAAACGAATTACTGAAGATGCATGAGTCGAAGCGGAAGGCTGGAAGAAGAGTCAGACGATGAGTGTACGGAGGACAAGTGTTGAAAGATCTCATCAAATAAGCGTCCTTCTGAATACAGGACAGGATTAAAAAACAAAAAAATGGATAGCAAAAAAAACTGGGAAATAAGAGAAAAAAAAGTAAAAAAGAAAAAGAAAAAAACGACAAAAAGAAGGGAGAAAGATGAAGCCGATAGAATTAAGTTTCAAATTTAAAATGAAAAACGTTGAGCTTATGCTTTATTATTTTTATTATTTTTATTTTTATTATTATTTTTTTATTATTATTATTTTTATTATTATTTTTTTTATTGTTATTTTTATTTTTATTATTATTTTTTTATATTTTTATTATTATTATTATTTTTATTTTTATTATTTCAAAACAAAAGTAAATAGCGAAAGTATGAATGGATCGGTTGATTCTCTTAGTAACTCTTCTGAATACATTTCTCATTAATCGTTGGAGAAACCAAATCTTTTGAAAAGTAGCATTTTGTGAAGTTTTAGTGGGACACGTTACGTTACTTTAAGAGGGCAACGTTACTTTAAGAGGGCAACGTTACTTTAAGAGGGCAACGTTACTTTAAGAGGGCAACGTTACTTTAAGAGGGCAACGTTACTTTAAGAGGGCAACGTTACTTTAAGAGGGCAACGTTACTTTAATAGGGCAACGTTACTTTAAGAGGGCAACGTTACTTTAATAGGGCAACGTTACTTTAAGAGGGCAACGTTACTTTAAGAGAGCAACGTTACTTTAAGAGGGCAACGTTACTTTAAGAGGGCAACGTTACGTTAAGAGGGCAACGTTACTTTAAGAGGGCAACGTTACTTTAAGAGGGCAACGTTACTTTAAGAGGGCAACGTTACTTTAAGAGGGCAACGTTACTTTAAGAGGGCAACGTTACTTTAAGAGGGCAACGTTACTTTAAGAGGGCAACGTTACTTTAAGAGGGCAACGTTACTTTAAGAGGGCAACGTTACTTTGAGAGGGCAACGTTACTTTAAGAGGGCAACGTTACTTTAAGAGGGCAACGTTACTTTAATTTGCACAAAAGTTTTTTCAAAGAATTTCTGTCTGCGAACTTTGAAAATTTCTTTTGATTTTGAAGATTTGCATTCATAAACGCCAGAGTAATCACCCCTATCAACTCCCTGCTTAAAAGCCTTCGCAAAAGAAAGAAAAAAAATTTTATCTCCAGACCAAAGTTACTTGTTCACCGAGACATTTTTTCGATTTCATTTAATATTCATAAGAGTCCGCTTTGAACCTGGTGCCAAGGTGTGCATCAGCTGCTTGCTCAACACCCACCAATCATTTTATTGTGTCTTATGATTAATAGTAGCGAGTAACGAATTAAGATTAGCGAGTAACGAATTAATAATAACGAGTAACGAATTAATATTAACGAGTAACGAATTAATAATAACGAGTAACGAATTAAGCTTGGCAAGTAGCGAATTAATAGTAGCAATTTATATTTATTGTATCAGCACTTCTTTGTCCACTTTTTGTTAGTTTTGAGTTTTTTTTTTTTTTTTTTGTTATTTTTCATTTTTTTGTTTTATTTTGTTTGTTATTTTTTCATTTTTTTTTTCCTCCTTCACCCTTGTCCCGTTTTTACGGTGTGGATTTTTGATGAGGTTTTTCGAAATCATCTGCAATACTCTTTTTTCTCTTCTCTCACTCATCCTTGTTGACTTCCTCTTCCTCCCAATGGTGCTTCTCATTTAAAATTGTCTTAATTTCCAGTTATTTATCGACGAATATTTTGATAAACCAACTAAAATAACTAAACTTATTTGAAAAATAGTGGTCTAATGCAACCGCTAAACTACACCGCGACAGACTGGACTATGATCTTTAATTATGTACTGCGCAAAATTATTCTACGTAAACTGAATCGTTACAAAACAAACAATGCGTAAGCCTCCGCACACACATTCTAAAAATAAAAAATTATGAAATTTGAATTATTTTCAATAAAAGTATTTTTTAATAAAAATGAACACTTTGTGAAAACTCAAGAGAGTTTTTCTTGTTTTTCTGTCCACTAATGTTAGACCAGCAGCAATG